>OY744477.1:57344740-57589963 GCA_963556175.1 Tipula confusa | reverse complement strand
ATCTGGTTGAGTATCAATTTCTAATCCCAATTCGTCACTATACTGGTTCTGATTTCCACGTTGGATCCCATTGCAGAACTTTACATCTCTTGAAATGATAACCTTTTCATTATTGGGGTTTAAACATCTTTACGCTTTTGACTGTGTGTCTTAGCCGAGGAATACTGGTAATTCGGCTTTCGCATCTAACTTTTTACGATGTCCATCTTGAATCTTCACGTAACATCTGCTACCAAATCTGTGCAGGTTTGCATAACTAGGTTTTTTATTGTGCCATAATTCGAACGGTGTACAGTTTAGATGTTTCCAGGGTGATAAGTTTTGTAAAAGATTGCCTGTAGCTACTGCCTCCTTCCTAAACTTAGAATCCAATCCTGCATCTATAAGCAGGCATCTTGCCATCTCGATTAATGTCTGATTTTTTCTCTCCGTTACTCCGTTTTGTTATAGTGTGTACGGCGCTGTACGCTGGCTTAATATACCTTTTGATTCAAGGTACTTCTCAAATTGTTTCCCCATATATTCTGGTCCTCGATCTGTTCGCACTTTTTTGATCGACTTGTTAAAGAGTTTAGAAGTTATCGTGAGATAATGATTCTGATTTTTCCGCAAGTAAATACATTACGGTATAACGACTGTAATCATCGATAAATTTGAGTGAATAACGTTTACCTCCAGAAGTTTTAGTCTGCATTGGTCCACATACATCACTATGCACCAGATTTTAAACCGATTAATGCATACCTCACATGTTATCTTTGATCCGCACTCTGCTTTACATATTGCAGCTTTGTATCCATCTATAATTTTTCCCGATGATAGGCTTTTCACTATGTCCATGTCTCTATGACCCAATACTCGATGCCATTCGTGGACGCAACGTATTGATTCACTTTGAACATAACACACAGGTTGACTCTGAACACTGCTTATAATTTCTTTCATGCGCATTTTTATATAGATTATTTCTAATTTCTCCGATAGCAATCTGCCGGTTGTGTACTGTTAACTGTACGAATCTCACAATTATTTTCATTAAAATCAACTTTAAAGCCTTTGCTTGTTAGCTGCTTTACTGCGATATCAAGTTTCCACCAAAACTTGGCACGCATAACACATTGCACATTTTAACTTGCGTTGTGTTACCGATGTCGTTTACGAAATTGATGATAACTGTACCACGCCCTGATGACATCACTTCACCTCCATTTGCAACTGAAACCTTTTCTATTTAATCGATCAATATAGTGATTCTGAGTTCCATTCACTATGTTGATCGATTAAATTCGCATTATTGTTCCCCTTACTATTCTGCAACCATCTTTCATACTTCCGACATTCTCGCCTTATGTGATCTTTCCTTTTGCAAAACAAACAAATAATCGACGTCTGCTTGTACGCCATTTTGCTTTCAGAAATACGTAACGCCACTGTATCATCGCTGTTATCGTCTCTTTGTTTCCGGCGTCGATATTCTTCTATAATCTTCGCGCGAACGAATGATGACGTTAACTAAAATCTTGTCGAGTTATCAGAGAAGTTTAAAAAATGAATGGTTATTAATACACCAGCTGACATTTTCCAGTACCACCTGTTATCTTTCTGTGTAGCCAGCAGTCTTGATACTTTACGGCTGATGGAAGCTACAATAATGTAACAACTACGGGTGAACTTCAAAATTATGATTCGAAGTATGGCTTACGTTGCATCAGAGTGGGATAAATTATTAATGCTTAAGTTATTTACACGTCAGAGAATCGGCAAGGTGTATTGATGAATATGATGCGGCCAAAAAGCCTACCTGTCAAGCAGGTAATGGCTTTCATTGAAAAAAAAATATTAAAACAGATTTATCTAGAACTTTGCATCGATTGCCTCAGTTAAGGTCACAGTTGCTAAGACTAGCAGGTTTAGTCCACTACAGTGAGGACCATCAAATCATCCTTCCTACGAATACATCCAAGAATGACATTGGTGCCGTAATTTTTCATAGTTTCTCAGACGGTCCAGAGTATCACATCACGTTTGCGCCAAAAACGTTATCATCAAGTCAACAAGCATAAGGAAAATTTGAGAAGGAAGCACTTTATATTATCTATATGGGATGATAAAGTTTCATCAGTGTTTATACGGCAGTCAGTTTGATTTGCTAATGGATCTTCTACACGAGGGACAATGGGTATCTACAAGGATGCAGCAAATCGCCTGTAGACAAATTCGGTTTCCGAATATTGACAAGAACATAGAACGTGCGTCGTGGAGAATTGTATAAGTTGTCAGTCAAACATGAGTGACCCCAAGTAGACCACTTCCACTTGGCCGAATGAAAAGCATCCGTGGCAGCGTATCCTTGGTGATTTTGCTGGCCAATTTTGTGGCGAGATGTGGTTGATCTGTGTGGGTGCGTTGTCTCCATATGTGCTATGGAGCTTAGCGACAAGCGGCTCAACCCCGGGGCTTGCTGCATTTCATTTAAATTTTTATCAAATCATAGACCCGTATCTGTAATATAGACAGTGATTATCCCACTTTTTGGCTCACGAAAACGATTATGATATAAACAATTTAATTTCCCTTTTTTTTTTACTCGGAAAATTTCGTCATTAAAAAGCGTTCCGGTAATTTCTTGAGCCAAACAGAGTGACATAGAGTTGTAAATATGTGAGAGTAAGGGCCTGATTATCTTTGAATCACTTTTTCAATTGGAACCAAGACTGTAATTTCGTCCTTCCAATTCGTGCTGCTTCAAAAGCTTCTTGTTCTAGATTTATTTGAAACATGATTAGTTTTTGATTTAGGAAATGCAGTAGTAGTCTCATACCTGATCCAAGCAAACATCACATATTGCACTCTTAAGTTGAGGATTCTTGCTAGTAGTGATCTTCATAATTGCACAGTTAAATCCTTTGTAAATATACATTTTACAGCAATTTTATACATTAAGAGTTTTCAGCGCAAAAACCTAGTTTGAAAAGGTCTGCTTGCATTTTCTATCTTCATTGCAGGGTTGCGCAACCATTCGCCATTCCTCATGGCATCATGCATCTTATGATCTTATTTCATGTAATCGCGTATTTCGATTAGCACAGGGAATTTCCATCGACACAATTTGGTCGATGCGCTCTGTGGTTTCGGGAACTTATCTTCTGCTCATAAGGTTATTAAGATATGCACGTGAAGTACAAGTAATCCGCGTTATTGGAAGTCAAATGCGGATGGTTTTTATAATTTTACTTTTTACCTTTTTAACAGCAACTGCGGTAAATTTTCACACTTTTATGTTTAATCAGTGTCTCCTGACGAAAGGTTTTACTTGGAACGTCTAGAAGTGTCCACGAGTAAAGCCATAGTATTTAACGTTGGTTTGTTGAGGAATGGTGATATTAACGGGTGGGCCATTTAAAAGTTTAAATTTAAAAATGCAATAAAACTAAAACGGTTTGAAATGTTACCAAATTAATTTTTTTGTTGTGAAGTACAATTTTTCCGGTTAGAGATGGAATATTATTTCATTCATATAGCTGCCGAGGCTGACCTCACAGTACCCCATTCGATCGGACCAATTTTCGAGCACTTTTTCGAGTGTATGAGGTCGTATCTCGGCGATGACATCACGAATGTTGGCCTTCAATTACTCAATTGTCTCTGGTCGGCATGACACTTATCTTTAACAGCGCCCTACAGAAAATAGTCCAATGGTGTTAAATCACAGCTTCTTGCCGGCCAATTGACGTCACCATTTCGGCTAATTAACCGACCATCGAACGTTTGACGCAATAAATCGATTGTGGCATGAGATGTGTGGCAAGTTGCACCATCCTGTTGAAACCAAACATTGTTCCCATCAATACCACGAAGAGCGGATGCAAAAAAATCGGTTATCATAGTGCGATAGGTGTCTCCATTGACCGTAATGGTTGCGCCGACCTCATTTTCAAAGAAATATGGGCCAAATATGCCTCCGCTCCACAAGCCGCACCAAACAGTCACTCGTAATAGGTGCATTGGTTTCTGTAAGACCACATGTGGGTTTTCTGAGCCCCAAATACGGCAATTTTGCTTATTGACGTACCCACCAAGATAAGAATGAGATTCATCCGAAAAGATGATTTTTTGGTCAAATCGACATCATCGTGCAGTTTCTCGTTGGCCCATCTAGCGAAGCGAAAACGAAGCGGATGGTCATGCGGCTTCAACTCTTGAACCAATTGAACTTTGTAAGGCGCCATACCGATTCTTTTCGCAAAATTACACGTACACTGGTACGTGAAATGTTCAATTCTTGAGAACGATCTTCTTGAGATGAGTTGATGTTGCAATTGACGACCAATTGTCTATGTTTTGGAAATAAATTTCCAATAAATCCCAACGTTGCTCAAGCGTAAATCGATTCATTTCGTTCAGTGGAGATAATATACTGAATTTTGTGACAGGATAGAATGACGTAAGTATTGCCAGATTCGAAATAACCAGTGGTTCAAATTTAAACCGATAGATGGCCCACCCTTTATTATTTATTTTTATTCGCTTTAATGTGCTTTTTTTGGCTAGCTGGTGATCTGATTAGTGGGTTCCTTAGGGCTGGCCTTTTTATTTTTTGTTACCTGCCATAGTGAGTAATCAGTTTTTTGATTGCTGAGAGTTCTCTCAGATAATTCTATATTGCTTGATAAGCTTCCTTTGTCAACGCTCGTTTCAGTGCTTTAATAACTTTATTTAATTTCAATTTGTGTAGTGGTGATTTTTGGTGTTGAATTTACAACACCAAAAATCACTGGCTGTCAAGTATAGGCCTATTGACCAGTTCAGAGCTAATTATACTAGGTCAAACCTTTTTTGCAGCTATTTGCGTAATGCGTTAAACATTCTGTTGCCACTGCAATATCTTCTGGTGTGGAGAGCACTATATCCAGTTGGCAGTTAAGTTTGACGACATTTCTATATATATATCCTATTTAGTTAATTTGTTTGTTAGACAAGTCGGTTAGTATTTAAAGTTTTGGTATTCGGGAGACTATAATTGGAGATCAGATGATAGGTCATAGCAATCGTCTACTTGAGCATTAGTGAGTGCGATTTATCTTGTTAGACAGAAGCCTATTAGATCAGATATTTTCTTTCTATCTGTAAACTAGTAAGTTGAGAACATAAGTAATCCTAGAATATCTCTGTAATGGTGCATAAAGTAAAGTATAGGTACGTTCATGTAGCCGTAGGATGCAGTCTTATCACTCGTAAAAAACAACGCAAAATATTTTATATCTATTGCAGACTAACCATCTCAAAATATGCGTGTGGACCCGGTTCACAAAATGAAGCAAAACTGATATAACCTGAGCCAGCAATGGCTTGACAAAATCATTTTAATACTATATACAGTACGAGTAGTTTTTGTATTGAATGATTTTGGATTAGCACACAAAATAATGAATAGTATACGAAATACTATAAACAAAAGAAATACAACAACAATTACTAAAAAGCTATTACAATAATTCCTCCTTATAAATGAAAAAGCTTTTTGTTGTTCAAATAGTTAGTTGTGGACTGTTATTGTACAGTGTTTCGTTTTTATGAATATGAATTTTTACTTTTTTAATTTTGATTTGTAGTCAATGTTATGAATTATGAAAAATAAAGTTTTCATTTTTAATGAGATTAATATTTACAGAAATATCCGGGACTATGTGCTTCATTTGTACCCTTTTTCTAATCAATGATATAAACTGACTCCTTTTTTTTATATACATGGCAGTGTCTTATTTGTAAAAGACAGTAAAAAATGTTTAATGTGTGGTTTGTATCCTGACAAAGTTTCCACAAACAATGCCGATAATTCCATTTTGGAAAGATTGATTGAACAACACCACTAAACGACTTAGAAAAGTCCCTGAATAAGATGTAGTCTACAAACTCGAAGAGAAGTTCTGAAAAAAACACAGGCGAATGAAATTCAGCCTTATTCCTTCTGCTGTTGATGAACTTCCAAAAAATTTTCGGGTTAGAAGAAAAAATCATTCATAATGACTAAAATATGATTATTATTATCACTACAGGATCTATCAATTCCCAATATAATGATCCAGGTAACATAACCTCACTAGAATCCACTATAGGAACATAAACGATGTCTTAAAACTATAGCCATACTTAACACGAACGGCATCCGTTGGACACCTCATTAATGACTCTGGCAACAATCATTTCGTCTGGAAGAGAACAGTTCACGGCAAACAGAACTCCTCCGCATTTTAGCGTGGTTTGGTAATTATGATAAACTTACCTATGGATGACGTAGTCAGAAGAAAAATATACCCCAGAGTTAAACCTTGCTGTTAAATAGGTTTCCCCGATGGCTAAGATGTTATAATCGTTGTCCAATATACCCACCCGAAAAGTCTTAGCTTAATGAACAGCTTATAGCGCATTCTAGCGGCCAAATGATTTAAAGTAAATCAAACATATTGGACTCCAAACCAATTTTGAAAGAGAAAAATTTCTGGTTAGCTTTATCCACTCCCTTTGCGACTAGTTCATGTCATTTAATGTTGCTGGAAGGAATCTGTAAATTGTTGAAAAGTTGTTTTTATATATCATCGCACGTGGAAGACACACACGTATTTTTTAGGCTTCACAATCACCACCTCAAACGGTTGATCATCAGTGAAAAGGAGACCACCTGGAAATCTACAAGCAAATACGTGAGCGAATTTCCCTCTTAGTTGCAACATCATCGATTGCAGCAGCCGTTAGTGTCAGCAGTGGTGATTTGGGTACTCATTAAACACAAATTTAATATTATTTGTGTTAACAGTTGAGTATTGCAATAAGTACAATGATGACAAGCCAAAGTAATATTTTTTACCGCAATCGCCAAAGCTGCTCAAATAATTGTTGCCAACCAAGAAAGTCACATTAATGATTCGGTTTTTTTTATATAAATGAACCAGTATGCAAATAAGAGCGTGAGAACTGTTGCGCATTGTTGTTTCTAGTAACTACTATATTACATCAGGAGCACTGATGTATTTGGCATTTATAAAAGTTGCAATTCCATCATGAATCAATTTTTCTACAACAACATATTGCTACTGGTACTTATTGCAATACCGGTTCCGTTTGAAACTGTAACTGCTTGAAATTTTAACGAAAATTGCTTCTTGCCTTAAAAGAATTGGGGAAAAGAATTGCGTTAGTCATGAGAACAAGGCTTGTTGTACTCATGATGCTCAGATTGATAAACTTTTGCTCTGATATATGATGTAGAGTGATGGTTATATGTGAATGGAAAAAGCGAGTGATTTGATTAATGACGACTGGCAGGCATTTCTAATTTGTAAATAAAGAGAAGCGTTTTACCAAAGCTTTTGTGTTATCTACAACGTAGAGCTGAGAGATAAAAGAGAAAAAAGAAAATCAAGCATATGTCCAAGCATCATCGTTTAAATTTAACGGCTTTGGAAGCTTAACTTTCCCTGTTTACTATCTTTTGGTGCACTGTTATGACAAACAATTTCGGTTTTGTCTGAGAATTTAGTTTTATTCTAAATTGGCGAGAGTTATTCTATATATGCATTTCCTTACTATAACAATCGAACCCAAAATCCACTATCATATACCAATTTACATCGCAATTTACAGAAGATCAGTACCATACTGAAAACACAACTCGTAATATGAACATATTCTGTTCAACAAACAACCTCAGTAAATTTAATATAAGTAGAAAACTCAAGTTCGGTTCCAAAATTAATAAAAAATCACCAAATGTCGTCTGGTGTCGTCTATACACGCCGATTAAAGCATATATAATTTGAATTCTTGCCAAAAGTGTTTCTCATTTGGTTTTTAATATGCATTTTCGTAATATTGCGAGACAAAATAAAAAATAAAAAACCGTATATTTTTATAAATCTGCATTCATAAAATTATAAAATTTGCATACTTTATCAGATACAGCGACGAAACAAAAAAAAATTAAAATCGAGATGAATCTACATATAATTATTATACAAAAATTCTTCTCCAACTTACCATCATGTGAGTCGTACAAATATATAATTTTTTTCCATCCATAAAATTTTATCGTATCAATAATTGCCTGATGATAATCGGGCCGCATACTAATGGCAAAATCAAGAAATCCAGACGATGGTGTCAACACCTAACCCGAACATAGAATAACCAAAAAAAATGTTAATTACACATTGGAATCAAGTCAATCATAAATTCGGTTTTTCACACACTTTTTCTGGAAACCAGGGTGTCACAAACGGCATCTGAAACGTATTACAATACGAATGTAGTGTGTCAAACGAGTCGGGTGAAACAGCTCCCAGCATCGAAAATACACCTCGCGAAAACTGATTGCATACTGAAATTGAAAATAAAATAAAGAATTAGTTTATATTAAAATGAAAATAAAATAAAGATTTAGTTTAGATTCAGGCTGAATAATTCGAATTATCTTGCTAGTCTTTCAATTTTCCTATGTCTCTATTTGTTCCTATATTTCTATGTCACTATTTTTCTATAAACCTATCTTGCTTTGTTCTTATGGTCATGTTTGAATTTACGGCTGTAGTGTAGGTTAAACGATGACATCGATAATCTGCAAGTACCCTTGCTGAGAAATTTAAAAAAGCTTTAATCTGAAACAATGTGAAATTTCGTAATACATCTAGTCGGTACAAATAAAATTTGACAGATTTAATAGAATTGCTGCCACAAATCTCCAAAATGAGGAGCACTATGGGAGGATTAAAGTGAAATTAAAAAGTTTTCTGTAAAAAAAGTTGGAAAATTTATTATTTATTTGTTGTTGAAAATTGAATGTTTTTATCTGCCTATTTTTTTTATCTTTCATCTTCCTTTTTCTATTTTCTAATCTTTCTATCTTTCTATCTTCCTATCATTTTATCTTTCTATTTTTCTATTTGGATATCTTCTTATTTTCCAATATTGCTATATTCTCTGCTTCCTATAGTCCTATCGTCCTAATTCCTATCGTCCTAATTCCTATCGTCCTAAATCGAAGATAGGATTCTCTTTCTATCTTCCTATCTTCCTATCGTTCTATCTTCCATCTTCCTATCTTCCTATCTTCCTATCTTCCTATCTTCCTATCTTCCTATCTTCCTATCTTCCTATCTTCCTATCTTCCTATCTTCCTATCTTCCTATCTTCCTATATTCCTATCTTCCTATCTTCCTATCTTCCTATCTTCCTATCTTCCTATCTTCCTATCTTCCTATCTTCCTATCTTCCTATCTTCCTATCTTCCTATCTTCCTATCTTCCTATCTTCCTATCTTCCTATCTTCCTATATTCCTATCTTCCTATCTTCCTATCTTCCTATCTTCCTATCTTCCTATCTTCCTATCTTCCTATCTTCCTATCTTCCTATCTTCCTATCTTCCTATCTTCCTATCTTCCTATCTTCCTATCTTCCTATCTTCCTATCTTCCTATCTTCCTATCTTCCTATCTTCCTATCTTCCTATCTTCCTATCTTCCTATCTTCCTATCTTCCTATCTTCCTATCTTCCTATCTTCCTATCTTCCTATCTTCCTATCTTCCTATCTTCCTATCTTCCTATCTTTCTATCTTCCTATCTTCCTATCTTCCTATCTTCCTATCTTCCTATCTTCCTATCTTCCTATCATCCTATCTTCCTATCTTCCTATCTTCTTATTTTCCTCTCTTCGAATTTTCACTTTCTTTTATTAACTTTTTATCTTCCTCTAACGAAAACACAATACTTCCAGCCTTGGAATTTTCTTGTCACTCGACTCTAAGACTAATATCAACTGAAATTTTGTTGATAGGAGCGAGGCTTTCCTTAGATAAAGCGCTACTTCCAACATTATCAGTGCAATGGGAGGACTTCAAAATGTTTCCTCCCTTGTTCGAGGAGATAACCGTACCCAGATGGGTTACTTTAAAGCAACGTCCTCAATTAGTATTTCTGCAGTCAATATGCTAGGAACGTCAGACAAGATGGCAAAACTAAGATGGCTCTTCTTTCATCAAAAACTAATGAAGTCATTGGAGATGCTCAATATAGATGTGAACTGTTGGACTAATTCCATGAGTACGCTATCATGAATTCGGGGACTTACTCACAAATACAAAACATTTGTGGCAAAAAGAATTTCAACATTTAAAGAAAATCAAGTCGAATACAGACATTTAAGTTCTAAAGGAAATCCTGCAGATTGCACTACTAGAGAAGTTCGTCCAAACGAATTAAAGAAGCACACATTATGATGAACTGGGTCAGCATGGTTTCAACTAGATATTCAAAACTGATGAGTGAGAATTTATAACCAACACAAAATTGAAACAGGTTTTTTCAGCCACAAGCTGACAAGTACCTAGTCAGTATCGTTGAACAGCTGATAGAAAGAATATCTATGATGAACAAATTATTTTGCATCACATGCTATTATCGGTGCTTCATCAAAAGATGTTTAAAATGGGAACCAGACGATTATTCAAAAAATATTGTTCTATCAGGAAAAGAGTTTGAGCGACCTCTAACTACAATATCTGCAGATCCACAGGCGATGATATTTACGCCAAGTTAATTGAAGCCTCCTTAGTTGCTCAGGCAAAGTCAAACATAGTGGAAAAACATATCTCATGTTCAGCGCTGGAGGTTAGTATAAAATCTTGTTCAACACTTTTGGAAGCGCTGGTTAACCGACTACTTAAAAACTCTTCAAAGACGAAGAAAATAAAACTTACAACAACCAGAACATAGATAACATCATCCTAGAGCTAATTTTCCATGTTTTCTTAGCGACTGTACAATTCTAAAGCACGCTTCTGTGATCGTCACGGAGGGCCTGGTTCCTTTAGTCGCCTCCTACGAAAAGCCAAGGATGCTGTTGAATATTTTAAGGATATTATGCTCATTTAAATGTTAAGTTTTCTTCTTTCCCTACATTCTAAGTTCCTCCCTTGAAAAACTTTTCACCCTTGCCCTATATTTTCCACCATGAATTTATGTCACCAATAAAATATTAGGGCATTATCAAGTATAACAACCTTATTATATCCGAACTGTGCTAATAATCGTTAAACGGAGGAAATTTTAATTGCACTCGACACGCAGTCCAAATAAAGCAATCATTGTATTAAAACCAAAACTGAAAGCTTTTGCTTACACTCATAATTTTTGATATACAATTTGTTTTTTTACTAAAACAACCCTCCCGTAAAATTCCGCTGCTGCTATATATAAACACCCGCGAATCGCGTTCGTTTGATTCGTAAAAAAAAATTTACGATAAAAATGATATTTTTTTATCAATTTTAGGAATTTCCTTTTTTGAATTTTTTTTTTATTCCTTCCATAACAACACAAAATTTAATTCTCAACCAGAGCCATAAATATGGCAAAATAAATTCCATTTTTTTTTTTTAATATTTTTTCGCGTTTTTCTCTTACTTTGATTGCCATCCGCCATAAAAAAGAAAATTAAATTAAATTTCATTTTACCCCATATAAATGAAAAAATAAAAATAAAAATCCTAGAATTCAGCCTACCTACGCCGACCTACCTAAAATGAGCACACGATAAAAAAATAAATTACAATTGTAATGCCGCAAATATATTTCGGTAATTTATTTAATCTTCCACTTAATATTAATTTAATTGTTTACCTGCCCTAAATACATCTGCATACGTAAATATAATGTACACGACCCAGGGCCACCATCCCAATATTAAATCAGTGTACGAATTTAATTTTTATAATCAAAAAAAAAAATTTACATAACAATTACATCAAAATTAAAATGGAAATTGCGCACCCAACAATCGTTCCTAGTTGAGGTGATCCACCACAAAGAAAATGATGATGCTCGTAGCAGCAACACAACAAAATTGATGATTTACTGACTAAATTAACTAAAAAATTAGGTAGTTTTGTGCTAAATTCGGTGAGTATCAACAACAACAACAAAAAACGATAAGCTCTTCTTTGAAATTTCAGTATCATTTATTTAATTAGACGCGAAATAACTTTTGAGTTCATCAATCACTAAAAAAAAAAAAAAATTGTGACGGTTTGAGGACAGGATGTTATGGTATATTAAGGACATAAAGTAATGAATAGCTTTCTTTTTTAATACATACAGGTAATTTACCTTGATTAATTAGCAAACATTTGTTTAAATTTTCGAGTGAAAATTGTTTTGTCCTTTAACAGTGTGGCAATGCTTTATTAATCAAGGATGAAAGGTTTTGGTTATGTCAAGGGACTTGACATGCTTTTAAATTTACGTTATATACATAGGATGTTTTGTGTTCGAGTGTCAGTATTTTAGGGAATGATTCTTTGATGTGAAAACTGTTTCTATAGTCATTATATAACGTAAGTTAATTTTTGAAGTATTTTAATTTCAGTTACAACACTGTTGCTCAAAATGGTAACCTGCTTATGCGAGATGTATTATATTTTATAGTTAAATTTGTTCATTTAAAATCGTTCTGACTTTAAATGTCGCCTCATCAATTCGGTGATTTACATTTTCTTTTGGTGAAAAATCGATGGATAAACAAATTTTTCCATGGCTCGGGTGACCTTGCGAGCCAGTTAATCGGTACATTTAGTTAAATCCAGTTATTATTTATAATTATAATTATTCAGTTATAATTATTCTGTCATACATTTCCCAAATTTGATTGGCTAACCATTATCTATGCAATTGATTTGTAATATTTAATCAATATTTTAAAATCAAATTTATATTATTTTAAAGTTTTGTGTCAAATAAAATGTAAATAAATTAGATTTTTGGCGATTACATGACGTATTGGTCAAAAACGGTTAATTCAATTGCTTTGTAATTTTTAATACATTTTTTAAAATCTAATTTGTATTAATTTTAAAGTTTTGTGTCAAATAAGTATATATAAATTAGGTTTTCGGCGATTACAAGAAGTATTGGTCATAAAACGGTTTAATTTAATTGATTTGTAATGTGAAATCAATTTTTTAAATCTAAATTATATTACTTTTAATGTTTTATGTCAAATAAAGTGTATATAAATTAGATTTTCGGCGATTACATAACGTATTGGTCAAAAAACGGTTAATGCAATTGATTTGTAATGTTTAATCATTTTTTTTTAAGTTTAATTTGTATTATGATTTTTATAATTTTATATTTTTAATGATTAATAAATTAATTAATTTTAAATTTCGGGCAAGAACTAATCCAATTTATTACAACACAGCTTAGAAAAATTAGCCCATTAATATATCTTGTTTTGAGGTAATTCTTTTTGCAGATTACAGTTGAACGGTGGCACACTGGAGTTGCTGTGAAGCAGTTCAATAAAATTGTGATTGTCTTATGTTAACAGTAGTTTGAATATCTAATTAACCCTACAACTCTATTACGAGCCTGTTTATATACCAAGTGGGGTTGATTACTGGGATATTTTTCCATAAGCAATATTTACTAATTCTAACACAAATCGCATTCGAAATATCCTGACAACCAAGGCGGAGATTTTGATTTATAGTTTTATGTGGAACAAAGCTTTCAAAGACCGAACTAATATAAAACATAAAACATTCAATTTGACTAGAAGAAGAACTATGGCAAAAAATAAGTTCCCAAGGAATCGAGCCGGAAGTTAAATAAAAACGGAAGTCAACTAACCTAGAATAATCCCTAAAACTAAAACATCTTGCTTTCGGAGATGAATAACAATTCATCACCAGCACCGATTTCCAGTAGAGATATAGTTTTATTTTTACCAGTGCAACAGTGAGCAAGTGAATAAGTAAACTATTAAAATGAAGTGTTCAGTAAAGTGTTGCATAGTGACTATAGTGAATTAAGAAATGATTTGGAGGAGCGAGGATTGCCAACGGAAGGCAATAAGACGGAGATATATTTAAGGATTCAAAAAGCAGTGAAAAATGACGGGCAAGAAACTGGCAAAAAACTGAGGAGAGTAGTCATCATCGTGACCACCAACAACAGCCGTACATATCAGAAGATTCCGATCAATATCACCAGCAGGAGTTGGGTTGAGGTGTGGAATACCACAACCATCGTGCACGAAATATCTAAGCGTGCTGGAAACTACAGTAACCTAGTCAGAAGATAACGATGACCCTACTCCCAAATACAAACCTGAATAGAGCAAATCACAGTTGTTCCCGAATTAGGAACCGGAACAATAAACATCAGAACAGTTCTCGAAGCTATATAATGTTATAAAGGAAATAGCTAAGCACTGAAGTAAAAGAACAGAGTGAGAATCTGGGTGAGGTCAAATTGTCCCTGCTAGGAAGGATGAGAAAGTTTAAAACAGACGTGGTAGAAGTTAAAAACAAAATGCAAGAGTTGGTGGGTTCAATCATGGCCGTAGAACACACAGTTGAAGATAGGATACAACAATTTGAGGACAGAATTAAACTGTTAGAAGACCGCCAGCAGAACCATCATTCTCACGACAATGGAGCTTTTCGAGGAAGAAGCCCGACGATTGTTAAGGAACCTTCTACTGGTGGTCATAAGGAAATTTCAAAACCTTCATCATTCGATGGTGTTTCACCAATTGAAACTGAACTTAAAGGTTCAGTTTCAGCGGCAGTACTTCATAATGGATGGGAACTAAGCAACTAAATGCATCAACTCTGACACTACGAAGAAAGGCGGTGGATGGAAGAAGCCGAACGTGTTCCAGGACTTATTTCCAGTACTCTACTTCAAGTAAACGAAGACTACACCTTTGCATCTACAATCAGACGGAATGGTGGAGAGGTTTAACCGAACTTTGGAAGAGCATTTACGTAAAGAGGTCAATGACAACCAGGATAATTTGGATTTTTGACCGATGCATTCCACTATTCATGAGGCCTATCGCAGTTCCATACATGATACAACTGGAAATTCACCAGCTATGGTTGTATTCGGCAAAAAACTCAGACTTCCGTGTGATAATATTGAAGATGCCTTTGACTATAAACTTAGAAAATTTAACTGTGAGTTTATTCCAATAAGGTGGTTGCAGTCTTACCTTTCAGGACCTTTACAATTTAATAAAATTATAAATGTAAATTCTAGTTTATTTCCAGTTACTTCGGATGTATCTCAGAAAGGTCATATAGCCATCACATTTTGATTTTGCACAATGTCTTTTGTGTGCTGACGACATTAAAATTATTGAATCGATCAGTAACATTTCTGATCACGTAAGTTTTCAGAATAATTTAGATTCGTTTTGCAAATGGACAGTTACCAACAGATTGCCACTAAACATAATATTTCAATTTATCGAATCCGGTCTCTAATACTTCAAAGGCGAACATTATGCTTGGGTTTATTAAACGCAATTTTAAGGACTTTTGTGGTCCACTTACTCTTAAAACAATATAATATGTTGCTTATGTTCTTTCGGTCTTGGAATATGGCTCTCCGATTTGGACTCAGTTCTATCAGTGCTATTCCAATCGAATCGAAAGCATTCAAAAGCAATTTGTTTTGTTTGCACTAAAGTTTGCACTTCTGCCTTACTAAGACCGCTTTAATCTTTTTAGGTTGCATCAACTAGATCACCAACGATTTGTAGCTGGTGCAATTTTTACTCATGATATGCTGATTTTAGAAATTTTCGATTTTTGGCATACATTTTAGGGAGCTATGAAAATTGAGTGTAAACTAAATGAAGAAAGGACCCTTTGGGGTGCACCACGCGGTGGAATGCACTACTGATCCATAAAACTTCGATTTTAGGTAAAATGTCACCTGACCGATTTCGATATATTGGATACCTTCACATAAACGTAAGAAAACAAATTATTTAACATTTTATGACAGTAATTGGAACATAAAAGGCCATAAACCTTCATACTCGTCCACAATATACTTACAAAATTTTATTACAATTTTCACTTAATTCATTGCCATTTTGCGCGACACCAATCATAAAAATGTATCTGCATGAAATAAAATTATAAAAGACTATGCCTAGAGTTAATGCCCAAACCACATTAAATTTATCCCCCATGTGAATTAACTATACGAGCATATAATACACACATACGAAAAGTAATCATAATCCACTACCGAATATTTAACGAGTTATGTTCAAAATATGCCCGCAGCATAAACCTATACAAGCTACCTTACATGGTATATGATGATAAATATTCGCCCGAAGAATGAGTTCACCAATAATCTAAATAAACTTTAAAAATTAATGTGTGTATGATGATGAACACATATACACACCTCCAGCCGCTTATACACTCACACCATATATAAACTTCATATATTCATAAAAATAGAGCCATATGGGTAGTTTATATTCATTTTGTGGGGCTGCGTACATTACGGCAGGCAAACGAACATTAACATATTTGAGTAGGAGTTTGGAGGTAGTAAATAAAGAAATATTTTATGATTTGTCAACATGTAACACATATGTACAGTCGAGAAACAATGTATTCACAAAACTCCATTCTCCGAAACCTAAAAACACTTAAAAATAGCAAATACGAGTATACGAACATTGACTGGATGTATATATGAACGAACTCAGTTACAAATATTATTTTGGTGTATAATCGCGCGCCCGAGAAAAGCATCACAGCTCATAAATTATACCCTATGTGAGTGTATGTAGTATACGATATGTGACATGTGAATTAATTATGGTTTTATTTTAATTTAATAGTTTAAGGGGTTCCCGTAGAAATATATATATAGGGTATGACACCGTTAATATTTGTAACTGAGTAATTGGATTAATTTTAACTTTTCAGTGTTTAAACGCTAGTACTAAACCAGAATCCAAGAGATTTGAATGAAGTTTAACCAAATCTATGCTAATAAGGTAACCCATCCAGAACTTGTGCCCAAAACTTGTCTTTTCGATTGGAAAAGGGTAGTCTAAAATCCGAATAGTAAACCCCGACAGACGTTCCACATCAGAAGAAATAGAGAATGCCTAACGTGATAAAACCCAGTGTAGTTTTAAATAATTAGGTCAAAGTCATAACCAAGTTAATTGCTGGTGGCTAGACAGAAGAGTATAATGGCTGTGTAAGTGATGTAGATGCCTAATCGACAGAAAAATCATCTTGAAGTTATTGCTTTGCAGGAACAGTGGCTATCCATTGTTTTGTAATGTTTGAATAGCCACAAACAGACATAATAATTTTACCAGTTAGTCTCAACGAAAGTCGCCTACTGACTTAAATCCTAACTTATAACAAAGGCCAAGGTAGACCGACTATATAGGCACAGAAACCGAGAATCAGACATTGTATTTGTTTGGCAGAAGTGCATTAAATTAAAATTGTCCGCTGCTTTCTTACTCTAGAATGGACATTGATCAATTTCAACAGAAATTTGTCCCGGAAAAGAATGTTAACCGAAAAAATTAAAATTCACTTTTTATTTTTGATATAAATGGAATGTATACATTTTTTATTATTAATTCTTATTAATTTATATTTATTTTTAGTACTTGCTCAAAATCCATATAACTACTAACTAAAAACATGAGGTGAGTTACCGAGCAACAAAAAACAAAAAAAGAAAGAGATAACAATATATATCACACATTTAATAACCCTAAAAGCACTCGATATCTCATTCTGTACTTATATGTAATATTCCAACATACCCACCACCTTGAAATAACTACATAATTATTTCAAGCATTTCAAAATGGTGAATTATATAATGCGAACACTTCACATTTCTAGATTATAATTCATGTAACCTCAAGTTAATCAAAGTTTGACACTAAATTAAAATTAAAACATAAATTAATTAATATCTGTAATATTTATGAAACCAAAATCCGAAAACTAACGCTTAAAGTATAATTCTCATTATTTTCATTAAAGCGACCTACATAACAAAGATGACATCTGACAAAACAAACCAGTCTCGCTCCATACCGGCATTCAAGCTTCTTTACAAATTTCCTTTCTCTTACATAAAATTATACTAAAATTCAATCAATATAAAATCTGCTCAATCTGTATTCACCGGTAAAGGACAAAGCCTTGCAATCGCTCTTTTGTATTCTGAGTGAGCCATCTTAACCGTCACCACCCGGACATAGCCATCAGTTCCACGATGGATTTCAGTAACCCTGGCAAGATTCCAATGTAACGGAGGAATGCAATCGTCTTGTAATAAAACCAGCGCTTCAACTTTAATCTCTTCTGACGGAGAAAGTCATTTCCAGCGTTCTCCTAGATACTCCTGGGGCCATCTAGTCCAAAACTGGAGCAGCATGTATTGTATTAGCTGGAACCGTGAGAGTTTATTAAATTTAAGATGAAGAAGAGTAGGATTTTTTTTGAAAGCTTTTGTTCCATAACCCTAAATTGCCGAAAAGCGCTGTAACTGGTATCTCCAAGTTGCATTATATTCGGTTTCATAGGCAAAGAAACGCTTTAATGACCAAAGGCATCTCTAAAGACATTTTTTAAATAACTTTCCTCACACAAATCTGTTCGATTTTACTGGGCAACTCTGTGATTTACAGAATTTTCCTTTCGTCCTGACACAACGTATCCAAATTCGGTGGATATAAATGGAGAAAAATCCTTTACAAGTTTTGTCCTTTCTCCTTTCACAATGTCAAAATACATTTCAGATGCAAATGCAACAGAAAATTATGTTTCAAAGAACATAAAGGGCTCGCGTTACTCTACATTCATTGACTCTATGATTTTCAGACAAACAATTCGTACACGGCTGCTGTCGTTTTACAAGTTCAAAACGCCTCTGAGGACCGAGTTGTGGATCAATAAATCTAGAACATTTTTCCATTGCATGATTTTTTACAGTAAGCGCAAACCAATGCATTTGCAACCAGCACTGTACCAGATGGTCTGTTCCCACTGAACTTCTTATTTATGCGATCAGTGACTCTAAAACCCTGATTCGTTTCTTTAAAATTTTTATAATTTCTGGACGGGATGAATTATTTAATCTCTCACTCAAATGGTGATAAAGAAACCGATTCTACTCCTTAATCTTGATATTTAGATTTTTAAGAGCTGTTTAACAGCGGTTTCAAGGAATATCTTCAATGAAGGTGCAGATAACTCCTGAGGCCGTTTCAAATCATACAAGCATTTCATGTGAATCTTTTGGATTGCCACTTCATTATTATAATAATCGAAAATGGTTTTCCAGGCGACACTATAATTTGCACTTGTAACCGCTAAAGCTTCTATCAAACTATACGCTTTGCCTTCATAAATACACGACTTCAAATAATGATATTTTGTAGTGGAATCAAGACCCTCGTTTGAATGAATGATATCCACAAATACATCACGAAAATTAGGCCAGTTCAATTCGCCACCATCAAACTTTGGTAGTTTTATTTCTGGCAACTTAATTCCTATCGATGTTCTCTGTTTTTCATTCCTCATTAAAATTGATTTTACTTTTATTTTCTATCCCGTGAATTTTATTTAAAATTCCTGATTCAAGTATTCCACAATCTACTTCGAATCTATCCCGTTTATTGTCTGTGATTTCAACACCCTCTAATGGTTCGATCTCAGTCTGAACTGTGTCAAATTTTGAATACGTTGCTCTTATTCTATGAAGAGCAGATTGCAAGTCCCCTATTGTCTCTATCTCACCAGAATTCATACGATTAACAAAAAAAAGTTATCAAAAGGTGTTCTCGATTGCAGATTGCTTGTATCAGCCAATCAGGATGTGAACCGACTCAACTTTGTATTCTTTAAGATTGGTGTAGAGGATTTATTATTTAACAAGCTGCAACAACCTGAGATCTGGTCAACTGGAGTATTCGTTCGTAAATTTGTTAGTCGTTTAAAAAACTTAATACCAGTGGTGCAATTCCGGTTCGATAATACTGATAACTGATAAACTTACCATCGATAAAACACAATTCGTGATTCACTTTTTGTGTCAAATAATAAACTTGTGTCAAATTTGGTGGAAAAATTAGATATTTTATCATTTCGAATTTGTTGCTGAAAAGTATTTATCGCCGATGATAAAATTACTGTCTTTGCGCCTAAATTTATGTATTTTGTGTGTTGCATCATTGTATGTATTATATATGTGTGTATTCCAATAATATATAATATTTTCCAATAATATATAATTTTACTATAATAATAATAGTGTGCTTCAATTTTACAAAATAATACATACATTTATATAAATTTAAATATTTAAAAAATCTATTTCAAATTTTGACATATATTTTATTTAAGTATATAACACTGAACTGAAAATGTATAACAGTTTTCACTGACATCATGCGTAAAAACTCAGAACTAATGTATTTTATCAATTTGGTAAACCGGAATCGCGTTTTCGATGTTGATGATGAAAGAAATTGATGGAAGCAAATGTAAACTTGATGATATTAATTTTTTTTTCATTATCATATCATCGAAATAGGATCGAATCCCAGTAGAGCTAAAGTAAAATTGTCTACAACTTATTTTTTTTTTTTTTATCAAATTTATTTTTATTATTAAAATGTGCGCGGATTACGTACTAAGACTAATAACTTTTATCTGAGTTTAGTTGAATGCAGTTTTGATATTATCGTTCTAACGGAAACATGGCTTAATGCTGATTTTAAAAATGTTGAACTTTTTAGTTCTAGGTATATGGCTTTTCGATGTGATAGAGAATTTTTGCGTGGTGGTGGATTCTTAATTGCAATAAGCACTAAACTGCCTTGTAAAAGGATTGAGTTTGCTGAGTTTGATAATGAATTAAAGGCTGCAAAGAATAGAATGAACAAGCTCTTTAAAGTTAAAAAGAAAAACGCACTTTGCAATCAATGGTTTCAGGTTATGTTTTTGGGTGATAACTTCTCTAGTTCCATGAATAATTCTTCTAATCTGCTTGCATCATTTTTTCATTCCAATTTTTCAAGTCCAGTTAACTTAGAAACACCTGCGTCTCCAGTAAATTATAATAGCGATTTCTTCGGTTTTTTGCAACTGGATGTTGAGTAAATTTTTAAATGTCTATGTATAAACTTAAGGTTAATTATTCATCCGGTCCTGATGGTTTACCAGCGATTATACTCCGTGCTCATTCTTAGGCTTTCCTCTAAAGTTAATTTTTGACAGATCATTACATATTGGATATTTTGCAAAATGCTGAAAATCTGCTAATCTAGTTCCAGTTTTTTAGAGTGGTGACAGATCTAATGTTAAAAACTATACACCTATCCCTATTTTATCTGCAGTTGCGAAAGTCTCTGGTTCGTGATATAATGTTTAATCTATTAAAACACAAAATTATTCCACAGCAACACGGCTTTCCAGGTCGCTCAAATGAACTTATTTCATGGAATTGATTGGGTTCACAATAGAAGCGTTTGAAGATGGGTTGCAGGTTGATGTTGTGTTCACCAATTTTTCAAAAGCGTTCCACAGAATTTCTCATGAAATTCTATTGTCTAAACTGCGTCTAATTGGTGCTCACTCTCGTCTGCTTCTTTGGATTAAATCGTATTTAACTGATAGGGTCCAGTCGGTAAAACTGGGTGATTTTGTTTCGGATATACATAATTACTTGATTACATATACATGGTTAGTTTTGGTGTTCCAGAAGGAAGCCATTTTAGCCCATTGCTGTTTCTGTTATTTATTAACGACCTCATAAATTGTTTTCAGCATTCCGCCATCTATTGTAAGTTGTATTCGTAAGTACTTTCGTTTGCTACACCATCGTATTATCATGAGTAGTTGCGAGTAGAAACAAGAACGTGTGAGTAGTTTGCTTTCGTCAAAAGAACACGATTAATACATATTTTTTATTGTGTCATATTTTTAAATCTACTGGTGTATGAAGTGGAACGTTAAAATATTTTAGAGTTAATGATGCTTGAATTACGTCTTATTAAAACTGCGGCGACACCACTGCTTTGCCTTAACATCTGAAGGTTTGTGTTATACACTGATTATCCGGTAATATTGAAAAAGTTATGTTTTTGTAAAATTTGTTTCGGATATGAGCATGATATGTTTTTATCCTGGGCAATAAGAAAGGTTTTATATTTATGCTGTCGAAAGCTGTTTGCAATTCATATAGCAATTTTTAGAACTATCATTATTAGTTTAATACTAGGAAATACATAGCATTGTTCGGAGTTTGTTTGAATTTGTTGTTATAATAGTTATATTTCTACGACATATAATCGTTTGGTTGTACAGTCATGTGATCATCAGTTGCTCTGTAACTTGCGGTGTGAATGTCGTAACAGATATACAAAATCGTTTCACTGATTTAACCGCTTACAACGCAAACTTTATTCAATGTGCATACACTTTTGTGTGTTTCATCTGGGTGTATATATAATCCTAAACAAAACATTGGTTGAGGTAGCTTCTCACAATTTACAATATTTCCAATATATTTAACATGAAAACCGTTCTTAGCAAAAGCAAGAGCAGCTACGCAGAACCATCAGTTTAGGGTGGGTTATTCTTCTATATTGGTGGTGGTGTCTCTTGTTAGCTTTTGTGACTTTATAGTTTTCATCGATTTCTTATCGAAATATGTAGCTAGAGATATTTGATATTGTATACCTATAAGGTTAACCAGTGTCACTTTATGTATGCTAAGAGGTTGAGCAGACTTTGGGCCTTGCCAATAAAAAAAAACTATTATTAAAATGTTGCTTCGATTGAGTTTAGTAAAACCATAATATAAACACATATAGTACTACCATCATAAGAAAAAAAAACAGTTTACCCATTGATATTACAGATGTCGGGTCGATATTTAGAATAAATATATGACATTTAGGCGATTATACACATAACAATATTTTTATTATTTTAAAACGATACCAGTAGTGACATCTAGCACGTCATTGGGCTAACATACCATGGTAGTACTATGTGTATTTATATTATGGTTAAACATATACAAAATACAGTGACATAATGATATTCTCACAACAATATAAACATATACCATAATATAAATACACATAATACTACCCTGGTATGTTAGCCCTTTGACATGCTAGATGTCACTACTCGTCTCGTTTTAAAATAATCAAAATATTTATATATGTATAATCGCCTAAATGACATGTATTTGTTCTAAATGTTGACATTATTCTATCGATCCGACATCTGGAACATGAATGGGTATACTATTTTTTTTATGATGGTAGTACTGTATGTGTTTATATTATGCATAAACATAATTTAAACCAAGCTTGCGAGTGACCAGGTTCCCTTCACCATCCCCAACTAGTTATGGTTTACAGTTTGATAAGAAAAACGCGGAACTTTACTCACAAATTAATAAAATTGAAAAGATGACAAAGCAGGTTGACATCAAAATTTTACAGCTGGTGTTGACTAGTTTTACGAATTATAACTAAAGCCAATTTTAAATCTCAATTTGGCAATAAAACTATAAAGTTTTATACGGATGAGGAGAACAAAAGAGACCAAATGGATAGCCTAAAAGAAGAAACGATTATGCAAAAAAGGAGAGCAGAATACTCTCCAGAAGTAGCTAGTAGTCCGTAGAAAGAACAATCATCAGCGTGACAAGATCGATTCACTTCTCAACATCCAATTGAGATTAGAGATTTGATTAGCGAAAAGTGGGAAAAGAAAAACATTGCATATAAACCGCAAAATAAACCGCAAAGCAAAATAATTATTTTTGAAAAAATCTGAAGTTAAGAAACTGTGCTCAAAAGGATAAAGCCTAATATATTTGAAAGAAATCTAAAACCACTGTATTAATTTAGATTTCGAGAACCATTAAACAAGTTCACAAACATCATAAAAGAGGTGCTTTAAAATGAGAAAATTTGTCGGCTTGTCTGGATGTAGCTCAAGCCTTTGATAAAGTGTAACGAGACTTATACCAAAATAATACTGTCCAATTCTGAAATCCTATATTTTAAACCGATATTTTTGCGTTAAATATGAAGAAACAGTTTCTGAACTAAAATAAATATCAACAGGGACACCGCTATGGTGCGTCCTGGAACCTATTTTTACTTTATATAAGCGACTTGCCTAATATAAATGAGACAAAAGGAACTTTTGCGGATAATACTGCATTTCCAGCAACCGGATGAAGAGGCAACTAGAAAACTGCAAAGGTGTAGGAACCTTGTAAATAACTGGATTAAATAGTTACGCATCCAGGTTTGGGGCTGTAGTAAGAAAACTAATATTAAAATAATATAAGCTTTCCAAAATAAAGTTTTACGTGGAATAGTGAACACGCCTTGGGACATAAAAAATGATAAGTTACAAAGGAAACTACTGGTGGAATACGTCAGTAAAGAAGACACCAATCATGCAAGAAAACACATACAGTATCCCGAACAACACGAAAATCGAGTATGACACGGCTACAAAGTAAGAACTCGCTTGAATTGGGTAGCCCAGTACAAAAATGTGTCTAACGAATGAGTATGTACCCCAAAACATGTTATTTTTTACCTGAAACTAAATTCAATCAACTAAATTATGTTTCTATAATATTATATTAAGTGAAATCTACTATATGTAATGATATTGATTGTCATAATCCACCAACACAGGTTATTTACTCGTAAATTCAATAACGGCAATTTTCATAGGTTAACAAACTTGAAAACTTTCTTAAAATCTAAAATAGTAAAAAACGTATTTTTATATTGCCAAATAGCGAATTACGAGTACCTACATCGATTTATTAATAAAAAAAAATTGTTATTAATTCTGTCTGTAAAAAAAAACTTAGACTTTTATCATCCCGAAAGATTTTTTATATAATTTTTCGCTAGATTTCACCGCAACGAATATATTATGATGCCTTTGTGTCTGTCTGTTTGTCTGGCTGTGTGTGTATGTCTCGCGTATATACAATTTTTTTTTGAGTTCGGTCGAAAACGAGTTTGAATAATTATTATTTGACATGAACAAGACTCATCGTCGTCGCATCGTCAGCTGTAACGCAATATTTTTTTTTAGATTCATGTGGAATGATGAGCTTACTATGAATTTTTGTTCACTTTTTATCAATTTGATGTAATCTTACATGCCATTTTGGTAAATTTACAAATTGTTACCTTTCACTATATATAAAAGAAATTTGTTATACCGACCATATATTCGATTCTTGTTGTTGTAAGATACACACAGAAACACCCAACAGCTAGAAAGTGGAAAATTAGGAAAATCATTTTTTTTTTGTTTTTCGAAAAATTGTTATCATGTTATTTTCGGGGGTAATTATGTTAATTTATGGAAATTGTAAATTAAACTTTATGCTCAAATAAATTATTTTATGTTAGTTTTGATGTAATATGTTGTATAGGGCAGATTTGTTTGCCTTTCGATGGGAGCACTTTCGGTTTTGTACATGTATATACATAAAATTAGGTTGTTGAACGTATACATACATGTTAATTTTGTTTATATTTATGGGTTTCAATGTACATGAGCAAATATATATAGATATAGTCGGGGTTTGCCTTTAGGGTTCGTGTCTCTAGATTATGAATTCTTTTATTTAATAATTATTTCTCTGAAATAACCAACGTGCAACTATAACCTTATTAAATATCATCAGGCCGTTTATATACCAACACATAAAATCCTTTATCTTCAATTTAGGAGCATGGACCATCTTATTCTGATAGCGGAAGCTGTTTTTATTTCCATCCATGATTCGCTAAAATGTTTAATTTATGCTGGCACAGTATTTTTCCAAGTCATTGTTTTTTCTTAAATTGTAAGCATTTATTTCGTGTTGAAAAGACTACTTTCGGGCGTAAACAGAAATAATCTTCAGTATCATCATTTCGCTCTTCGTTATTTGACCAAAGCATTTTTTAATTTCTTTATGTGTTGTTTTGGTTTTTGATGTTGATTGCGCATCAAATATTGACGTATGTATCCTAGAAACAGAACCGATTTTTTCAACCACTTCCCAAAAAACGACAATTTTCTGCCCAATTAACGCGATACTGCTCATCATGCAGTAATCTAACAGTTACTGTACACACGTCGTACAATCACAGATAGCAAATGGAACGTTTAAGAATTTGGACATCATTTAGGCTAGAGTTCTTTTACCTGGACCGGATGGGCTCAACTCTAATTCTAATTAATCGGGTTGTATGTCCTTTTCATCATCATCGCTTAACAAAACAAACACATATTGGCTTTTTAGTCATTTTACAAAACGAGTCGATGAGACATTCGTTTTAACGTGAAATTCCGGATCACTACATTTTGGACACACACAATTTGTATCTTGGTTTTGGGCAGATTGATTGGTTCCGTCATTTCCTGGACCACTAATCACACCGCCATTTGGACGAATATTTGGTAGATTACTTTTAACTTTATATTAGATTGATTATTAAAACTAATCTAACCAAGAAATTGTTCACAGTGATTGCGGTGTTTGGATTGGGAGGTACCGAGTTCGAATCCTAACGGGGAATCCAACAGGAACTCAGGGGCCAAGTCAGTACAGGCTGGCTGTAGCAATGATATTCAAAGTGAACCTGTATCAAGCCCATACAGTAGTACTGATTTTGCCCACGAGTAACAAGATTCCAGATTCTAAGTAACATTTTAAAGACATAACTGACTTTATTGAACCGTTTATTTATGTCTCCGTCTGTTCCTTTTGTTTTTGCTAGTATATATCATCTGCGTAATCAAGATCATTGCATTTACCTGTTAGCCCTCTTTGAATACCGTTAGGGGATGTTATCTAGATAACATATCTCCTTTGTATGTGAGGGATATGTGAGAGAACATACATCATTGTGTTACTCCTCAAATGTTGTAGTATGTTTCACTTTGTTTGCCGTTGTATTGAACTCGATTTTTAGCATCCTGATTAATTCCTCTTGCATAAGTTCAATTAATTACTTGAGATGCCTATTTCACTAAGGGCTTGACATACATATTGCGTTTGTATTTATCGTGTTAAATGCTCGCTCAAAATATACGAGAGCGCAGGTGTAGTAACAGAATTCATTTTATTCATTAAATTGCTCCTGACCTGAAACCAGCTCGATCGTTTCTTAATTTTCCATTGATTGCTGGTGAGATCCTGTCCAAAAATGAATTGCGATTGTTTTTATTGTCGTGTTGGGGATAGATATACCTCACCAGTATAGATCGCCAGTTTTTAGGGATCGTAATTAATAACTAAGCTTTCTTTCTATTTTTCATATTTTTGATGTATTCTGCCAAAATTTCAAGGTTCTCTTATTAATGGTTTTAATTCGCTGACAGTTCCAGCAGCTTTCTTGTTCTTTATCTTACTATGACACCTTTAACTTCCCTAAGACACCTTTAACTTTCCGTTCCCTTGGTGGATAGGTGTTTCTATAGTTTCATTATTGGTGACAATTAATAACCAGACATTTTCACCAAATTTCGAAAGTCCGCCATCTTTGAGTTTTGATGTAGAATTTAGAGAGCTTTTGGGTTTTACTTTGTATAAAAAGTATAGTTGTGATATGGTAATGAAAAATTAAATTTAGTGTACTAAATTATGTTAAAAATTTACGTTTTTAGTGAATGCCTTGCATACTGATATTTTTCAATTCGTTTTTTCCCTCCTTAAAAAATAATATAAATATGTAATACATTTTTTTTTTTTTTTTTTTTTTTTTATAAATGTTCAGAGCACTTAGGATACATATATGTATGTATATCCTTTATATGAAAGTTTTAGCAACAAACACACAGCACTACTGCAAAAGGTAAAAGGAAGGATTAGGAGGGAAAAAGGTAAGAGAGGAATAAAAGGAATAAAGGTTTTCAGTCTTCTAGTTGTTTACTTTTGATATTAAGTTTGAATCTCTGTAAATTGTATTCCAAGGGAAACGTCTCGTCGTTCAGTTTATTCCACATTCGCGTACTCCTAACAAAAAATGAATTTTTAAATTTATTGGTCTTCGCGAATTTAATTTTCGGATTGTATCGGTGTACCAGGCGCCTTAAGTTACGTGCGGGCTTTGACAAACCAGGCATAAATTCATAAAGTTCCGATGAACAATAACCATGAAAGTACTTGTAAAACACGCATAAGGCTCCCACATTACGCCTATGGGAAAGAGAATCAAGATCAGATAATAATTTTACGTCTTCAATCATTCGAGATGCTCGGTTTTGGACCCGATCGAGAGCAGTTAAATGAGTTTTCGGTGCTCCAGCCCAAATATGAGAATTATACTCCAACCTGGGTCTTATGTAGGTCTTATATATTGTAAGTATTTCGGATGGATTAAAGTAAAACTTACATCGTCGTAGAAACCCAAGACATTTGGCTGCACCAATCGCTGCTTTGTTTATTTGTTCAGCCCAAGACATTCTCTTTGAAATAGTTAAACCGAGAATCTCAAATGTGTCAGACGTAGCCAAGCTGGATTCACCAGTCAAAAAAGACGGTGAATAACCATCAGTTCGGCCAGAAAAAACACAGGTTTGAAATTTGTTGGGATTAAATTCAATTCTGTTGGCTTCACCCCATTTAAGAATGACATTGAGATCTCGCGTAAGGCGGTCATTCATAGCCATTCTTTCTGCGAGAACATCGTTTCGCGATGAAGAAGAAGGTAAACTGTAAGAGGTGGAAAGTGAGCTGTCATCAGCATAGGAGTATATTGGATTGAGAGCTGCTGATAGAAGATCATTGATGAAAATTAGAAAAAGGGTTGGAGAAAGGATGGATCCCTGAGGAACACCAGCGTTTATAAGATGTTGATCGGAAGTCACACCATCCACCACCACTAGGATTTTGCGACAAAAAAGAAAATTCTCAATCCATAAAATTAACGAACCGTGAAGGCCAACTGCCCTCAATTTACACAGCAAACCCTTGTGCCACACACGATCAAATGCTTTTGAGATATCGAGAGCAATGACTTGAGATTCACCAGATTGATGAATGCTTCTGTTCTATTGTTCAGTAACAACATTAATTAAATCACCTGCTGAACGCCCTCCGCGAAATCCATACTGACGATCAGAAATTAGATGATTAGCTTCCAAATATTTCATCAGCTGGAAGTTGATTATGGTCTCAAGTACTTTAGAAAGCACCGAGACGATAGCGATTGGGCGATAATTTGAAGGGTCCGATTTACTGCCCTTTTTTGGCACAGGATGTATGTTAGCAGTCTTCCAGATGGAAGGGAAAATGCCAGAAGACATAGATCGGTGAAACAGATATGATAGTGGCTTAGACAAGGATTTACAGCAATATTTGAGGACAATTGGGGGAATACAATCCGGACCGGCTGACTTGTTGGTGTTAATGCTTGCAAGGACTTTAGCGACAACTCTAGATCTAAATATAATGCGGCGCATCGATGAACTGGATAGAGAGATAATCGTATTAAGTTAGAATCAGGTAAATTAGAGTTTGCTGCAAATTTTCGGGCAAAGGGATTGGATTTTTCTTGAGCTGTAGAAAAGATATAGTCCCCATCTTTCAGAGGTGGTATTGATGATTTCCTACTGTTCAAAAAGTTTTCCTCTACTTTGCGGGCAAAGGACCAAAAGGTCCGATTGCTATTGCCTTGGTTTAAGACCTGCCGCAACTCTTCTTGAACTTTTTTTTGGTAATTTCTTTTAGCTTGGGACACTGTTTGAGTTGCCAGATTTCTAGCCGCCTTAAATATAGCTAAATTTTCATTTGACGGGTTCTTAACATATTTGCGGTGAGAGGCTTCTTTATTGGCGGTTGTTGTTCTACAGTCATGATTATACCAAGGATTGCCAGATTTTTTTTATTTGACTTAGAGAGACTGGAAGGAATGAACTGTTCCATTCCCGTGAGAATGACAGTCGAAACCACAATGGCTGCCTTGTCAATATTACCGAAGGCAAAACAAGAGTACCATTCGAACTCTTGAAAGAACTTGTTCAATCCTTCCCAGTCCGCATTTTTATAGTGCCATAATCGACGCTTAGGCGCAACATTCATTTGGCATGACCATGACATTGGAAATTCCGCTGTAATAAGCCGATGGTCCGAGTTTCCCAAAGGAGAACTGACGGAGATACTGTATTTCTCCGCATGAGAAGTTAAAAACAGATCCAGTAAGTGACCCGTATCGTTGACCCGATCTGGTATCCTCGTAGGCTGATCTACAAGTTGTGTGAGTTGGTTTAGAGCTGCAAACATTTCAGCCGCCTCACCAGCCGGTGTTACGGACTTAGAATTTGGCCAGAATGAGGCATGTATGCCGTGCCATCAACTAACTCACAATTTCAAGAAGAGTGTGAATATTTGGCCGAAATCAAGGCTGAAATAGAACAAAAAAGTAAAACATCATTGCATAATATCAAACAAATTCAGAAAAAATGGTCGCAACAAGTAAGCAACCGTTAGCGCTGTATATTTTTCAATTTGAACCAACAGCTATTAGTTATTTCTCTTTTATTAGTTATAGCTTTTTAGTTATTTCTCTTGTAAAGGTTTGATGAAATATAGCGGGTAATTTTAATTTCGATATCCTCCAAAATTCTACTCTAAGAGATTATTTGAATCTTTTAAATAGTCTTAACTTATCCGTGTTAAACACTGTTGCACCAACTTTTTGTTGTGCAACCGCTAGCGGTATTTCTTATTCTCTTATTGACCATTTTGTTTCCATTTGTAATATCCCTATGTGTTTTTTCAATCAGTTATCCCTCGGTATAGGCTCCCATCATGATCTTTTAGTTTTTTTCTACTAATTGTTATTCTCCGCCAAAGTCTAGAAGCTTTAGCTTTAGGGATTATTTTAGGTTAGATGATTCCTGTCTTTATTTAACTTGTACCTTGGTTCCTTGGGAGGATATCTTTTCTGTTAGTTCTTCTACTAGACAAATCAAAATTTTCAACCCTTATCCTGGTTTCGTTTTTGAAACTTGTGTTCCATTTATAGGACTGTTACTCTAAAACCAAAATCTGCACCTTGGTGGTGTCAGGAAATTTCTAATGCTATTTGCGTTAGGGTTAGCAAATATCGTTTAAAGAAAAAATATCCTAATTTCTAGTCCCACTTTGATTATAGGCAGGCGCGTAACAGGGTTGTAGGGTTAATTAGGTGTTCTAAATATAAGTTTTCCAGATAAGATAGATCCTTCTCTCTCTCCCAAGGTCTTCTGGCGTAATATTCGTAATTTAGGGCTTGGTAGATGTAGATTTATCATTCATGAGGTTTTCAAGCCAAATGAGTTTAACAGTTTTTTTAGCTTTAAATCAGAATCCTCTGGTTTGGATAATATCAGTTTAAAATTCGTAAAACGAGTTTTTCCTTTCGTTTCAAAGTACTTGCTATATATTTTTAATTTTATCCTTACGTCCTCCTCCTTTCCAGACCAGTGGAAGCTTAGTAAAATTATTCCTATCCCAAAGAAAAGCAGTCCTTCTGAACTATCTCATTTTCGACCAATAAGTATGTTAAGTTCCAAATATCTCTAAAGCCTTCGAGATGGTTGTCAAGAATTAAATTCAGGTACACCTTAATAGTAATAGTTTAGTTAGCTGTGTTCAATCTGGGTTTAGAAAATACCATAGTACAACCACTGCGTTACTAAACGTTTATGACGACATTAGGCGTAAAATGAGTAATAGAGATTTGACTTCTTTAAATCACGGTTTTTTATTCAATAAGCCTATTTGTCAATTTAGATTTTGGTTTTCCGCCGCCAAATTAGTTTTCAATTACCTTTCTAATCGTTCTCAGGCAGTTTATTTCGGTGATAGCTTATCTGATTTCCTTCCAGTTACATCCGGCGTACCTCAGGGTTCAGAGCTGGATCCCTTATTGTTTTATATGTACATTAACGACATAGAATTCTATATTCACCATTGCTCTCTACATATATTTGCTGATGATGTCCAAATATATAGAACAAGTCATTTAGATCAAGACTCTGCAGTTAGGAATATTTCTCTGATAAATTAAGATGTATGTAGTATAGTTAATTTGTCGGTTTCGAATCGTCTTAGGTTAAATTTTAATTCTAAATTCTAAATGTATGTAACATATAAATACAAAAAAATAAATAAATAAATAAATATAAACAGCAAACTTTTCATAATTAAATCTATCAATTATCAACGTGTGATCTGGGAGAAAATCCATAAGAAAGATAATGTTATGCAATGCAAAAACTGTTAACGTTTCAACCATATCACAGCCAATTGTAACATAGGCTACTGTTGAGTTAAATGTGCCAATACTCACAATCCAGATGAATGTACCAGGGTAGATAAAACATCTGCAAATGCAATATTTTGCATTAATTGTAAAGCCATAGAACACCCATCATCTTATCGCGGTTGTCCTATATGTATCAGCATATGCTGACGAAGTTAAAAACCAAAATTGTAAACACCAGACAAAATAATATGCACCATACATTCACATCAGTTCATGTTTCGGCACAAAACGGCTTGTTTGCTGATATGCTGCGACGAAACATGAATAAATACATGACAACAATAATAATATAAACAATATCAACAACACTAATGATACAAATGCAGAGTAAATTATAAAACTTAACAAAATGTCGATGACATGGCTAAATCCATGCAATTCCAATCTGAACAAATCACCTAGGTAATTACTCTTCTTGCACAAATCTGAACGGCATCAAAATTATCGCGTTAAACGTAAACTCTATCGTGAGCATTAACAGACGGATGAACTTACTGAAGTTCATTGAGCATCACAATCTAGACATGTTGCTGCTGACGGAAACCAAACTAAATGACAAACATACAATTGAATTTAAGCAGTATTCAATAATTAAAAACGATCGACCAAAAAGCACACAGGATGGAGGCACGGCATTACTAATTGCAAAAAAAAATCAAATAAGATTCGAAACGGCCATCATCAAATTAAAACAAAATAAAAGTTTATACATTATAGCCATTTATTGTAGCGGCAGTCACAATGTATTATCTGATGCTAGATTTGAAAAAGAATTTGATAAATTATTCCGAACACTGGATCCATGAATAGATTAGATTGTTACCCCACACAAATTGGAGTAACAAAACAAATAGCAATCGTGGAATAATACTAAATAAATGGCGACAATTAAATCGGAATAAATATAATACTATAAAGTATCACAACCGGATGCGTCCACATTTTTACGAGGAACATAATTTGGCCGATCTGGATGATTAAACTTAAAAATACTAACCGATTAGAAATCGAGGAAACGGATACAACATTGCTGGCAAAACTTCAGATAAATTAGCAAGCGCACAAAAAAAAAAGCCACAAAATACATCAGTACACAACATTTAAATATAATCGGACATTATGTCTTGTCAAATACGATAAGAGATCCCACATTAGGCCAATTAAGACACGAAGATACAGTTTTAAAAGCAATAATCTATTAAATAATCGCACATAATAATCGCCCGTATCTTCCCGTTTCTTAAAAAAAATACGTGATCTAAAAACGCAGACAGCTATCGACCGATTAGCCTACTATCGAATATGGGTAAAATATACGAGGTAATAATTTACATCCAGGATCACACACTATCACATAATCTTATTCCGGATAATCAGTTTGGTTTTCGCCTTCAACATTACACGGTTCACGCAATCACCAAGCTCACTTCGGACATCTATTATCGTCTTAACACGAGACTTTGACCGGGGACTAGTGTTAATCGACATGAGCAAGGCAGTCGAGTCTGGTTGGCTGGATGGTTTGCTATTCAAAAGCGACCTGATATCTCTACTAATCGAAATGCTTTCTGGACCGCAAGTTTGTTACGACAAACGATCTCGAAACTTCCACGGTCACATACGATATTTGTAATGGATTGCAACAGGGCAGTATCACAGCACCTATCCTCACATATGCAGATGACCTTATCGTTTACTTGGTGTAAAAACGCATTAAAGACATATTGAAACTAATCTTCAGTCAGCAATCAATTACATCATCGATCAGCTTTACACTTGGCGAATTAAGCTCAATCAAACCTATAGTGTGATTTGATTTTATTTCGGAACACTTTGCAGTGTGCCCGGCAAGATACACGTTTGATGAGCAGGTGCCATCGGTCAAATATCCATAAGCGTTGACAGATTATGCTATATGAACGAACACGTTAACAGTAATTTGGTAAAAGCACGTCGTACATTCATAAGCCAGAGACGGTGGACGGAAAAGCTACGAATCTTCGAACGACGATCCATACGAGCTTATCAACAAATGTACAGAGGACTCGACTACAGGATACAAACATTATCTATATACTCAACATTTCCCACTATATACAATTCAAGCCAGACAAAACTAACATACATATATATTCTGAAACTTGTACGGAATCACATCACCCGAATCCACAAATTCCTTAGTTTACGAACCTTACATGACTGACATAAATTACCTAAAAAAAAATATCGATTAACGCTCACAAAATTCCAAGTATCGAGGCATTCATCCTCCTCGATAACCTGGAGTACATTCAGATATCCGGAAACTAATTGGCGCTTTAACAGTACCATGAAGTCAATACAGCCAAATGCATTCTCGCACTAACTGCAAAAGTTTTAATGGCTGCAGAATCAACACAATGCAGTATGATCGTCTGACACTACGACAACATTTACGCCACATAAATTGTGTGCCTAAGCACAATTATCATTTTATTATATGTAGCCTTATAATTAATCATCTATTATATGCAACTTATATTTATTTTCCTTTTATTATTAGTTCCTTATTCGACACTAATGTTGTATGCCTTAATCGACTAAACTAACTAAACTAAATTATAATAAGTTAGTTCATGCTATTTCTAGATAGATGGAACTAGAAAAAGAATTATAAAGCAAAAAGTATTATAATTTATTTATAGTTATTTTATACTTTTTGTGAAAAGTCACCGAAAAGTTACCGTGGAAAAATACTTTTTAGCTACCACCTACCAGGCAATAGCGGAAGCTTTAACAATTTGATAAGTTTAGTTTGAAAAGTCGATTAAGGAACACAGGATTAATGATTTTTTATATATTTTTATGCTAACATAGAGTCACTCAGTTTTATTAATTATTAATTCGTCCAAACAAGTCATCATTTTTCACATTTTAAAATGTTATCCATAATTATTGAGTCCGACATAGTCGACAAATTAATGTTTTTAAGGTTAGGTTTGATTTTTTCTTGTAAATTTATTTCATGTCAATTGTAAAATACCATCAATGTACCAAAATATAAAAGAATTTCTTAAAAAAAAAAAATTTGCAATTTATTGAGTTCAAAATATTTTCTTGGATGGTCCAGAGGATGTGAAAAACTTATTTACATAAACCACTCTGACTAATTACTTTCGAATCAAAAATGAAATTAGTATACACCAGCTGCATCGACAAGAATGGTAGGAAGAGCTCATCACTCTTTGAGTATAAGTTATCGATTCCAACTTCTATGAAAAACATTCATATACACAGACTTATCAGTATACATTCACACACACATATATATTTTAATATTAACAATTTGCAGAAATATAAGATTGTTATAACATTGTATAAATTACGTAAATTAAATAAACTATATATATATATACATATATATATATATATATATATATATATATATATATATATATATATATATATATATATATATATATATATATATATATATATATATAATATATATATATATATATATATATATATATATATATATATATATATATATATATATATATATATATATATATATATATATATATATATATATATATATATATATATATATATATATATATATATATATATATATATATATATATATATATATATATATATAAATATATATATATATATATATATATATATATATATATATATATATATATATATATATATATATATATATAATGGGTCATTCCATTATAAGACAGACGATTTTTAGCATTTTTCGAAATTCATCTATTAGATTTCGATTTTTTTATTTTTTTTGTTTTCCTCATTCAAAATAATGGGACCTGTGTTTTTTTATTTTTTATTTTTAACTCCGAGTGTCCTGTTATTGGACGTGCCAATTTTGGCATTGTTCACATTTACAATATTGTACTCATATATAAAATATGCTAGTTTCTGTTCTATAAAACATATATTCGTAAACTGTACTATTTTGGAAAGGTCTAGATTTATTCTAAATTGACGTGTATTTTTTTTTTTTGATATTGTACCGTTATTTTAGATGTTATAATGATATATATTTGGTTTTTGAATTTATCCGCTAGAGGGGATAGCTACCAAAATCATAAAAATCCTAATACGGGATTTAAAAGAAAATAATTCAGCCTTTCAAACAAGCTTAAAATCACGTTTGAAGAACACCTATTTTGGGCGCTAGAGGGCTTCAAAGTTGAAAAAATAGTATTTTTTTCAGTTTTCTCGAACTAAAAGTGGCTTAATATCAACAAAAATTAGAATAAATGTTTTTTACAGCACTTATTTCTTAACACAATAACCCAACGCTTAAATAAGCATAAAAGTACAACTATACATGACATACATAGATCGGCCAGTAGATGTCGTTTAAAATTAAACAAATTTTTTATTTTTCTTTCAAATTTTTCCTTACTAAAAGTAAAATAATAAATGCTACTTTTACAATTATTTTTATTTTTTATTTAGTTTTTCAATGAACATATTAGTTACAATAGGAGAGTTCGAGAACTTTTTAGTTTTAATAAAATTTGTGTCCGAGTTCGGCATTACTTGATGAGTTTGACGAGTATTCTTCACTTTGTCAACATTTGAAAAAATTTAGAGTTTAGTTTTGGTTTCTGCATATTCTGGTTTGCTTACATAACCGAAATTAGTAGATTTTATGTTGCTTTTATCTTTACACCGTTTAAAAAATCCTTCTGCAGTATTAAAAAGACTCTCGTCAATACTTCTCAAAGAAGCCGTTCTAGAAATTCTCTTAATGGTACCTCCAACACTATCTGATGGTCCCTTTCCGTGGCTTGTGGTGAAGAAGTTCCATTCGCAGTCGATGGTGAAATCGTGTTGATGGAAGTTGTAATAGGCAAAGTTGTTCTTGTTCTTAAACTGCGATACAGCTCCATCCGAAAAATAATAAATTTTTTTGGAGTTGGATACGCCTCATTTTCTTTGAGAAAATTTATAAATTTAGTTTGAAATCCGTATACAGCTATTACGTTATGTGTTTCCTTTTCTGATACTACACGGAATAGAAAAGTATGCTCATTTCATCTGTTGATAATTTGTATTATGCTACGATTGAGAATAAAGTTGCTTGCCGTTTATAATAATGCGCTGTTTGTATTTCATTTTGTGTTATAAACTTATAATTCTCAGAAAAATCCAAAATCACAACATATTCCCCAACTTGCAGCTTATTTTTTACGTGATTTAGGTAATTAGACTGTTGTTTAACGATATAATCGCGTTTACGCAATGCTGCTAGACCAAACTTTGACTTTGATAAAATTTCGACGATTTCATCAATTAAAGATGTAATTTTTTCCAATTTATACGTCTTCTCATCAGGCTTCCAATAGCTGTATGTTACATCATCCAGCTCTGCAGCTTCTGTGGCGCTCCCCATTAGCATCACGAAACTACAACTTCATTCAATTGGTATAATTTAAGGTCTTAAGGTCGCATTTTCTACAAATTCTTTCATTTATTATTTCACGATTTAAAAACTTTTGATCTTGTTCAGCTAATTTTTTACTAACAGCTATAAATTTTTGTCACAAATTTTTGTGATTTTCCTAATTAAAAGCATTGCAGCATTGTAGATTAACCATCTTGTATTTTGACTTCAATATTTCACTGAACCACTTAGAACTTTCAATAATAAATTTATAAAAAAATATACTTTATATTGCGCTTTTAAGTAATAACTAAAGATCCCAGAAATTTGTACGTCTGTTTATAAGATGGTTGATGATACTATTGCAAATTTGGGGTGGTGGTAAAATTATTCTACAGGTAATTTTTTTGTTGCATGGTACCAATAAACAATAGAAGGTAATAAAACAATAATATGATAAGAATGTAATAAAACAGGTATTTGATGATTCATAACTGTAATACATGTGCTTGATGTATCATATAGCTATTTTACTACGAACAAACTTATAAAATCTATAAAGATTTTGTTCATTTTTGCCAATCTATGCCGGTAAAATAATATCGTAATTGGTGATGTTCGTTGTCGTCGTCGTCAATTTTATTTCTTCCTATCTCGAACTCGCCAACTCCTCGTACCGTGTTCTCAATGGCCCTGTGATCACTATCGAAATGATGTCTGAAAATTTCATTTTTAGAAGTTTGATCAATTTGGATTCGTATGTCTAGGATGGCCAAATCAAGAAAATTGCCGGATCGGATCATTGTAGGTTTATTACTTTTGTATAATTTCGCTCTGAATTCCATCGAATTTTCAATTATCCACCGATTAAGACGGTTCCCTCGCGAATTATTCAGTGTGTTTCTCCAATTTGTGTGGCGTGCAATTTCGATTCCTTTCCTATTACTTATCGTGTGTGATTCGATAATTTTGTATTTGAAATCTGTTTTAATAAGTATAGCGGTGCCACCCCCTTGCTTTGAATCGATTCGATCGCATCTAATAATATTATAATTTTTGAACTCGATTTTATGTTTTTCGTATAATTTTGTTTAATTTATTAATAGACAATCCGGATGGTGTATGTTCAAAAATTGTAGCAAATTTAATCTCCGCTGAACGCTAACGATATAGAGTTGACGTTGAGGGAGATAATTTTGAATTTTGATGAATTTTGAAAATGTTTTGAATGTGACTTAGAATTTTGACGATTTATAATTGGCTAATAATTTGGAGTAATTGTGCAATTTGTTCACTTTGTTGGTCCATGATTTTGGACATATACAGATGCGCGAAGTTGGGTTTTGTGTAATTTTATCATTGTGTTGTTGTTCTTGTTGTTGTTGTTGTTGTTGTTGATGATGCTGTTGTTGTGTGGTGGGACCCCCTTTTATCATTTCAGCAAAGGTGTCATTTTCTTTACTTACTTTGATTGAAGAGAACATTTTAGAAATCGGTGTATCCATTTGTTTTTGCTTTTTTCGTTCTTCGATGCGCTTTTTGAGGCGCAAAAGCATTTATTGATATATCGGGCAGCCTTTACACGAAGCAGGATGTCCTGATTTTTTACAATTTGTATACAAAAGATATTCTCTTTGGGCATTTCGTCGCTACGGCGAAGGGGTATTGGTGTTAGGGAGTAGACTTTCACCTAAAGTTGATCGATTAGCAGAAGATATGATTAAAATACCTTCTTATTTGTAATAAGTGTTTGACCTAAGAGATAATTGGGCAATCAATTAAGGTAAACATGATTAAATCTATTTGAAAACGGGTGATATTTTGACCTATCTGAGTGACGATACATTAGTAGCAAATCATGAAGCAATAATTTTACTATTGTTTCGGCAATAAGAAATGATTTGGAATAAAACGTTCAGTAACTGGACGTGCCAGACATGCTAATTACACCTAGTGATCAGTTGTGACTTCGAACTTCAACGGAAATATTATCAAAATATATAACCTTTATATTTTAAGCTTTTAATGCCAAAAAACTAATGGACTAATATGATATCGGGCAATAAATTAAAATACCTATATAACTTCACAAACCGATAAGACATTTTTGTTGGTACTTAAATTTTTGGTGTCGTAAACAATAAAATGTAGTAAATCAGAGTACACCAATAAAATGTATGCGGCTATAAATCATAAAACCAGAATTATATAAATAAGGGTTTTTTTTTTTTTTTGTTTGGCCGCTCACGTCTAGACAAATACTCGAAGTATGTATAATATACATAAAAATTCCTATACGTAAAATTAATAAAACATTTTATGATTAGGTCACCATACACAAAATGTTTGGCATTAAAAAATATAAAATTAAGCACCACTCACACCATCGCCTAAACCATCGGTTTAACCGCACCGAGTCTAATAAAATTCAACGAAACGTAAAATCAAGATTGTGTGTCACCTGTTTGTGTCAAATAATTTTTAATATTGATTTTATCAGTATACGAACTAACACACTAGTTTTGGAAGGGACGATAAATTATGGCGGTTTATGGATCTTATCTCAATTCTTACGTTTACACCTCCGTTTTGTTTCGTTTTGTTGAGGTACAGTCTAAAATATATATATTTGTTGGTATATAACATTTTCAAAATGGAAATCAGGAAGAACCAGAAAAGTACAAAAGTAAACATAAACATAAAAATATTATGATTGATTTATGATAAAAGGAAGCACCTATATTTCCTTTTTGTAAATTGAACATTTCAACATTATCTACTTTTATATATATATATATATATATATATATATATATATATATATATATATATATATATATATATATATATATATATATATATATACAACTTTATACCTAAATATCTTCACTGTTTAGTGCTTTTTTGTGCTTTTGTGTCAATTTTTACGGTTGTTTTCAAGTGGTATACCATGTACACAACCTTTTTGTCGTGAAGAAGGAAGTCAATTTTTGTTACGGTCTGAATTTTAATTATGCACTGGGTAATATTTAATACAATTTTTTTTTTGGCACGTTATTTGGCACCAAACTCCCATCCACCACCAACAATATCAATGACTTCATGACATAACTAAATTCGCATGAGACGAGTGTTGAAAGTTAAAATAATACATTTGTTGGGTAAAACATTCTTATTTTAAGATTTGTGCGCAAAAATAAAAAAAAAAAAAAAAAAACAAAAAGGAACAAAACAACTCCTGTGGGAGCTATCAAAATTAACTGACGAAGGTTTAGAAAATTTGTTGATATTTTTATTTGATTTTGTTTGTTCAACTCTCGAATTGTCAATATATATTTAAACATACACACATATATACAAACACACACACACACACACGAGACACAAAATTGGCACACAAAATGCTTACATATATATATTAATGATTTAAGATGATTCTCGTGTTATATGGTTTGGAAATCTTACAAATTTTTTTTTATTGTCTGATGATGTTCGTTTGTCTGTCATAAAAATTTACAGAAAACGATTTGTTTAATGGTAAGCAATTTGATTTTTATTTGTTTGACTGTAAATCTATAAATGTTTCCGCATACTTGGTTTGGTTTAAGTTTCTATTAGGGAGTTAGACTAGAGATTAAAACATAAGACCGCTGGTCAAAATTTTATATTGTCTGCATAAAAAAAAACTTAAAAAATCGGTCGATTATGCAAATCTAATTTCATATGTAGGGCTTAAAGTTCAATGATTTAGGATAAGGTTTATCATATGTAAAGGGTGACACATACTATGTCTTTGCTAGTATGATTTAAGTATCTCGAAAACAAAATATAGTATGAAAGCTTAAAATATTGAACTTAGGGTCTGTCCCAAACACCGACTTATTTCAGACTTATTGACTTATTTGACGCCATCTTGAATAAGTCGACCAAGCCGTCCCAATTGATTTTGCTGACCTATTTTGACAGCTTTATTTAAATACAAATATTTTTACAATCTGCTAGTTGAATACTAAAAAAATGAACGCATAAGTTAATTAAAATGGACAACCAACGAACAATTATATTATTAATAAGTATTTTATACGATGTTTACATTCTATCAAATAAGTTTTTTTTTTTGAAACAAAGAGAAGGAAAATAAATCACCTCGCTAGCAGGCTTACTTAAATAAGTCTGACTAATTAAATATAATATGAGTGATACGCATTCTGTCTTTAGAAATGATTCAACAAAGAAGCCCATTAGATGATTAAAACTTCTTATCGTGACATATGGCCTGAAATCGGCACCATATTTAGCTACGCGGTTCCTGAAACAAATCTCAGACGAGATTTGTACAATATGCATTTAAATTGGGCTGAACCCTTTCCACATGAAAACCACGAAAAAAGGGAACAGATATACGAATATCACATCCACTAATGATAGAAGCCATTTCAATTCCAAAACTCGTACAAACCCCAGCTTGCATATACCGCAGTAATCTACTACAAAGTAACTTCATATAGGGTAAATATCTCCACACTAGTATGATGTCGGCAATAACGAATGTGACTCGAATTCAAAATTAAAGATCATCCAAGATTGGAGTTGTGCAGTGCGGTACTCTTGGCAAAATTAATGAACGTAGTGAAAAATAAAACGACACCGAGCAATTGGCACAGTGGTTAAAGCTGTGGTGTTTGGGACGGGAGGTACCGGGTTCGAATCCCAACGGGGGAGAGTTGCAAAAGGGATTTTTCATCACCTGATTACGATCGGTGATGACGAAAAACACAACTATGACCCCCTGGTGGAGTACAGAATCCATGGGCCGAACCATCGTCCATGTCAGTACAGGCTGACTGGAACAATGCAATGTTCCGATGGATTTAAAATCAAACCTTTATTTGTGCGTCTTCGATTTGGCTGGTGACGGCGTAAGGTAGGACGTTAAAAATTAACTGCGAAAGAGTTGGGAGAGCTTCGGCCCCAGAAAAGATTGCAGAGTAAAAAAAAACAACAAAAAAAATACTACAAAGTTCAAAAATATTTTCTTTTGGATAGACCCAACCATTGTGCTTGACTGGCTTACAGATCATCCGCGGTGCTAGCCCACATCGAACCTTTTAAATATTATTTTACGTGGGCAAAATTCAAAAGTCGTCAATTTTAATATGCTGTGTTCACAAAAATTCATCAAATAATAGCATACTGCCTAATATTCATTACCTAAGGTTCCAGAAAACAACAGATATCCGGAAGCGCATCTACACGTTCTACATATGCAAATATGACCAAAGGAATCATTTTCAACGAAAGATTCAATACATACAACCAAACCAATTTTTAGACTAACAAGCAACTTAAAATCATTGAGTCCATTTGTTGATGAGTGGAAGGCTAAAGAATTGCAAAATTCATTTTTCCACGAAGTATCCGATCATATTAAGAGTGAAATGCACACTAACATCTTTACTTATTGATGAAATTCATAGACACCACAAACCAATGTTATTACTTGCCATTTCACGACATCACAAGCACTAGAAATTTGATTCGAAAAAAATAATTTTAAATAGTTGTGTTACATGCGCATCAGACATGTAGATCCCAATTCATGGACAATCTGCCAAGTTATCGTTCAAAGCTAGTTCGATCTTTCTGATAAGTTGGAGTTGACCTTGCAGGTCCATTTGGCCAAAAGACGAGGACAGAAGATTTACAAACCACACATTTGTCTATTTGTATAACGCAGCACAAGATCTATTCATATAAAACTCTTAAGCGACCTCATAGCAGTGAGCAGATCAACTTTATTGACGCAAATAACCAACTTAACCAATACTTCCTTTTATTTATTATTCCTTGCAATTCTAACGAAATTTCTCATTTCTTTTCTAGAACCGGTGTTATTTAGCACTTCATTCCACAAAAAGCACCACAATTCGGTTGAATTTGGTTATACGCACGCTTCTACGAAATTACCAAAACGGAGTATTATATAGCAAATGGAGCAATATATGAACCAATACTTTTGGAAACGTTGGTATTTAGAATACATCAAGTTACAAAAATTAAAATGGTTCAATCACACGACACCATTAAATTTACATGACATTACAATTATCAAAGACGATATCCTATACTTGGCTCTAAACAAGTGGCTCCTGGAAAGGTATCAGAACTCAGCCCGGCTCATATGGCCTCACAACAGTCTTTACTTTGAAAATCAAGTGAGAAGGATTAAAACCGCCACTTACCGAATTGCTGTTGAACAAGATTGTTCAATGTATTCCACAGGAAAATATTGATACTACATCGGTAAAACGAGAGAAGTCTTCAATTAGCTGATTCATCTTATATCATACATCAAACCAGATTGATATATTTTCTTGGGTGCACACATATATTTGAAGTATTGAAAGCTGAGATATTTAATATACGCAGACTGATTGCTCAGTTGATCAAGCTCAGTTAGGTCATCTCAAGACCCTTACTGAATTGATCATCCAAAGCATTCTCAGTAATTTTCCAAAAAAAGGCAACAAAAACATTTAGAAAAATTTTGGACGTTGTAAGAGGTTCATGAGTGATTTATTTATCGCATCATGCTATTAATAAAATAAGACTACTATACCACAAAATTACAAGTTGAGTTTGGTGGACCCTTCGACGTTCGTTGTTTCGTTAAATATGATAAATTATTAGTTGGTCCCACCATACAAAAAGAGCAGGTGTCTATTTTAATACAGTTCAGGAAGCATTTACGTGGGACGTCGAAAAAATGTACCATCATGTGAAGGTGAATCGAGAAGATTAGAATTTCCTTAGAATCATATGGAGAAATTCGACATAAAAGTTAATTAATACTTTCCGTTCTCAATTTTTAGCCATCCACATCCACCATTAAATCGCTGAAGATCAAAACAGAGGCACGGATAGCAATACACAACTTCTAGGTCACTTATTGTTTGTCGGGCGCAAATTCAATAAATTCAGGAAATCGAAGAGCTATCAGAACAGCTCGTAAACGGGGGCTTCATTCTCCAAAAATGGAAATCCAATTTATCAGATATAATGAGAACAGTTCCACTGAAGTTTAGTGAAACAGCGAACCTTGATATCGCCGATGATTCCGGGATAGTTAAAACTTAGACACGTTTATGGAATGCAAAACAAGCCACATTTTTTGCGAAATATTTAAGTTAGAAAAAGTTAAGTTTGGTTCATCCATTGCCTGAATGGATACATAGAGAAGAAATGGGTTTCGAGAAAATTGGCATTACAGGAGTGAGAGTTAATTGAAAGAACGCGGTCTCTGTCAGACGTTTTCATCAACAACGAACGTTTAACTTCATGAATATTGCGGCGTCTCAGTATATTATCCGACTATATCATCCGATAGTGTAATGGAAAGGTAAACACTAGATTAGTTTACACGAATTCTGTTTACACTAGATCTGTTTACACGAATTGAATCATTTTCAAAGGTTATCCTTAGGATGGTATCTTAAGAGTCAGAGAACGATTACACAAATTTGATTTGTCTTTTGATATTCGTCATCTTCAGATGTAACCTACGAAGCATATGTTGACTACAAAAATTATTAAGGAAATCTATCTTTGATATTTACATCTAAACTTACACCAAGTCCTGCTTCCTATAAACTGACGTGAATTATGCAGGTCCACTGCATCTTAAATCGAGAACCGGTACAAGTCAAATTCCTTAATGGACATATAAGTATCTTCGTTTATTTCGCAAAGGCTATTCATATAGAACTGAGCCACAATCTGACAGCTGATGAATTCATTTCCACCTTGCGACGATTCACATCACATTAAAAATTTTATGATTTACCTCATAAACTGATGAGCTATAATACCTCAGATGAAATGCAAAGCTTCGTAGCACAGATTGAAGAGACCCTCAATTCCAGACCAATGTTTACAATGAGTAACGACATAAATGCTTCAACAACATTAACACATGTATGATAAGATGAATCAATTATATCACGATGGCAAAATGTACAAGCCGAAGGGTATACGGATTCTGGAAAAACCGCAGCTTAATTATGTGCACACATTTTAAAATTAATAATCTGGTACTTCTCAAACACAATAAATTGCCTCCTTCAAAATGGAAATACTCATAAGATACCATAAAGTATTTCTTAAGTACATTGTTCCCAAAAGATACTGTTGTTAAATAAAATAAAATATTTAAATTTGTCACAAAAATGGAAGAAGTATGAGATTTAACTGACCCAAAAAAAAATAGTTGTCCAGGAAACCTTTAATTTACTATAAATATTTTTTTTCTGTTAGATTTCTAACTGTCGTCACTAACTATGGGTTACTTAAAAATATAAGTAGTATGGATTGTGACGTCAAAGTAGTTGGAGACGGTAAAAAGATGTACCAAAATAAAAATGTTTCCTGGAAATCTAAACAAAATAGGAATATGTTTGCTATAAGCAAACTGACCTATTGAAATTTAAAAAATTGTTTTCGATATATGGCTCTGTGCCACCTCACTTCTCAAATGAATGAAAGTAATAGTGGAACTAATACCAAAATAAATTTGAAGTCTAAGACGAGATTATAAATGATGGTCTAGGAAGCATACTAGAGGCAAGACTAGATAACATCCTTCTTGAAAAGGTTCCATATAAGCAAAAAAAATCCTGACTTTTTAGATGTTGCTAGCACTTAAATCGTTAACCAACAAAGTAAGGCAAAGCACTATAAAAATACTTTCACCTTGATTTTGCCATTAACCAACAAATTTAATAAACAAAAGCGCAGATTTAAAATTGTTAAAGCTCAACATTAAAAAAGTGTTGATACTTATTTTTCAAACTTTTCATGATGCATAAAATACAATACTGTTATAAAAAAAGATTAAAAAGCTCCAAAAAATTATACTTCTTAATTATAAGTAAAAAAGTTCTTTAATATATTAGTGATGAATTGTGAATTTTGTACTGATGATTGGCAACTATTTTCAAACAAAAAGCTTTTTCAGCAACAGCGATGAGTTTCAAAATTATTGGTTTTATTATTTTGAATTAAGGTTCGAGCCCAACAATATTCTAACTATACTTTAGATTAAAAGATTAAATAATAGCTTAACAAAAAACTTAACGAAAAAAAAATTAAAAGCTCATTGCACAGTAAAAGCTATTATATGTCACACTTTTATTCATATCATATTTTAAGTCAAATAACCTTTGCAAGAAAAGCTCGTACGCAAAAAACTTACTTGATAGTTTAAACCTAATAAATTTAAGAAAAAGCTCGCAAAGTAGAAAAAAGTTTCGATTTTCTACTCTAAAAACAATTATATTGTTAAACATTATAAAATATCTTTAAAGGAATTTTTAATACAAAAGCTTTTTAAATTGCTACAAATTTATTTTCTAAAGCTTAACAATGAAATAAAGTTACTGATTTTTTATGGTTTCATTGGTGTGATATTTATTTCAAAACAAAAGTGTTACAACACTTGGTAAATAAGTGTTATCGAAACCTAATAAGTTATATAGCTGAGAAAACTTCTAAATACAATTAGGTAGGAAAAATTTTTATAAATCTATTGCGTCATGAAAATATGAAAGAATTTTTTAACACAAAAGTTCGTTGCTAAAATTTAAAGTAAATATCATACGGTCATTGTTAAAGACTAGTTTTTCATGCGTGTGAAGTTTTTCCTAACTTTTACTAAAACTACAAAAACAACATTATATATGCACTAGTATTAGTAAGAATTAGTAAAAAAGATCACATTTAGGCGAAATTCAATTTTAAATTAAATCAATAATTTTACAAAAAATAAAAATAGTACTATAGTTAATAATTACTTCATTATTGCACAAAAACTTAATCATAAAAAAATTAAAAATACAAATTTAAGAACATTTGCTTCGATGTGTTCTTATTAATAAACTTGTTTTTTAATAACATACTTGTTTTTTAATAATAATTTTATATGGGCCGAATATGTACTTCTAGCTAGGCTTTACTAACTACCTCGTAGGTGTTTAGCACCATATTCACTAATATTACTAGATTGGTGATAGTTCATGGAACATCTTGGCCAGGTTTCATCAACTTCTAATGGGGACCTCATAGTGTACCATGACATTGAAAATCAAAAAATTGTATATGGGCCGAATATGTACTTCTAGCTAGGCTTTACTAACTACCTCGTAGGTGTTTAGCACCATATTCACTAATATTGCTAGATTATTGATAGTTCATGGAACATCTTGGCCAGGTTTCATCAACTTCTAATGGGGACCTCATAGTGTACCATGACATTGAAAATCAAAAAATGTTATATGGGCCGAATATGTACTTCTAGCTAGGCTTTACTAACTACCTCGTAGGTGTTTAGCACCATATTCACTAATATTGCTAGATTGATTATAGTTCATGAAACATCTTGGCCAGGTTTCATCAACTTCTAATGGGGACCTCGTAGTGTACCATGACATTGAAAATCAAAAAATTGTATATGGGCCGAATATGTACTTCTAGCTAGGCTTTACTAACTACCTCGTAGGTGTTTAGCACCATATTCACTAATATTGCTAGATTGATTATAGTTCATGAAACATCTTGGCCAGGTTTCATCAACTTCTAATGGGGACCTCATAGTGTACCATGACATTGAAAATCAAAAAATTGTATATGGGCCGAATATGTACTTCTAGCTAGGCTTTACTAACTACCTCGTAGGTGTTTAGCACCATATTCACTAATATTGCTAGATTATTGATAGTTCATGGAACATCTTGGCCAGGTTTCATCAACTTCTAATGGGGACCTCATAGTGTACCATGACATTGAAAATCAAAAAATGTTATATGGGCCGAATATGTACTTCTAGCTAGGCTTTACTAACTACCTCGTAGGTGTTTAGCACCATATTCACTAATATTGCTAGATTGATTATAGTTCATGAAATATCTTGCCCAGGTTTCATCAACTTCTAATGGGGACCTCATAGTGTACCATGACATTGAAAATCAATAAATTGTATATGGGCCGAATATGTACTTCTAGCTAGGCTTTACTAACTACCTCGTAGGTGTTTAGCACCATATTCACTAATATTGCTAGATTGGTGATAGTTCATGGAACATCTTGGCCAGGTTTCATCAACTTCTAATGGGGACCTCATAGTGTACCATGACATTGAAAATTAAAAAATTGTATATGGGCCGAATATGTACTTCTAGCTAGGCTTTACTAACTACCTCGTAGGTGTTTAGCACCATATTCACTAATATTGCTAGATTGATTATAGTTCATGGAACATCTTGGCCAGGTTTCATCAACTTCTAATGGGGACCTCATAGTGTACCATGACATTGAAAATCAAAAAATTGTATATGGGCCGAATATGCACACCTAGTCTTTACTAACTATGTATGTAGTAACATAATTTAACAAGAACAAAATATTATTTGTTCGTTCAATATAGATGATTCGTTTAAAATCGTTTCCTATTTTAATTTAAATTCAGATAGCAATTTTTTTATATATCTCCAATTTGGAAATTTTGGCCCATAGCTATTTGATGATAAATATATTTTAATGTAGAGGAACAATTTTCTGATCATAAACATAATTTTATTTTACAGAAAATATTTAACTTTTTCAGTACACGGTTTTGAAGTTTTGTACTTACACCAGTGATCTTGAATTTTGTTTTGAACTCATTGATTTTCCAGTAGTTCTTTGACACCGTTGCCATTCAGCCCAATTACACTGACAGTGATTGGACCTACAATACAAGAAGTTCCACTTTTACGAAAGATAAATTCTAACATGACATTTAAAATATCGAGGACAACGTTTTCTTGCCGTACCCCAGAGCTAATTGTAAAAAATCCTGATAACTTGTTTACAACTTTGACACAACATTGTGATTGCGTTGCTGTCATTTACATAAACGCACATATTTGTCAGGTATTCCCAGAAATTGTAAAGCAAAACATAAGCTATCTCGATGATTTGAGTCATAAGTCTGGTAGAAATCTGAGAACACCAGGTGTACGTCACGAGATGTTTCGTAATATTAAGAATCATCCTTAGTGAAAAAAATTGATTAGTGACTGATCGATTAGGACAAAATCTTCCTTGGTAGTCACCTATAATTTCTTCCTCCAGAGGAGTGATTCTTTCTAATACTATATGTAAGACAGTAATTTGTATGCTGTGCAAAGGAGAGCTACGTTGCAATAGTTTTCACATTTTGAGTGGTAACTTCACAACGCAGCCACTTTCCATTCATCAGACATTTAACTTCGCTTTGCCATGCAAATCGAATATTAAGAGCTCGGAATTAATGCAATCAACCACAGCGGAACTTTTCTTTTTTTTACATGGCCAGTGTAAACTCCTCGTATGATGGGTCATCTATGCACATCTCCGCAGTCTGAATTCGACAACTTTAAAAAACAGCATTTGACACGTGTTGAACATTGAGTAAATCAGAGAAAAGTCCCTTTCAGTGTCAATCACTGCATTGATAATAACACGGATATTTCCATCCTAGTCCCAAATGGCGATGGACCTAGGTCTAATGGTATGGTGCAGATCAGTGACTTCTATAAAAAAGTTATGAGAACTGTACTCATAGCTGAGTTGTTGTACTCTTAATGAAGTCATGCGCGATCGCAAATTACACCAGTCTTTCCCTATTATTAGTCGCTAGTTGATGATAAGCGTGAATACCTATTTTTCCACATAAGTCCTGAGTTTTGCCAGCTCTAGCATTTTTATTTCTTTGTGCATATCTATGCCACCTGTTATGGGGCCGAAGCACACCCAACTTTTTCGCGGTTAGTTTTTGATGTCCTACCTTACACGGTCTCCAGCCAAATGGAGGACGCACGAATACAGGTTCACTCTGAATACCATCTGCACATCGCATTGCTCCAGCCAGCCTGCACTTGCATGGACGATGGTTCCGCCCATGGATTATGCATTTCAACAGGGGGTCATAGTTGTATTCATCGTCATCACCGATTGAAATCAGATGATGAAAAACCTCTTTTGCAACCCTCCCCTGTTGGGATTCGAGCCCGGTACCTCCCGACCCAACCACTGCACCGTTTGCTCGGTCTAACTCTAGCATTTAAGACACCAATCACAATTTTACAATTTTAATACAATTTTGGATCCCATCACATTATCCAAATTATTGTAAAATCAGTTTTTATCTTTGGGTGGCTTACATCAATGGGTGCATGACCACAAATGATTGACATGTTAGCTAACCGCATGCGTAAACGTAGCTTATACAAACAATTATCTACAGCTTTGAAATCATAAACAGCCTATGTCACCTGGAACCCTAAAGAAACCAACACAACGATTGCCGAGATCATCTCCACTATAAAGCAATGTATAACATTAGGATACATAGTCTCTACATTTTTTTTAGTGAATATGGTGCTAAACACTTACAAGGTAGTTAGTAAAGCCTAGCTAGAAGTACATATTCGGCCCATATACAATTTTTTGATTTTCAATGTCATGGTACCCTACGAGGTCCCCATTAGAAGTTGATGAAACCTGGCCAAGATGTTCCATGAACTATCACCAATCTAGCAATATTAGTGAATATGGTGCTAAACACCTACGAGGTAGTTAGTAAAGCCTAGCTAGAAGTACATATTCGGCCCATATACAATTTTTTGATTTTCAATGTCATGGTACACTATGAGGTCCCCATTAGAAGTTGATGAAACCTGGGCAAGATATTTCATGAACTATAATCAATCTAGCAATATTAGTGAATATGGTGCTAAACACCTACGAGGTAGTTAGTAAAGCCTAGCTAGAAGTACATATTCGGCCCATATAACATTTTTTGATTTTCAATGTCATGGTACACTATGAGGTCCCCATTAGAAGTTGATGAAACCTGGCCAAGATGTTCCATGAACTATCAATAATCTAGCAATATTAGTGAATATGGTGCTAAACACCTACGAGGTAGTTAGTAAAGCCTAGCTAGAAGTACATATTCGGCCCATATAAAATTTTTTGATTTTCAATGTCATGGTACACTATGAGGTCCCCATTAGAAGTTGATGAAACCTGGCCAAGATGTTTCATGAACTATCACCAATCTAGCAATATTAGTGAATATGGTGCTAAACACCTACGAAGTAGTTAGTAAAGCCTAGCTAGAAGTACATATTCGGCCCATATACAATTTTTTAATTTTCAATGTCATGGTACACTATGAGGTCCCCATTAGAAGTTGATGAAACCTGGCCAAGATGTTCCATGAACTATCACCAATCTAGCAATATTAGTGAATATGGTGCTAAACACCTACGAGGTAGTTAGTAAAGCCTAGCTAGAAGTACATATTCGGCCCATATACAATTTTTTGATTTTCAATGTCATGGTACACTACGAGGTCCCCATTAGAAGTTGATGAAACCTGGCCAAGATGTTTCATGAACTATAATCAATCTAGCAATATTAGTGAATATGGTGCTAAACACCTACGAGGTAGTTAGTAAAGCCTAGCTAGAAGTACATATTCGGCCCATATAACATTTTTTGATTTTCAATGTCATGGTACACTATGAGGTCCCCATTAGAAGTTGATGAAACCTGGCCAAGATGTTTCATGAACTATAATCAATCTAGCAATATTAGTGAATATGGTGCTAAACACCTACGAGGTAGTTAGTAAAGCCTAGCTAGAAGTACATATTCGGCCCATATACAATTTTTTGATTTTCAATGTCATGGTACACTATGAGGTCCCCATTAGAAGTTGATGAAACCTGGGCAAGATATTTCATGAACTATAATCAATCTAGCAATATTAGTGAATATGGTGCTAAACACCTACGAGGTAGTTAGTAAAGCCTAGCTAGAAGTACATATTCGGCCCATATAACATTTTTTGATTTTCAATGTCATGGTACACTATGAGGTCCCCATTAGAAGTTGATGAAACCTGGCCAAGATGTTCCATGAACTATCAATAATCTAGCAATATTAGTGAATATGGTGCTAAACACCTACGAGGTAGTTAGTAAAGCCTAGCTAGAAGTACATATTCGGCCCATATACAATTTTTTGATTTTCAATGTCATGGTACACTATGAGGTCCCCATTAGAAGTTGATGAAACCTGGCCAAGATGTTCCATGAACTATCAATAATCTAGCAATATTAGTGAATATGGTGCTAAACACCTACGAGGTAGTTAGTAAAGCCTAGCTAGAAGTACATATTCGGCCCATATAAAATTTTTTGATTTTCAATGTCATGGTACACTATGAGGTCCCCATTAGAAGTTGATGAAACCTGGCCAAGATGTTTCATGAACTATCACCAATCTAGCAATATTAGTGAATATGGTGCTAAACACCTACGAAGTAGTTAGTAAAGCCTAGCTAGAAGTACATATTCGGCCCATATACAATTTTTTAATTTTCAATGTCATGGTACACTATGAGGTCCCCATTAGAAGTTGATGAAACCTGGCCAAGATGTTCCATGAACTATCACCAATCTAGCAATATTAGTGAATATGGTGCTAAACACCTACGAGGTAGTTAGTAAAGCCTAGCTAGAAGTACATATTCGGCCCATATACAATTTTTTGATTTTCAATGTCATGGTACACTACGAGGTCCCCATTAGAAGTTGATGAAACCTGGCCAAGATGTTTCATGAACTATAATCAATCTAGCAATATTAGTGAATATGGTGCTAAACACCTACGAGGTAGTTAGTAAAGCCTAGCTAGAAGTACATATTCGGCCCATATAACATTTTTTGATTTTCAATGTCATGGTACACTATGAGGTCCCCATTAGAAGTTGATGAAACCTGGCCAAGATGTTTCATGAACTATAATCAATCTAGCAATATTAGTGAATATGGTGCTAAACACCTACGAGGTAGTTAGTAAAGCCTAGCTAGAAGTACATATTCGGCCCATATACAATTTTTTGATTTTCAATGTCATGGTACACTATGAGGTCCCCATTAGAAGTTGATGAAACCTGGGCAAGATATTTCATGAACTATAATCAATCTAGCAATATTAGTGAATATGGTGCTAAACACCTACGAGGTAGTTAGTAAAGCCTAGCTAGAAGTACATATTCGGCCCATATAACATTTTTTGATTTTCAATGTCATGGTACACTATGAGGTCCCCATTAGAAGTTGATGAAACCTGGCCAAGATGTTCCATGAACTATCAATAATCTAGCAATATTAGTGAATATGGTGCTAAACACCTACGAGGTAGTTAGTAAAGCCTAGCTAGAAGTACATATTCGGCCCATATACAATTTTTTGATTTTCAATGTCATGGTACACTATGAGGTCCCCATTAGAAGTTGATGAAACCTGGCCAAGATGTTCCATGAACTATCAATAATCTAGCAATATTAGTGAATATGGTGCTAAACACCTACGAGGTAGTTAGTAAAGCCTAGCTAGAAGTACATATTCGGCCCATATACAATTTTTTGATTTTCAATGTCATGGTACACTATGAGGTCCCCATTAGAAGTTGATGAAACCTGGCCAAGATGTTTCATGAACTATAATCAATCTAGCAATATTAGTGAATATGGTGCTAAACACCTACGAGGTAGTTAGTAAAGCCTAGCTAGAAGTACATATTCGGCCCATATAAAATTATTATTAAAAAACAAGTATGTTATTAAAAAACAAGTTTATTAATAAGAACACATCGAAGCAAATGTTCTTAAATTTGTATTTTTAATTTTTTTATGATTAAGTTTTTGTGCAATAATGAAGTAATTATTAACTATAGTCCTATTTTTATTTTTTGTAAAATTATTGATTTAATTTAAAATTGAATTTCGCCTAAATGTGATCTTTTTTACTAATTCTTACTAATACTAGTGCATATATAATGTTGTTTTTGTAGTTTTAGTAAAAGTTAGGAAAAACTTCACACGCATAGTTTTTCAATGTAATAAATAATTTGGGAAGGTTTTAGAAACAAAATGCTTTGTTAGGGGTACCGATAGTATTTAATAGTCCCGATTATTTCGTTCATTAAAACAAGTTTTTCAAAACATTTTATTACAATCTACAATAAAACAAACTTTTTTAACAAACTCAAGTATTATAGAAAAGCAATAAAAGTCGCTAACGACTTCGTAAACGATTAAATAAACATTATCAGTTGTACTGTGTCAAACTACTACTAGTTAATGTGATTAGTATGTTTTACATATATTCAAATAAACCGTTGCTTAAAAAGCTCATATTCATCTACAAATATGTGTACACTTAATAAATTCAAAAACTAATCTAAATTTTAATCTAAAATTTCAACTAAAAGAATTTAAAAAATATAACAATATTTGCATATGAAAGCTAAGTAATTTGTAACCAAATTCTCAAAAGCTTATTGCATTGCGGTTTTTTATGAAACCAGTAAATTTTTAGCAGCTTGACTTACAAAGTAAATTTAATTTTGTGACTATTTTTGGTCGATAAAATTTGAAAAGCGCATAATTATGATAAACAACTAATTTTGTTCTACTGCCCTGTAGTGGAAATATTTATAAAATTACAGTTTGAGGTTACGTAAAAATCAGTGACGTTATTTTTGTAACTAAAAACTTTTGATGGTAACAACGAGAATATTTAAATGTCTTCATTATTTTATACAAAGATAAGCTTATTTACGATACCATTTTGTAGAAGCTTAAAGTAAAATGGCTATCTATACCACATTTTGCTGTGTAGAAAATATTTTTTTTTTTATTTATTATTATTACAACTGACTTTATTATATAAGTCATCTAGCAATTTGTCTATCTTAATTTAATTCACATTTGTTGGGATAAAGCCCAATGACTAGTCCCAAAGATAAATATAATTATTTATTTAAATAAATATTTGCTATAATATAGAATTATTTTAGTTTGCAATCACCAGATCCATTGGTTTGGTTCTTTATAGGCGTCGTATTGCTATCGGACAGTTCAGCATACGACGTATTTCGATATTCTCATGTTGTTTAAGTCACGGTGCAGTTCTTCATTTCTCTACCTATGAGCCAATACATTTTCCTGTATTTGATGTTTAATTCGTTCTTTTTCTTTTTGACATGTTCTTTCCATTTGAGTTTGGCATCTAGCGTCATCCCTAGATATTTTGCTGTATTTGCATAAGGGACTTGTTTAGACCTTATTACGATTGGTATACTGGCATAGTTTGTTTTATTAGTAAAATTCACATAAACCGATTTTGTTTCATTGAGCTTAATTCTCCATTTCTTCATCCAATTGCTAACTGTATTACTCGATGTTTGTAATTTTTCTGTAGCTATGGTTGTTTCTTTTATTAGTTGTATGTCTCGTGTGTGCAGGAGGTATAAGATGGCGCCCAAAACGCTTGCTTGCGGCACTCCTGCTGAAATTTTCTTTAGATCCGAATATTCATTTTCATATTTTACACGGAAATGCCTGTCGGTTATGTAAGATTTTAGGATTTCATACTGTTTGGGAAGATCTCGATGTAACTTGTACTCTAATCTTTTGTGCCATACACGATCAAATGCTTGCGCTACATCTAAGAAGAGGCTTGAACATATCTTTTTCGGTTCTAAAGTACGTTCTATGATTCTGTGAACTTGCTCTACGGTCAATTGTCTTTCTCTGGATCCAAACTGAAAAAATCATTATCCTCTATTATAAGCTTTAGTCTCTTGAGAAGTAGTTTTTCAAGTTTTTTAGTGATATTGGTCTAAATTACTTTTTATCGTTACTGTTTTTGTTTGGATTTAAAATCATGATCACTTCTGCTATCTTCCACTGCCTTGGAACGTATTTTAATCTAAACACAGCATTGATTATGTGCAGAAGTTTGTGTATTGCTTTGTCTGGTAGTTCTTTTATAATTTGCCTAGTTATTAAATCATATCCGCAGGAGTTTTTTTCGAATTTAAATTTTTTATTTCTTCTTGTAACTCACGGAGCATTACAGTTTGTATTTCAAGGTCATTTAATCTGTGTACAAATTTAACATTTTCATTCGCAGATTGTCTGGGTAGTGGTTGAAACGTTTCTTTGAGGTGTCTGGCAAACAGATCCGCTTTTTGCTTACTACTACGAGACCATGTACCATTATCGTTTCTAATAGGTGCTGTTAAATTTGTTGGTCTCTTGATCGATTTTGTTGCTTTCTATAGGGAGTATTCAGTGTCTTTTTGACCAGTAAGTGAAGATAAATATGATTCTTTTGTTTCATTTTTAACTTTGCTGATAATAGATTTTAGTTTTTTACATAAGTTATTAAGCTCAGTTTTATTAGCTGCAGTTCGATTTATTTGCCAGAACTTACGTGCTTTACGTTTCTTAGCCACCAGTTCTCTTACTTCAAGAGGTTAATTTGTACCTCTAATGTTATTGCAGGTTCGAGTGCAGTGCTCTGCCATGGTGCTTGCTGTATATTTTCAATTAGTCTGTCAATTTTTTTTCAACATGCATAGATCTTCTTATGGAAAATATAAGTGATACTGAAATATGTCACAGTGATAATATTACGTAACAATGCAAATTTTTATTTAAACTTAATCCTAACATAAAAAGCTCATGTTTACTTTTTTTTTAAATTTAAAATTGTGGTTTAATAAGAAAATTTATTTTGTGCTTTTTGTAAGTGCAAACTTGTAAAATTTAAAAAGCTCATTTTAAAAAATAACGAAAATATTTTTTTGTTATGAAAGTTAGTTTTGTTTTTGAAGCTGAACTAAAATTGAATATTATTATCTATAATATTATAAAAGCTCTTAATACAACAGAATTTAATATTTTTAATTAGTAAATAAAATTAATTTGAGTCTGACAAAATCAAGAACAAATTCATAAAATTGAAGGACGCCCGTTATTTGCTTAAATGTCAGTTAAACAGGCAAAGCCTGACGAAAAAATGTAACTTTGTTTTATTTAAAAACTCTGAAATCCAAAATTACACAGTGACTGAAGTTTACAAACAGTGATTGAAAATATGATTTTATATCTAAAAACTGTAATAGTAAAAAAAACAAATTGTCTAATTAAATTGTAAAAGCTTATTTTAAATGATACAGGAAATTGAATCAAGTAAATGACTTTTTTTTGTGTTGAGATACAAAACAGGATAAAGGTTTGTGAATGTTAAAAAAGCAATTTCGTATATATTCTGTATACTCTACCATTTCTTCTGTCAATTTTTTAAAACAAATTATTTATTATTATTTTTAGAAGAAAATTTTCTAAATTACTTTTGATTCTATACTATACTTTATTTTTATTTCATTTATTGCTGATTAAATTAATTTTTAAATATTTTGAAAGCTTTTAGTACAAAAGCATTTATTTAAGCAAAGATAAATGGTGTAATACAACATAGGGTTAAGTAATTTTTCATTAACAATTAACAGTTTACTAAATTTAAAGAAAACTTCACGTTTATTAGAAAAAGCTCCCTACAATGTGCTACACAAAATCAAACAAACATTTTTTTATTCAACGCAAGACTAAATGCGTATGCTTAAGTTATCCGATTTGTTCGATAAAAGACGAGTTTTTGAGATAAACTATGAAAAACGAAAAATTTTATTAATCTTATTTAGCGAAAATCTTATTTACTTCATATTTTTATTCATTAAGTCAATTTTGTCAGTAGATCTTATAACTTTATATTATGACGAGCTTTTCAAAAAATCATTTCGTAGAAAATCATACAAAAGTACTTTGTGATATAATCTTTGGAATTTAGAACGATTTTTTTTCTTCTATAGATACGAGTAGGTACCATCTTAATAAGGATTAATTTTTAAGCATTTTACCTGCAACTTTACAGTCATAAATACAAAAAATTTAACTTCTAAAGACTTATTTGTGTGAAAATTTTTCCGAAAAATAAATACATGTTCGTTTGATGTTTGTAGCTGTTTGTGGCTAAAGGTCTTTCAACAAATAGCAGTAGCTACACCTCCATTGATTATTGGTAGTACTGGTAAACTTATCATGTAAAAACTAAAGAAGATGAAATAAGTCAAAACCAACAACAATGTGTATACAGTTTATATATATATATATATATATATATATATATATATATATATATATATATATATATATATATATATATATATATATATATATATATATATTGAAATGATAATCAATTATGAGATGATCCATAACTAATTGTGAAGAGAAAATTGTACTGCGGCAGGAGATCTAATTACAACTCACCATATGCCAGTTAAAAAAGTTCATTTAAAAAAAAAAGTACCTAAAATAATAAATATTATTTTTTTTCTAAAAGACAGACTGTCACGATGATACTACAACTGAAAATACTGCCATCTTTTCAACAACAAAAAAATTAGTATCTTTTACACGTATGTGCATTAATTATGCCACTATAGTTTTCCGTCAAAGTGTCAAAAATATAAACAAAATATTTTGTGAATGTCGTGTTATAATTTAAAAAAAAATTGATTAAAATAAAAAATGGCTCAAAAACTTTTAAGATTTTAAATAATGATCATTGTCCCTGTTCGTATAATTACCTCGAACAACAAATTTAAAACAATAAAAAATAATCATGGCTCACTATAATTTTGTTTTAAATCATTTTATGGCAACGATTGTTACTACATGCCTCTTTCGAAAAACATTGCATACTACATATTTTGATCGTGCTGCCTCTTTCGAATGACAAGGTTTACTAAACTCACAACAAAAAAAACCTTACTAATCTCCAAAATACGCATATTTTGAATATATTTTGAATATTTAAAATACTTATATATAGGTCAATCTAATATATTTTCAAAATGCATCTCTTAGATTTTGACAGTTCAAAGTGTCGTTATTCTCTGAGGACTTCAATATAATATTCAATTGGTAGTAGTAGCGGTTTATACAAAGGACAAGGAAGTAATTATTGGAAGCTTTTGAACCGACCTTACTGTCGATTTCTGGCTGATGTGAACTGTTTCAAAATCCTATATCCACAAAGGTGGTTCAGGGGGTTTCTTTTACTACAGCATGCGCAGACCAGGAAATCTAAGATAATATTACAGACGTGTGAATGCTTATAATCTCTAATTAAATATTGCTGGACATAATTTGTCTATTTTAAGTAAGTTTTCTATTCCGACAAACCACCAGATGAGAGTTCTAAGTGACAAAGAAAGTTAAATCAGCAGTTCACAAAAGAAACCAAGCGCGAGTTTTTCTAAAAATAGGTGAACTTAAGGGAATTAAAGAAAAAGTAAAAACAAATCATAAACCTCCCCCTGATAGGCCTGTATGCCAACAGCCCTGGAAAATCGCTAGGATTCAATAGACCAATCGTTTATTAATCTGAATTCGAAATGCTAACTAGAAACGAAAACTAGATGAATAAATAATATGAGTCCGCAAACATAAATACCGACCATCTAACACGGATACAAAATTGGTAACTGGAACATAAGAACCTCTAACAGAAACATCAAGGTTAGCACAAATAGAAAAGGAAATGCCGCAGTATAACTTCGGGATAGGCCCTTTAAGCGAATTAAGATGGAAGACAAAGTGAGGATTTTACTACGAGTATATAGGTAACTACCTGATGTACTCTGGCAGGCACGACACACGAGATCAAGTCGTAGGAATACCTAGAATAGCTATAGCAAGAGAGCACTAATGGATACCAGAAAGCACCCGAATAATAACAACAAGGTTCCAGCCGAAAATAAGAATTAGTATACCACAATTATTCAGTGCTATTTTGCACAGTGCTATTTTGTCCAGTGCTAGAAGAAATTCAACATAGAAATATTTAGGAATACTAGCTACTAGTGTACTCGGATTGCAAGACAACACGAGGAAATCGTGAATAAAAGATTATATCTGGAAGAAAATTAAGGAACGCCATTAACTTAAGCAACAATTATTTCATCAAAACTCGGCAGAAATAATAAGGCAATACTAAGATAAAGTTCGGCAGATAAAGAAAATGGCACGGAGCGATCACGGAAAATACACTGAGGACTTTTTTTGAACAGCTGAAAAAGCAGCACCTAACAGAAACATGGTCACAGGAAAGTTTACCAACATACGCCTAATTAGGGATGCAGCAGGTCAAATTGTTACCTTAGAAAATCAACAGCTGACTTCACACAAAGATTTCCAGTATTTGTAAATAAATTCCTATAATGCGATTAATAAGATGCTTCTGGCCAAACAAAATCACGAACGAGGAGCTCGTTCTGCAAACCAGGCAAATCGATATAAAAAAGAAATTAGGAAATGAAAATGGAGTTGGTTAGGATAAATACTTCGATAGCCATCAAGTGACATTGCCAGGATGTCATTAAAATGGAACCGTAAGGAAAAAGAAAAGTCGAAAGACCACTGATGACATGTAAGACTATGTAAAGCATGGGGTGATTTAACAGGGTGAGATGATTTAGTCTAGAAGACGCCCTATGCTCCTAAATTGGAGAAAAAGGGAAAAATAAAACTAAAAAAGTAGTGAAACTGTGCTACATAGTTTCTTGTTTTAAGACTAATTTCAAGAATTGCTTAACTGTATTTCAAAATCATTACTGAAAATAACATTTATTTCCTTTTTTAGTTACTACATTTCCTGCACAAAAAATCAAATTTGGCTTTTTTAAGCTTAAAGCCCTAGTAGCAATCTTTGAAATTCAAAAAATGCTATAAATTATATATCGAACTTCTGTAAAAAAAAACAACAATTTCATAATCAAGAAAAAATAAATTCTGCACTAATCGCAAATTTTAAAAACCCAGAAATAGCAAATTGATTGACTGATTTATCCTTTGAAATTTCTGTACATACCACACTTCCCTGATCAAAAATCTCAAATTATTTTATTGTATGCAAATCATTGAATGTACTACAAAGATGAAATGATTGGGAACACTTTTATTCCAGCTAAAATTTTCTTTTTCAACACATTAACCCGATATGCTGCACAAATCACATAAAATGTTAATGGTGGATCACTAAAACTATTAAATTTAAAAATAAAATTCACTTTTTTTTAATAATTTAGATAAATCAAAATTTTTGATTTATATTTTTATCAAAATTATAAATCAAAATTTGCATAATTAATGCAAACTAAACTAAACAAAAAGCATTTCTGTCAATCAAATATACACATTTTTGGCTAAAATCACGGAGAATTTACAATCAAATCGCGCCTGAATGCCTGTTATTAAAATTCATTGTGTAGTATTAAGATGCGTGTACATATTTTGGATAAAAGGTATACAACCAATGAAATCTAACACTTTTACATGAAATAGTGTAAAGTTCTACGCGCTATTTACGAATACTTAGCGCAATGATTTACGCTTCTGCGTTTGGATCGAAATAAACTTGGTTTAAAGACTTGGATGTGTTTCGACCCTAGCGCAGATAGGAAAGCAAAGTAACAAACAAAAAAAAAGTTTGGTCATAACCGAATAAATAAAAAAAACTTTCGATTCCTTATCGGTTCCGGCCATTTTTCGTTATTGTTATAATTTTTGGCTAATCGAAAATTTATAAAGTTGACAATAAAAAAACTTAAACAAAAGTTTGTATTTTGTCAACATGCATAATTGATTCAACCCTACCTATCGTTTGTGGTTATTCATTACCAACATATATACCAATAAATAATTTCAGACTGTTAACCATATAACCCGAAGAAAACCAAAAAACTTATTTTAAGCCAAAAGTTTTGGGTTCGTTCGTTTATTGTTTAGACAATTTGTTGGATGTTATACATATTTGATATATTTTATGTATATAGAGAGTAAAGTCAATTAAAGTTATCAATTTAAGTTTATGTTTATTTTTAAATTAAGGAATACGTAAAATTAAAAAAGTTTCCTTTCATTTATTGTTACGTCTCGATGTAAAGGAATGAAACTCTACAAAGTATTTTCGTGCTTCTTCTGTTGTTGGGTTTTTTAATTTTCTACTTTTCTACATAAAACATAACATTTTTTATATAGTTTTCGTTTTATTATTATTTTTTTTTTTTTTTGATCTGACCGCACTGACAAGCGAATAATTTAATTTTAATTTAATAGAACACGCACAGTGTTATACTATATGTATGTAAGTATATACATGATTTTGTGCGATTAGAGGCTTAAATTTTATGGAACGATGTAATCCTGGTGGATATAATTTATGAAATATAAAACTGTTGCGTTTAGTTCAGTTGAATAATGTATAAAATTTTATGCTACCATTAATTTTTATTGTGAAATGTTTATTAAGTGCTATAGGTCAAAAGATCAAATGTTTTGGTCATCAATTCTACTCTAGTAGTACAAATAGTAACAGTTGGTGTTTCAAGTCGAACACAAACCACGTATGGCCTATCTATGGACTATACTATGTATATGACTTTATCTACTAAACCATTGCCTCGTGGTTCGCCAGGTTGACGAAAATTGGCTGAAGGTAAATTAGTCGACACAACGTTGCAAATGCATGGATTTAAAAAAAAATTTTAAAACTCACGACCAATTTATCTACGACAATCCCATCATACCATCATCAACCACCAATTCACATCGATGTTACGGCACACATATTATCAAAAATAGCATCTCATCTACCCATACAAGACATGTTAACAGCGATCAACTGACACATCTAAATCAACTGTCGTTAGTCCGTCCAGATTTTGACGTTCCGGTCACCACAGATATTTTAATTGGATGTGACAGATTCCTAGTGCTTTTATGTGCTGAGCACATTACAAATGGCATGAATCAACCTATGACACAGAACACGAAACTAATCTGGATTGTAATCTTTGTGAATATTTTGGGAGATTGAAAAATTCACAGCGATTGATCAGTATACAGAGGAAGAAAATCGCTTGTATACAGAAAATGCATAGTGCCACTACCACTCAAACGTAACAGACCCATGTTAGCGAAACTTATTTGTCTAAGCACTTAAGCGATTCATCTACCAATATAGAGCAAAGACTAGTCAAAATGTGGTGAAATCCAGCACAACCACAAAACTGTGGGTAGTGTTTGATGCATCGGAAAACTCATCCCAGGAACTAGAGAAACTTTTCATAATTAAGAAGAATCGTTACATAATTACGATGAACATCGATAAAATATTCGGTAAAGTTTGCGTTAAAATGTCAGACACAATCTACCAACAGAATCAACTGCATCTGCATCATTTCTATCTACTCAATTTCTCCACAAATTCGCACCCTTATATGCCAAAGATAACCTGAATGCAGCGAAAGTTTTGTTAAGAAATTTCTATTTCGATGACCTCATGTTCAGAGCAGAAACAATCGATAAAGTCGCGACCCTAAAGTAGGGCTATAATTTCTCGATTACAACTCGATGGATACCATATTCGAAAATAAGCAGCCAACATTATTAACCTCCTAATAAACAATCTAGAAGATGACCGGGTGATTTCTGAGAGCGAAGCTCTTCCAACTCTTTCGCGGTTTATTTAACGTCCTACCTTACACCGTCGCCAAGACGAGCCAGGATCAAGAACGCAGGAATTCGCGTTCTCTTTTTGTTCTGGCATTGCCGATTCTGAACTCCAACATCCTTTTCAGCGATCGCAATCAAGGGATGAAAAATCCCTTTTTCAAACATTTCAAACACGTAAAAGTAACCCAATTGTGGTGAACCTTAAACAAACCTAATGGTTACCTTCAAGTTCGTCTACCATATAGTAGTGATTTTTTCCAATATTATGTCAGACTGTACCTTGTATGCTGTGCAAAGGGTGAGTTTTGCCACTAGATTCGTAGATCTAACAAAATCTCTTCAATTAAACCAATTAAAATTTGACAATAACAAAATACTTATATCATTTTATAAAAATAAAAAAGTATCTCGATACAACAATAATCCTGTTTGAATTACCTAAATCTTTATCTCCAATTTGTAGCCAGATTTTTATCTCCGTCTAGTAGTCTACTTGTTTAGAAAAATAAAATCATTTAAGCAAATAAAATTATTTGGATTAACATAATTGTGTATCTTATATGTGCAACATTTTTGGTATTCTAAACACAATACAAGTCTAGACATTCATATGTACGCACCAGAATAGTGCAGTTCCAAAATAAACTACACTCTTATGCCGACATTTGGAGCAACGGATACAAGTTTTTAATAAATATTGTTTACACAAAAAACAGATTACCAATAATAAAATTGAGGAATTAAAATTTATTGATGAAAATTGGAAATTTGAAATATGAAAGTTTTTAATAGATCGTTGGCAACAAAAGAAACATTACAATATTTTCTAATAGTACGAAAAACCGTTGTAAAGCTACTTAAAAGAAATGTAAATTGAGCAATGCTTGGATTTAAAAATATAACAACTTCAGCTATATGCACATTTTAAACAACTAAAGAATAAGAACCATTATTTGTATAAAGTATTTTAGTTAAATTATTGAGCAAGAAAATTAGTTCCAAACTAATAGTTCTTAAACCCAATATTTAACGTTCAATATGTATATATATATATATATATATATATATATATATATATATATATATATATATATATATATATATATATATATATATTATATTTTTTTTATTTTTGAGCAATTTTGTTTTTTGAGCAATTTTTATGATTATAAGTCGAAACTCTAATTAAAACTAAACCATTAACATTAAACATTTTAAACAACTATAACTTTGAAATATTGAGCAACACATAAAATAAATCAATTTATCTTAGTTGAATAGCTTAAAATTCATAATAATTAAACTATAAGAATGTATTACAAAAAAATTGAGCCATATTTTTCTGAGTAAAAATTAAAACTGTGGTGGACAACTGTCATTTTGATCGTTAAAGAATTTAAACAAAATTTTAAATGATTATTATTAGCTTTTATCATGTTGTATGGCTTAACCAATAAATTGAGCAACATGATGTGTTAAAAGAAATTTAAATAAAATTAGAGTAGATCAAAATATCTTTTAAATAATAAAATGAAATACTATTAGTAGAACTTCATTTCCTGTTGCGATCGGAAACCCAACTCTTTTGTGATTAGTTTTAAAGTATATTACTTTTAATTCAGTCAAACTAATAATACGAATTAATACGAAATAGTAAAATTAAAAATTTTGAGCGACAACTTTACTTGTATCCTTATTTATCGAAAATTATTTTTGAAATTTTCTAAAATCTCGTTGGTAAGTATTGAACTACTCGTATAGTGTTTAAATGATAAGAATTGGGAAATTTTAGGCTAACTTTTCTGAGAGCTTTAAGAGAATCTGGTTCAAATTTAAGATAGAGCACGGTAGAATGAATTTTCAACTATGATGATTAAATTAGTTCTTAGTTTGTAATTTTGGGCGACAAAAACTGTATTGTAACCGAAAGATTTATGAAAAATACTTAACTTATTTTAAATTAAGTAATTTACGCTACGTTAATTTACTACGGATCAAACATTGCGCAACATTCAAGTGACCTAAAAAATCAACAACATTACTGGGCATAGTTGACACTTTACTGAGATCTTTTACAGGATATTTCAGGCCATATTTTTACAATTGATAATCGTTGTAGGTGAGAAGTCTAACGACCAAATTTACACACAATTGGTCACGGAGTTGTGGTCAGTTAACTATCACTATACGACCGGTGACCTAACCAAGCTATCAACTAACCTAAGTAATCTAACCTAGTTATAAAAAATTAAACCATCTTGAGTAAATTCGAAGTTTTAAGGTGCCGAATATTGACAGGTTGAGAGTGAAAACATTGAGCAACTTATAAACTATCAACAGATAGTGAACAGTGTAACAGTGTCAAATTTACCACCAATAGCAACACTGGAACCAAAACAAATAATGTAACAACGCAATTAAACTTGAGCTACAATTATAATGTTAATATTGAGCAATTTTAAAAATATTACCAAACAATAAATATAATTTTTTTTTCTCAAATATAGAATATGTTCAAATGATTTATTGCTTCAAATGTATGGTAATAGAAAATGTTGGGTATTGGAAAAAAGTTTTATTGTCATTTTATAACTATGTTACTTTAAACAATCAATTTAATTTAAGTATGTTTGAAATATTTGAACAAAATTAAAGATACAAAATTAGTGTGCTCCTAATTCTGATATGAAACAAATTGAATAATTTTAATTGGAAATATTGAGCTAAACTATTAAACACATCTTACCTGTGTGCACCCATATTTTAATTATATTGTTACAGTACCACCTGGCGTGCGATAGCACAATTCCAAATATATGACGATTTCTCTAGGCTTAACCCTAGAGACATCTATTAAGAATCGATAGTACTGGACGTACTAAAAATTGAGCAAATGAAATGTAGTATTGACATCTCGACATATTTTTAATTTGTGTATATAAGCGAATCGATGTTGTATGCGATAAATAGTTGTACTTGAAATACGAAAGCAATAACAAGTAAGCGGTTAAAAGTGATAGGAAGTGATTTCTGTTGTTAAATAAAGTTAACAGTACTAAGTGATTTTTGTGAAATAAAGAATTGGTAAAAGTACTAAGTTGTGAATAATTGTGTTTTATTGAGGAAATTATTGTCTGTAAAAGTGAACAGTGTTTAAAGTGGGACTTGTGTAGTTTTGTGAAATTTGGACAGTGGTATTCGGGTATAGTTATTCACAATCCAGAGAACCGTAAGTGACAAGGCAAGAACGTAGTAATATTATAACAACGTGTATTTTTCCTGAGATATGGAATAAAATCCCAATTCATTTCAGGTCCAAAAGTTCCATCGACATCAGTTATATCAGATTTTTTGCTCAATTATAGTCTATTGTATATATCCAATTCTAGATAAGAATAAAAGCTGGTGAGTTATCGTCACCTACATTAGTTTTGTGAGGAGTACCGCAAGAATTAATTCTTCGTTTAAATGAACTACAGGAGCAATTGGAACATTCAAAATACCATATTTATTTATGATGAGGACCACTACTTTTCCATGGAAAGGTATGTTGTATTGATGTTCAGGTTGAGCAGGTTTGCATCGCACCAAGTCACTAAGTGGTCGATATCTTATTGGAATTTGTGGGTATCATTGATGTTCTCTACTGTTTTGAAAATGTTGAGGTAATCTGCGAACATTAAGACCTTTGAATTATGAATTGCATTTGTGATTCCGTTAATTAAAAAAAATAAAGAAATCGCCAATGTGAGACCCTAGAGGTACACCATAGGTGGCCACAATAAATGGAGACCTTTTGTTTCGTAATTCGATAAATTGAGAGCAACTGTACAAATGTGCAATTTATACAAGCATTTCAGTGTTTGCAATGGCTGAAGGAATGAAAGGCCTTAGCAAAGTCTGTGTATACCACATCAACCTGCGTGATTTTAAATTTGTTTAATCGAGTTGAAATATCATACCGAGTTTCAGTTTTGAATAATTTGGTCACTTAGGTTATTTTCCACTTATGATCATATAAGATTCCATACAAAGAACCACTTTGCGATGTTTTGGGCGATGCAAAAACGTGTATCTTTATATACATGTATTGATTGGGATTTCGATAAGTGTAAGTCATTGTTTAAGGAAATTTAATTATATGCTAGATTTGTATGTGCTGAATACCAAAATCATAAGGAGGATACCATCTATGAAGAATTCAAGAAAATAACCAAATTCGTTGAAGAACTAAAGCAGCATTTATGTGCAAATAATTTTAAGCTTAATAAGCAATTATAGTAGATATAAACACCAATGTTCAAGAAATCCATAAACCTGCTGGGACGATATCTTTTGCTGCAGTTGTTAAAACCAATCCAACCAAATTAGTTATGTTACATCCAAAGAAACCACAAGAGAGTAAAAAACCAAAGAATATATCGTGTACCAGATTGATCTAGAAACTATTTCTTTAATGAGATGTCGGAATGTTTCGAATGGTGGAATTATATTTCAGTGTGATTTGAATGAAGCAAAAGAAAAGCTGAAGAAAATTGCTAATTAGGAACCCAATATGAGATTAAATTACCTGCAGAGCTCAAGTCAAGAGAAGATATTAGGAATGTTGGAACTACTAGAAAATGACAAAATAATATCTGCGTTGAAGCAACAAAATTTATTTTTTGCTAATAGCAAAACAAAAGTAGTAATAACCTATCGAAGAAGAAATTTACATAACGTAGATACAATCATTGAAGTTGATGCCACTTCTTATAAGAAAATAATGGAGGTTGATAAACTAAATATAAATTTTGCTAGATGTCATGTAGTAAAGTCCATTGGCTTAACAAGATGATGCAAATGTAATGGTTATTCATATCAAATACATCATGGTGATAAGTATACCAGTAAGCTAACGTGTCCTAAATGTACTGGAGAGCAAGCTGATAATACTAAGAAACCAAATCAATTATGAATAGCAGAAATTGTGTCAGTTCTAAACCAGCCTTAAGATCCAATCTCAATTTTATTTAATTTTTTATTTTAATTTTATTTTATTTTATTCACCTTAGATCTATCTGAATCATTATGCACTGGAAGAATGCATATTTTTTGAATGAACGTTTCGTGGTTCCGTTTTTAGTTTTAAGTGTGACAACAGAGTGGTCACTCCATCAGTACCAGAATGCAATTGGAGCACCCTGTCATTGATTCGCTGGCATATTTTCCTTTATGACGACGACATCGTTAAGTTTTATTGGTTGATAAAACTTCCACTTTGTCCGCTGTTGTAGCGATGTCAAATATTCATTCTGCCACCTTTTCCAGAAATGATTAATTCGTTGAACAATTTCCCATCGAGTTAGGTAGTTGGGTTTACTAATTTCTTGACTTTGTTGAAGAAGATTTATTTCTGCATGATACGATCTGGTATATTCGTACTTACATATAGTTTGAAATGCAAGAACGAGTTCTTGTGGTTGAAGTATGTAACTTTTAACTCTCCGGTCATTAAGTTTAGCTCGTGCATTGTGTATAAATCCCATCATGAAGGCGAGGACTCGTTGTAATTAAAAAAATGATGAGTATCTGTTTAATATTGAATCTAAAAGTTCATTGGATATGAACCCGCCGAATGTGTTGGCTTTGATTGGTCGTTCTTCTTTCGTGTGTCCATAGCTATGTTCTTTGTTCTTGTTTCGGCCAATATTCTTCGTCGTTTATTATCCAATCAGGACCATCAGGACCATTTTAGTGATAATTGATGTTTGCGCAGTTCTGGAGCATATAATCCGCAACTAGCGCAATCTGCAGGATTTTGTAACGAGGGCACGTGTCTCCAGTGATTCCGTGGCACAATATATATTATCATGGATGTGCGATTAGCTATAAACGTTGTCCATCATCGAGGTTCGTTCGACAACCAATCTAGTACGAGTTTGGGATCGGTCCAGCATATGTTATTATCTATTTTTAAACTGGTTTCTACTTTCAATTTCTCAATCATCTGAGTCAGAAGAATGGCGCCACATAGTTCCAGCCTTGGTAATGATAGTTGTTTTATTGGTGCGACTTTGGTCTTGGAAGTAATCAAAACGTTCATGTTTCTCTGTCAGGCGCGGTTATTTTAAAATAGACGACAAGTACATACGCACTTTCGCTGGCATCGCTGAAATCATGAATGTCTAAACTGCAATTATAAGAAGAGTTAATAAATCTTGGAACACAAATATGTTCGACTTCTTGTAAGTTGCAGCGGATTCTTTCCCACTGCTTTAACTGCTTTTCAGGCAATTAGTCATCCCACTTTAAGTTTAATAGCCAAAACTTTTTCATACAATTTTTGAATTTAATTACTATTGGAGAGAGCCAGCCAAGCGGATCAAATAGTCTACTTGCTTCGGATAGAATAACTCGTTTTGTGGTATCTTTATGGTTCTTGAGACACGTCTTGAACATGAACGAGTCATTTGTTGGATCCCAACTTACACCTAATACTTTTAAATGTGGAGATTGTTCGACTGTTAAATCTTCGATACCTTTAATATTCCTTGAATTGACGTTAGTCAGTTTAGTATTTAGAACTTTATTTGAGGCATCTTAAAGCCAAAAATGGAGCACTGGAGAGGCCATATGTGACTGTGGAAACCTGGTACACCGAGATTGAATCGGTGGGTTTCTTCCGCCAAAGTATTTTTTAGTGTTTTGTGTCCTTTGGGTTAACTTACACTTGACAATACATTTTCTCAATGTCCGAGGAAATCGCCACTTGGTGCTCTCTGAACCAAAGAATTATAGCGTAAAATTATAGCTAGATAGTCATTGAGTGACTGACCAGTACTATCCTTTGAAGATCCGTCAAAAACTACTTTTAATTTAGTCGTAACGCTTCCCTTTTTCAGTACGCTGTGACGTGGTAGATATTACTCGTTGCTAATATCGCCATCGGACATTCTCTTCATATGATTCAGTAACTCATACTCCTTAATGAAATCGTGGTACATATCTTTGAATTCAGGATCCCTCTCGAATCGCCTTTCCATGCATTGAAGTATTGCTATGTTAAAAGTATTGCTTAAGTTGTCTGGTTATTGTTTGAAAGGTAACCTTACTTAAAATCTTCCATTTGTACTGCATGTAAAGTTATCTTTAAAGTTTTGCTCACATAGTTCCTCTTCGGTTGAAAAATGTCGTTTCTTACCACTAATAGATTCAATATCCCAGAACCGTTTCAAGGTGGCATCGATATCGGCTTCTGGTTCACTGTAGTTTATTGCTAAAAAGGACGATGTGGATTATTTACCTTGTTACTACTTTTTTTGTGTCTGCCAGCGACAATCCAACCAAATATTGTGTTTTGCATCACGAGACCATCTGAACCAATCTGTTTTCTGCCGTCTAATAAAATTGAGAAGATACAATCTTCTCCAATTAAAATATCTATAGCACCTGACTTATTGAAATTTGGTTCGGCCAATTGAAATGTTTTTCACATGTTCGTTGGTATATTGTCTATGGTTTGTTCTGGTAAACTTGAAGTTATTTTAGATAAAATGAGTGGTTCGATTTTAAATTTTTGATGATGTGATGGTTGTATAACGCAACACACTTGTCCTCTTGTAAGCCCTGCTTTTGCAACACCCAAGCCAATTAATGCTATTCTAGAGTTTACTCGTTTCAAACTCGTTTCAAAGCGTTAGATATTTTCCAAAAATCTGGAAATATACCGCTTGACAATCTTGTATTGGCATGGTTCACACAAAGATTGCGCACATTTATTTAAAAGCAATGGTGTGAGTATAATGAGTTGGAGTGATCAAATGATGTTTGGAAAAAATAAGTGAGCCCGAAAAGGAAGCATTAGTGTAATTTAGTGAGCCCGAAAAGGAAGCATTATTTTATAAAGAAACCCATTTATCCTTGGCGTAACTATCCTCTGAGCGCCTTAATTTCTTGAAAGCTTTGGACTTACGGTTAACAATATTTTTAAAAGCGACGATTGAACCATGATTCAACATAATTATTTTCTACAATTTTTTTCGAAACGAATAATTCAAAACTACTCCGAACAATTTTATAAAACTGAGACCTTGTAATACCACGAAGCACTCAGACCTTGTAATAAAATTGTCCAATCAACATTTTCAAGATAGTTGTTTTAAGCGGGAACATATTTAAAATCGCTCTTCCCAAAATTAACAAAAGTCACAATCTGCAAAATAAAATTTTATTAAAAGTGGTGTGTGGTAAATTACTGTGTGGTAAATTTAACAATATAGTATTAACCGACAAACTAGAATTGGCTGAATCTCTAAATAATACATTTGTGTCCAGTATGATTGACATCCATAATAATATTCCGAATTTAAAGAATTTTAATTTATCGAATACGTATCTTAAAATTCTCCTTTCAAAACATTACTCCTTTCAAAACATTTGGTTATGTCAAGACATAACCAAAAATTAATTTCCAGCTGGCATATCTCAATCTATTTGGATAGCTTATGGTATCCTTTACGATGTCTTAGAATACCTAAAAAATATGAGTGTTTATATAAAATGACAGTAATGCAGTCACCACGTTGTGTTAAAGTAGAGAACAAGCTATCAGAAGTTTAAACAGGTAGCTCTGGTAAACGACAGGGAGATTCTCTGTCCCCAAAACTATTTTAACTCATTCTAAAATGTTTAAGACCATCAGTCTAACCAGGTCCTGACGTATCCAGAGCAGATGCCATTTATACAATACATCTCCGGATTAGAGTTTCATTTATACAATACATCTCCGGATTAGAGTTTCAATATTAGTTTCCATACTTGGTAAATTCATTATGGTCCTAGGGAATGTAAGTTCACATCAAAGGATTTATCGATTTAAAATCGCACGTATATGATTTTATTTCCATATTTGTAACGAGTTCAATCAACCATATACATTGATTTCAACGATCAATCATCGTAAAAAAGTCAAAAACTCAACGGACTATCCAAAAATTTGTGCCTAATCATATTATTAATTCGTTTAGTTCGCATCCGCCTTTATAATTTTGGTACAGTTTTTATACATATATACACACAAACATACATATATAAAAGAGATCAACTAACTAGAAAAATCATATACATAAGCGCACAAACTTTCCTTCGGGGAACTCGAAACGAACCAAAACCAATTTTTGTTTAGGATTTTGGGTTTTTGTCCAAAAAATATATATATTATATGTTTACAACAAATCGTCATACAAAAATAAAACATTTTGTACCATCGTAATTCCCAGATGACTGGTTACATCCTCATTTTATAATTATACTTCCAAAAAAAAAAAAAAAATAAAAATTTACCATAGCTAATCTATATAGTATCCATCTTATATACATTTTGTGCTTTATGCCTACGTAAATTCTCTATTCACTCTAATATTAACACAAACAATAACATATTATGTACTCTGGGACGAATTCTCGATACGTTCTCGAAAGTATAGTTATAGGAAAGTAGAACACTTCATGTACACATATATGTATATGTGGAAGTGGAATAGCATGACACCAAAATATTCGCCATTTATTATTCAAATTATTCGATATAGGAAAGCAACGAAAATATGTTTTGTCGGTCATATATATATGAAAGGATTATGAATAACTATTATGAGCTGCTATCATGATATATGTTATAAATGTATACGACTAAATGACAAACGATTTCTATTATGTATATATAATACATAAAAAAAACATAATACTATAAAGCTTAGGTTCTTATGTATCGCGATAAACATCAAAATATTCACAAGAACGGGGGCGCAACATAATACATGGGAAAATGAAACGCGAATGAAAAGCGCACAAACAACAATGTAAATATTATGCCAATGTCAATATTTGTATATAGGAAAACTTAAAGTTTTTTATTATTTATTTTATACAGTATCTTCCAGTTAATCTAAGATTCGGTTCGGAAATGAGTAGTATAACAATTATGAACAACAACAAAAAAACTTGTATTTTCACATTCCGCCATTCTTTCATTTTAATCACGCTTTCAATCTTAATTTTCTTGTCATTTTCATTTCTACTCTATACAGCTACTCTATATACATATAACTCTTTCTACTATATATACATAAACCGCCCCACACACACACACACACACCCAACTAAAATCATTTTTCTTTTTTTTAGGCTCTTTGTCATTTTGTGTAATGTGAGCTTTTTTGTGTGCTTTTTTAATACTTTATCATATTACATAATATTTATCGCTTAATTGTTAAGTCGTATATGTCACACACGTCACACACATCTATAGACATTGGGAAAACGAACTTTTGTTGTAAACAAAACATGATAATGTTATGGTGTAGAGTTCCGGTCGTAAAACTGTCATTATGTATAGTGCGGTAGTATATTAAAAGTTCGAATTTCACATATGTCAATTCCATGTTTAAAACTCATATATCTATCTTCATCATTAGGCGGATACCGATCGAGAAACTTGCAGTAAAAAAACTGAAAATATTTGTTGTGGTGTGCTAAAATAGTCCACAAAATTCTACCCGTACCCAGTCAATATGAGGAACGAAGTGGAGGAATAAATCGATAAACCGATTCCCAACATTTCTAACTCAAACGCGAATCTGGAAAATTCTATGTTCTTTACCACCATCGATCTTACATCGGTATTCCATCAAATCAAAATGAAATAATCCGACATAGTGAAAACCTCATTCTCAACTATGAATGGGAAGTACAAATTTATGAGACTTCCATTTGGACCTAAGAATGCACCTACTATTTTCCAAAGGATGATATTGACAAAGGAATTTATTGGTTAAAGGAATTTATTGGCAAAACTTATTATGTCTACATTGTGGAAAAATTAATGACAATTTGTTGACAATTTGGACAAGACGGAATACTTAAAAATGGAACCCAAATTACTGGGCTATATCCCCACAAACCAAGGAATTAGGGCCGATCCAAAGAAAGTAGTTTCTATCCAAATTCTAAAAATCCCTAAGAATTTTCAAATACTAAACTCTTTTCTCGAACTACCATCAGGAGCTTGCTAGGAGAACCGCTAAGCGAATCTGTATAGACGGAAAAAGCGTGAATGGTAGACCGCTAAAGTCTTAAAGGTACAACAACTCAGCAATGAGCGCAGTTCAATAAACTTCTTTAAAAGAGTCACCGGACTACACCATACCTTCAGACCTAGATCTACCGCCATTCGGGTCCAGGATGGAAATCTCCGTGTTAACATCGCAGCAGTGCTCGACTCTTGCAAGGAGCATTCCTCTGATTTACTAAATGTTCAAAGAGTGTCATTTGAAAGTTGTCAAATACAGACTACAGACAAGTGCATAGAGAACCCATTCTAGGAGGAATTCACACACTGGCCATGCAGAGACTAAAAAGAAACCGTTCCCTTGGGGTTAATTGCATTAATTCCGAGCTCTTGATGTTCGGAAGGGATACTTTGTGACCGCGTTGTGCCCTATCCTTAAAAAAGGAGATCGCTCAAAATGCGAAAACTATCGAAATACGGCATAGCTATCCTCCTTTACGCAGGATACAAATTACTGTCTTACATAATATTGGAGAGGATCACGCCCCTGGCGGAGGAAATTGTAGTAGACTACCAAGGAAGATTTCGACCAAATCGGTCAGTTTTTTCAAGTTTTTTCGTTGAGGATGATTATTTCTAAATATTAAAAGACATCTCATGACGTACATTAGGTGTTCTTGGACTTCCATCAAGCCTTATGATAGCTTACGGTGTGTGTTGCGGTGTCCGGGAGTACCTCACAAATGTGTGCGTTTACGTAAAATGACAACAATGCAGTCGCAATGTTGCGTCAAAGTTGAGAACACTCTATCAAGGAGTTTTGCAATTAGCTCTGGTGTACGGCAAGGAGATGCTCTGTCCCCGATACTTTTTTTATCTCATATTAGAACTTATCTTTAGTAAAAGTGAAACACTTTAAGACAACATCTTATACCGTCAGTCCAACCAGGTTCTGGCATATGCAGATGATTACTGTGTAATTGGATTGAATGGCAACGTTGTATGAGAACTACTGGATCCACACTTGTACGATTCTCGGCTTTCGTTAGTCTCAAAATCAATAAGACTAAACAAAATATATGATCACTGGTTTTAGAGACCAAGACACAATGGATTTTAGTAGTGGTGACCACACATTTGAAGGTGTGACAAGTTTACAATATCTCGGAGCCCTTGTCACTCATGATAATTATGATGGCTCAGCTCTTGACAGTATAATGACCAGGAATTATTTATTGGTTGCGAAACTTCGCATCATGCAATTCCAAAGCATGTTCAGACCAATACTTTTGCTTGATTAATTTTGCCGTCAAAATGACTGCGGAGAACGTGCATCTATTGGATCGGAATTTTAACTATTTCTAAAAACAGGGGCCTTTCTATTGATTCTGATCACCTTCGTTTTATGTTCGGTCAAAAAAATTTGTACTATTAGTTTCGACGCGGGCGAAATTTATCGACATTGTTGAAAATTTAAAACACATAAAGCCAATGATACTGGTACAAAATTTGTCTGATAGACATAAATTATAATAGCTTTGATTGGCTAATAGTTTTGTGTCATATACCATAAAAAAAAACATAAGAATGATAAATTTCGTATATAATTATGGCATTAACACATTAACATCCGCATTCGCCTTCCTCTACAATAGTAATGAGAAAGGAAAAACAAACCCAAACAAAACTAAAAATAAAAAATTTCTTTAAATGCAAAATAATGTGCAACAAGGATAGATATATAATTAAAAAATATTTTTTTGTTGTTTCGCTTTGTACTGGCATGCAATAAGAGCCGTATGACACTCGCTTTTTTTAAGTTCTATAAAGTGCTGGAAAACTAGCACGCGAAACAGAGAAAGAAAATGATTAATTTTGCAGACAGCACTATAGTAACGCTATACCATTGAATAACCATAAATAGAAGGTGACACCGCTAACTTTGTAGCGACATATGAGCCAAGTGTTAATAAATTGTACTACGAAATAAATATTTCTGTGTCTTTGCTAAATTATGTTCACGAATATTTTTTATTTTATGTAATTGGTACGTTTATATTTCCAATTTAAAAATGGGTTTGTTGGAACGCATGTGTTTGTTAGATGAATGTGTTTGTTAGTAGGTAGTAAAATGTGTGAAGATTTAAAAAACAAAAATAAACAAACTAACAGCATCATTTTCTTTTATTTTTTTCTCTTGATCAAAAAGTAAACATAATTTTAACTCGTAAGGAGAAAATAAAATTTTTTGGTATCAATTGATTTTATTTTTCAGCGATTTGATCATTTTTTTTTTATCACACGATATTTTTCGTTAACAGGATTTATATCGTTCCCTTGTGTTTAAAACCGAATTTTTATCTTCATATATGTAAGATTTCTATACATTTTGAATGAAATTTTGTTTTAAATTTTAATTTTACGTTAATATTATAAATAAAATTTAATAATTTTTATTAACAACAAGTTTGCTTTTACATAGGGTTTCGCTGCCATATTGTGCCATCCTTCCCTTTTCGCTCATTCGCTTCTGTCTGTTCATCATCACTAGAATTATTTTCCTTGCACACCTTAATCCAAACTGAAATGTCTTCACGCAAAATTTACTTCATGGTATTTGGTTTCCACTCGAAAAACTAGAGATATAAACACCGACAATAAAACACCGTAGCGGTTTCGAATACAAATAGAGGAGGAATGCTAAAGGGGTTTTTCGTCATCCAAATACGATCGCTGATTGAATGATCATAAATATGACCATTTTTTGAAAAAGTTTGCGGTCAAATTCAAATCGGTCACTTTTTGCAGGTGGTCAGTTTACAGATACGGTCAATTTTGCATGTTTTACTGTAATAAAATTCGGGTTCGCCTCCAATTGCATTTTATTTCCTCGTTTACATATTGAAATGTAAAATGTACACTGGAATGACTCCAATCTCATAAAGAGAAATTAATCAAAGAGAATGTGTTGTGAACTGTCTATGCTGCACTCTTTTTAGTAGTAGCGGTCGAAATACAACATGTGACAATTTTTTCACCAGCAACAATTTAGCTTTTAGTTTGATGCGCGACCATAATTTATCAATTTTAGGAGCAGTAAACAAAAGACGGCGATTCGTACCAGTGGAATTCTTAGTCGTGCAAGGCAAAACACCACCTGCCGAATATCGGATTTTCGAACATCACAATGTGTTCTTATATTTCCAAAACAATAATGCTGTGATGCTTTTCTCTACCATGCATTATGATAAGGAAACACAAGGATTAGCAAGTAAACCAACAATGATTCTAGATTACAACAGAACCAAGGGTGGCGTGGACAATATGGACAAAATGCTGGGGGTATACTCATGCAAAAGGAAGATTTGTCTTACTGGCCACCGAGATTTTTTTATAACATTTTAGATGTGGCGGCTTTAGCAGCACATATAGTTTATATGGAGAATAATTCAGTCCTAAAAACCAACTCCAGTCACCAGCGTAAATTTCTACAACGGTTTTGCGAGCAGTTGCTGTTTATGTCTGAAATTAGTAAGCGTTTCCAGAATTACCTACCAAAAATGGTATCGAAAGTATGTTGAACTTTCGTTGCTGTGTGGGAATGCTTTTAGGATCCGAATATGATTGAATGGATAGTCAATTTACTGATTCTTGATTTCAAACCAACGTTTGAAATGGCAACGTTTAAAAGAATGATTTTCGATGGCTGGTTATAGCTTGGAGAAATAAATTTAAACAATCCCCACTCCAGTTCATTTAAAACAAAAAATATGGTCGAGTTGTATATCAGAACATTCAATACATAAAAAGTACAATAAATTTAACAAAATCTAAAGAATCCTTTTTGGAAAATGTTTATAACCATAAAACGCTCGGTATCATGTTACTAAAAAGCCATGATGTTTTATTTTATTACCCTTTTTCCTATTTTAACTTGTTTTGAAAAACCCAAAACTACATAATTTTGCATTATCATACAATTTCAAAACGGCAGTATATACAAAACGGCATAATATATGGCCTAATGCATTTTGATTTTCTACTCCCTCTTTTTGTAAAATTAGGCCGGTTGTTTTCACATACTTCGTAAACTGCGTTTTGTTCAATCGAAAAAATATTAAACGTAACTCCTTTAAATAATTTTTACTATTTAACATTATCAAATTATTGGAACTATGATTTATGACGGAAATCTATGGAACAATAGGCGTTTAGTTTAAGTTTTATGAAAAACTAATTACAAGTAATGATGAAATATTAAAACAAAAATCTCGTATTTTTTCGTTCTCGTAACATTAAATTCTCGTCAGTCGTACCTTCGAAGACAATTAGGAGTTGTGAATTTTTTAAATATTTTTGTGTACTTAATAAATAAATTTTAAAATGGTTTTTTGTGATTATGTGGGAAGTAAAAACAAAAAAAGTTATGGTGTTCCAAGATTTATATTGCCAAAAGACAATCGCCGAGAAAAGTGGCTACTTAATTCAGGAAACAGTTATTCGTCAAAGCTAATATCAAATGAGACAATATATATATGTGCTGATCATTTTGACAAACATTTTATAAATTTTAGTTCAGTTAGATCTCGTCTATCAATGAGTGCTTTTCCAAATCCATTAAAAAATGACATAAATATAAAAGATAACTGTTTAAATGAAAGTGATGATACAATATGTGAAAACATAGATAATACTTTCAAGAAAATTGAAATCAGAAATGTAATGAAAAAACGCAATATTTTAGGTGAGACCTTGCATCAAAATGTAGTACTTTGCCCCGGAAACTCAACAACAAGTGACCAATCACACGAGAGCAATACAAAGTGGACTGTAAGAAACACACCACCATTAAAAACATACAATAATATATTCAGTGGTTTTAAAGGAGTTGAGCATGCTGAAATAGTTCAAACACAATTTCCATCACCAGATCATGTGAAAATAATGAAAATAATAATTTATCTGCCTTAACCACGATAGATAATTTACTGGAAAATACATCCAAAAGCGTAGAAACTTTTGTGAAAAGCCAATTAGTTCACACGAAAAATATTAAATGGAATTCAGATGAAAAAGATTTATTTCTTAAATTTCATTATAAATAGACTTACAGAGCCACACATAAAACCTGATAATTTTCAAAAAATGAAGGTCAAATTAGCGACACAGGAGTTTAGTAAGCACGTTGCTACGGCTATTTTTGCAGCGGCATCAACAGACATTTTTAATAAAAAAGAAAAACCAGTGGCTTTCAGTACTAAGAATTTTTTTTTTAAATAAATAAATTATTTGATAATATGAATAGTAATAACAAGTATTCAAAAAATCCTGACAAGTGTGCCCTATCCAACGACCAAGTGGATGTTATATCTAATTTAGAAGACTCTTTAAAGTGGATATTGACTTGGAAACGAGTAAAAAAAGGACCTGTCTATTGCTTTAATGGATTATCTCAAACAATCCATGGTACGCTACAATTATGGAATCACCTAAAAAAAGAGAACCAATTGTACCTAATCACATCTCATTTAAATACGGATTGTTTAGAAAATACCGTTTCTGTTGTGAGAAATAATAGAGGATCTTATGAAAAAAATCTGTCTGCATTTCGGCATAAAAATTTAAAGCAAATGTGATTCTTCAGTTATTTTTAATAAGGCAGATGTAGAAAGTAATAACATTAATAAATATAATGCATTTTTTTGATTTTTAAACTTAAAATAATTATTGATTACAGATTTTTTGAATCCTGAAAACTCAATATCTAACAGTACCACAGAAGCGTCAGCATCTACCTCTGTCGATGAAATACCCAGTAATATAAATTTTAAATTATTATTATAGTACCTATAAAGATTATAATTTAATAATGAGTAATGATTAATAAAAATTTTATTTATACAGGTAATATGAGCAATAATGTTATTGGCGATTGTGAACAATACGATGAAGAGTCAAATGTCTGCGAATTGGATGATACTGATACGGATGAAGAAGCCAATGAAGCTGAACCAACTATTCAAGCCATGTCAATTACATATTTTTCTGGGTACCTAGCACATGCTGTATCAAAAAAGACAAATTGTACGATATGTAAAAATTGTATGTACAAAGATCAACCAACTCAACATCAAAGCTATACACATATAGAGCTACTTATTAAAAATCGCCAGTATGAAAAAACTACAAATGGTGGTTTAGCATTACCAACAGAAGTTTTTGTAAAATTAATAAAAAAATAATTAAGATTTTTGAGGATAATTTTGATATAATCTGTTTCAAACACAAAGTAGTTGACAAACTTTATAATTTGTGCGAAAACCAAAACAAACTTCTTGCCGCATTGAAAAACATAAAAAAAAATTAATTATGCTTACATTAAGAGTACTTTTACGTGCAAAAATCCATAGAATTAATTCTAAAGCAAAAAGTACCAAAAAAAATTAAGAAAATTTGATATACTTAATCATCTGTAAAATATGAATTAAATGACCTTGGACATAAACATAAATATTTGGTGTTTCGTTTTTTATTTAGATTTTCCTGTTGAATTCTGGTTTTGTATTGACATGGGTTTTGACTGTATGTGTTTATATTCGCACTGAATAAACAATGTAAAAAAAAAATCATAAAGTTTTTTTTTTTTTTATATAGTTGATACTTAAACCCTTCATTTAAATTTATCTAAGATACAAATGCATACAGCGCTATAACAACTACGTAGCGGCGGAAACGTTTGGTGTCACTTCTATATATGGTTATTCAATGGCTATACATTATTTTATATTTTGGAAAAAACAAAATAGAAGAAAGGCTATACACAATAAATGTGCGTTTTTGCAGCTATTAATTCTAGCGACATGATGAATACAATTTAATTTTTTTTTTTAATATATAATATTATGTATATGTAGATGTATATATATTTATATATATATATATATATATATATATATATATATAATAAATTATATTATTATGTTTAATAATTATGTTTTTTAATTATCCACTTTTTCATACTCTTCAGACTCCGACACAACAAAACAAACATCAAAATATACTTTCCAGCATATGTGCAAAATGTCACTTTCATCATATGTATCGTGTAAAATGTCAAAAAAAGTATGAAATGTCAAAAAAAAAAGATTCAAATTGAATTCTTTTTTTGCTAGAATTGCTCGATTAATGCTAGAAAAATTGAGCTACCATTTTTTGACGTTTTAAGTTTATTTCCATGCCTGTGGTTTATTTACTTACTCTTACATATATTTTGTATGGATATTATTTTTTTCTCTCAGTTTGGATTTTCTAGCCACTAAATAAGTGGCAAAAAAGCGAGTGTCATACGGCTATAACCAATATACATTATATATTTTTGTTTTGTTTTGAATGCCATAGTAATATATGAAATTTATCATTCTTATGTACTTTTTCTATGCTTCTACGATAAAAACAAAATTCACAGGAAGCGATACATGACTATTGCCACAGCTATTTTTCGCGCGATGAGATTTTTATTTTATTTTCTAATTTTTTGGTTAATAAAATAAATATGTAAAAAAAAATTTTTGCAGAAAGCATTAAATTTAAGCATAATCTTTAGCATCTAATATTTTTTATTGTAATATACTAATTTTTATTGAAAAATATAATTTTTAAATTTTATCGTACGAGATTTTTTTTCGTACGATAAAATTTAAAATTTATTATTTTTAGAAAATAAAAGAAAAATCGCATCGCGTGAAAAATAGCTGTGGCAATGCCTTTTTGGTGTTTTAGATTTTGTTTTAGAAATGTTAGATTTTTTTTTGTTAGTTTTGTATTCACGCAGCTGGCCAAGTTTTAAACGATATCTTATGCAAAATGAGAAATATGGCGGACCTTCACGATTATTTTGTACATGAATCATCGTCTTAATTCCACACTAATTATCTTCGCCTGTCGTCTAAATTATTTTGTGTTCATATACTCTATATTCTCATACTAAAATAATTAAAATTATAAATAATTATCTTAATTTATTATAAATAAATTATAAAAATAATTAATTTATTATTTATTTATACAATAAATTAAATTAATAATTTTAAATAAAAAAATGAAATAAAAATATAAATTAATAGAAAAGTTTGACATTTTGACTGTTTTGACTCAATAATAGTTCTAAAATGTTATATTTCGTGATGGTAACACTTGATAAATTTAGTTGTACGAAAATTGTACGAAAATTTTCGACGGTTATTTAGAGATTGACGATAATAAACGAACACGATATAGTTGCCGTCGAAATCAATAGTAAGGCCCCAGCTCTTGAAATTAATGAGAAAAGGTCGTTTTTTAGATTTATAAGTTCCTCAGCTGAATCGGCGACTAAATAAAAATTTCTGGATTTGGGAGTTGTGCTAATTTATTTCACATAAACTAAAGAATTAAGATCTATATGCAATACTACGTCGTTTTTATGAGTTGAGTACTCATTAAACTCTAATGATAACCATCCAAAGGCACTGTGTTGGAACGGAGGAAGCTCCGTAACAATTTTTATTCTCACGTCATAAATTATATCCCAATATAGTTTGGCGTCAATTAGCACATCGATTTGTTGAGGAACAAACATTTGAGGGTTAGCCAATTTAACATTGACTAAAATTGTCAATTGATCAATATTTACCAATTGCGATGGTAGATACTTTATTTTACTTAATATTTTAAGTTATTGATGTCTGTTTTGATTATTTAAGACTGATGTCATATGTTTGACTTTATGGTTAGTACCAGAAATTGGTATTGCGATATTTTTTCTTTTCAACTTTAATTTTTGACAAAAGTTTTCAGTGATTTAATTTGTTCAACATCGATCAAATTAAGATCAACATCGAATACGGTGCTGTGATACTTGAACGGCTGAAATAAAATATTATCGTATGTATTTATTTACTTACGGTATGGCTACTGCTTCGTCAAATTTAAAGGTTTACTTAATTTTCATCTAAGTGAACCAATGTCATAGATTTACGGAATGTGATCGACGAAAAATTCAATATTTCATGTGTTACATATAATTTAGGTAAAATATGGTACTAAACAGTCAGTTCTCTCGGAGATTGCCCAACTATTTGACCCGATGACATTATGCACACTAATGGTCTTTATGGCTAAATTTTATATGCAATCTCTGTGGTCTATAACTAATTTATCGTGGGATGACATAATTCTAACAATTATGACGGAACTTCAAGACTCAACTTTCGAAATTACAAATTTTCAATATAACTATCTCTTTTTAATTATTTAAGACTTCGCGCCATCTCCATTGTTTAATTTAATAAAATTTTTGGAGAAATCAATATTACCGTTAGTTTCCTCTCTCAAAAATTATTTTCGCTTTCGTTTTACAGTGAACTAATTCCAGTCTCTTCTACAAGCAGTTTGTTGTTAAGTGAAATGTGACTAACCAATTTACATTTTAAAGTTATGATGATAGCTTCTTCACGTTCATCTAATATTACCGTAATTATACAACTGACAACTCAATTCAAAGAACATGATCTTATCAAATAAACGGAATAACTTAAAATTAAACATATCTCGCATCTCGATCATGTGAAAAAACCCTAATTATAATTCTTAAACGAAACCATGGGGCATATGGAGCATATTTTGAAAGTGTAACGGTTATTTCGTTTGGTTTTCGTGTTAAATGATTTTTTTTTTCTAATCTGTAATTTATATAAATTAAAGAGTTTTGTGTTAATTGTAATGTATGTATATCAACTGAATTTTTTTGCTTATGATAACTGTCGATGAGAGTAAAATTGAGTAAAAATAAGAGTAAAATAATGGATTTACCGCTGCAGTCATTTTTAACACAAATATTTAATATAATATCATTATTTTTTAATAGTATTGTATTACACAATTGTTTATCGGTGGTTTGCATTAAATTATAATACAATATTGTATTGTATAAAATTTATTACAAGGCTTCTATTCCATTTAAACAGAAGATTTTTAACTGTGTATTTTTATATGGTCATTTAATGTACCTAAATTGTCTTTTTGTTTCCCAACCCGAAAACTTTAATAGTAGCATCATCATCGTTAATATTTATTAGATCAGAAATATCACATGGTATGTTAGGGACCCATTTGCGTAGCGGAAATTATACATCTTTTATAGATGGAATGCTTCATTGATGGTTATTACACCCAACAGTCGATTAACCACGTAGAGCCAGTTTTGGAAATTTAATTTCTTTGTCGTGTACCAGTTAGGGCAACGATTGGATGGCTAGGAACGGTGCTGCTGCTGTTTCATAAACCACTATTTGTAATCGAAAATGTTTGATGGGAAAATCTGAAGATTGGGGCCAAACATATGTAAACCATATAAATGTATGTAATTTGAACATAGTTATAGTTGCATCGTAGACCAATCGTAAAATTATCATTCAGTGATATTCAAAGATTAAAACCAGATATTAAGTAATAGAATATAGAATATCACAAGTGATTTTTATTATAGCGATTATAGTTTGTTTGCCAAATTGGTGGTTGGTGGACTATTGTTAATTTCTTTGCACAATTGTTTATTTTAACACAGTGATGATTTCGTTTGTATAAGTGATACATTATAGTTTGATTTACACAAATGCGTAGGCATGAAAGCTTTGATGGTGCCGCTAAAAGTTGCAAAGTATACTATGTTACAAAGTAACAAACTTTAGTGTGGTGCCTAAGATAGGTGTTACTTCAAATCCGCATGTAAAAATGTAATTTGTTTTATAAGTATATGAGTTAACAAGTTTCGCCACTCTTTTTATGATATTTTATTTTTCTATATTTTGAGCCACTCTTTTGTTATTCTACATCGAACTAAGCCAAGTTATCATCCATTCCAAGCAAAATATTACAATTGAAATTATAATTCCACATATATGAATTGAAAAAACAATTGTTGTTTGTCTAAAACCTATCGGCTCTTCCTTATCATTAGTATGTTGATCAAAGTTCTGATACGCCCCACGTTTGACTTTACCACGCCAATATGTTACAGTATCGTATTTATGTGTCAAATAGTTAAGGTGTCCTGAACTTCGCAAACGTATTATCCTGACAAATGAATTAATAATTGTGTGAATTTATTATGATTATAATAATACTGTGAGTTCAAAATCAAACCTTCTATTGAATTGTTCCCGATATTTAAATCCAGGTGTAACAAGCATGCTTATGTACGACGTAAAATATTTGCCATTTATCGATTTTAGGTTACAATTTTTATCCCTGGAATCATAAAAAATATTTAGGTGATATATCCGTCCCTTTAAATACCTATATTACTCACAAATCTTTATGCCACCAAGCTTCTAAACCAAGATAAACAAATTTACCATTTGGGCATTTATCTATAAGTTTTAAAATTGTTTTAGAGAACACGGCATGTTTTATAAAGTTTGGGCATTTCTGTGTATTATGATGGCCTTTAATTTTTCCCATTTTCATGTCTTGTTCAATTTGTTTATGAGCTGCAGTCAACGGCAGTGTACAAATCGTATAACTTTCTAACCGCATTAAAGTGTCTAAATTAGAAAATGGTATATCGGCTATTCGAAATGCTAGCGAAGAACTTAAAAATGCCTCAAATGCGCCATGAAAAGATATTATTAAAATCGAAAGTGACACCAACAGTAGTTTGCGGTAAAGAAAAATTGGCTGAACTTCACCATTTTGATTTGTAATTAAAGCAATTAAATTAAAAATACCGTCTTGAGTAAGATTTGTGTAGATTTTGGTTAGAAAATTTCCAAAAGTAAGTGTTATACAAATAATTACTGTAACGATTAGAAATGCTAACCAAAGATAAGATTGAAAAACGTCAATAAAATATGTAGCAGATCCTTTTAATGTCAAATCAGTTACATATATTTGATCGTAAGTTGTGACTGTCGGAAAAAGAGTGTCAACAGTAGAAACTCCACTTACCGCCAGTAAATTCATATCAATTTGACCGATGAATAAAGTGTTATAGTCAGGTGATAAGCCTTTCGATATACGATTTGGATAAAAACCAATTGACGATTGTAATATTTCGAAAATTTTATAATTTGGATAGCCTCCAAACGATGCCTAAAACACATTTAGAAAAATAAAATTGAATAAGTCATTAAATGTCTATTAAAATTTCTATTTTACCCACCCAAAAAGTAATAGTTTTATTAGCTGCATCTTCTACCGGTTGCAAATCGTACAGGTTATTGTGAGTTGATACTAAACAGTTTCGATTCTCGACAAACACAAATCGTTTCTCGTTTAGTTGTTCTCGTGTTGTAAATTCAAGCATGATCGCAAAATTTTTAAAACGATGCAAGTCACGGTCGTAGAACATTTTAAGGGATATATATATATAGCGCTTTTGATCACACTAACAATTTTAATATCTTCTTATTAACTAACAAATAAAAAAGGCAATCTAATTGATCCATTAAGCTTTTCCATAATAACAGTAATTACATTTCCATTAACACCATTTATACATCATATAATTGTTAAGTATGGTTAATGTTACCAAAGTAAATTAATACATTACAAAACTTTACAATGTATTAATACAATACGAAGTTTTCAAAATATATATGTGGTTCTGCTAATTATTCTTAGATGGAACTAGTGTAAAATATACATACTGTGTCTAGTTTTCAATTTACAAAATAAAAAATTTATTTTAATATATTTTTAAAATTAAACAAAATTTTTTTTTTAATTTACCGTTATTGTAAACTATAAGAAACACAATACCAATAATAAATAATTACAGCGGCTTATTTATATTTTTGTTTGACGTCAAGTTAAATTATAATTGAAAAGCTCAAACTCACGATGGGTCTTTTCGTCCGTCGCCATGTGAGTCATAGCGAAATGTAAGGTTGAAATGAAAATTCGACAATTTAGACAAAAATATCGACCGGAGGCACACAGACTAAATCGATTAAACTAACTAAACTAAATTATAACGAGTTAGTTCATGCTTTATCTAGATAGATGGAACTACCACAAAAGTCACTTACTGTGCCACACCTTGAAACTAAACTAAACCAAAAAGTATTATAGTTTATTCATAGTTTAAAAATATTATAGTTCTTTTATACTTTTTGTGAAAAGTCACCAAAAAGTTACATCGAAAATATACTTTTCAGCTACCATCTATAAGGCAATAGCGGAAGCTTGAACAATTTGAAAAGTTTAGTTTGAAATGTCGATTAAGGCACACAGCATTAGAATACATTCATTTTTGTTGAACATCGCCCCCTTTTGACTTAACTATGGCTTTGCGTTGGTCAGAAAAGCAAACTGCAAACTGCATGTATATAAGCATGCAGAATGATCTATAATTTCCAGCATATGGCTTGCTATAATGATCGACACTTTGGTATTTGGGGCCAACCGTGCTTTTCAAATTGTCCAGTTTTTTTACGGTTCTCGGTTTTTAGGCGCCAATCATAAAACGTCCTGGTATGGAACAATCTAAATAATCTAGGAAATTATAGATAGTAAGTGGTCCTGACGGGAGAGAATTGGAGATTTCCCAAATTTGTATAACAACAATCATCAATTGTTTATTCGGCGTAGATGAAATTTGATAAGTTTTACACTAACTTCATGATGGCTACCAAAATTCAACATCTCGTTTTGAAACGGCAACCAAAAAGGTGCGAGAACTGGCGTGTAGCACCTTGCCACGGTAAAAATGTAAATATAGTTATTGTAATTTGATATGTGTTGAGCAAAAGAATGGAATGTTTCGAAGTGTAATGCAAAGTAGCATCATAAACTCGGCAAGAGAATTATACGATTGTTGTCTATGAATAGTGAAAATGATCGCTAATTCCACTGTTTTACGACGTAATTGTATGTGTTTAATCGCATTGACTCAGAAGAAAATGATTATCGCTGTACAATTTGTATGATGGCACTGCATGCGCGACTTAACTCAAGTATAGTTTAGTGGTCTACTATAAATGTATGATGCGTCTAGTCATATACATTTAGTGATTGTGGTATTAAATTTCAGTGGGGAAATCTGAGAATTTGACTGACACATTGCTGACTAATAATAGCCTCCTTCATGTTGGATGATTCTGCAGGTAATATAGAAATCCCTCACGTAATGTTGGTAATCATGATGCTTTTTGGATCATAGATCCAAAGATCGGATTAAATGAAACTCTCAGTGTCTATATTACGAGTTATCAAGTCTATCAAAATGCATTCGGTTGATACGTGAAGCCAACGGTCTATTCTCAAAACTATTTGCACTGTTGAGGCTATGTGAAAATTTTCCATCTGGACGGACATGATTTTATCTAATGAGTATTCACATCCACATAAAAGTTAAGGCTTTCGGAAACCTTGAGTGCCAGTTAAGAGAATACAACCACTTCACATAATTCGAAGAGGGAAAACTTTGCCTTTCTAAGTGGAGCTACTCTAAATTTTAAGCACATGATTTTATCGGAGATAGCCATTAATAGTAGAGCTACGAACGTAAAGCACCGCTTTAAATACGCTCTTGCTGGCATCGGCAACTCCGTGTCCTTGGTTATTAAATGTTTTAATCCTATTGAATATGTAGCGATTGATTGTAAATATATTGAGTTTAATTGTGTTTGCTTGAAACGTTTGCCAATAGATATGCAAACTTTGGAAAAGGGATTGATTCTAACCCATCTTCAATTAAAAACTGAACAAACAGTATGTGACTTAATTAAAGCTGTTACTTTAGTGTAGGTAAAACTTGAACGTTCAATGTGGTCCGAAAGTTGGTAATATTTGACATCAATGTTATAGTAACACTGGACGTACCACTTTCGTGTATTTTGATGCTATGCTGTCGCTATACGTGTAAGATTCAGCAGCGACCAAAAAAATCTAGTCATACAATTTAGTTGGGAACCGGAGTCTAACAGTGAATGGTCAAGGACATTGAGTGATTCAGTTGCTAATAAGATAAATGATGTTGTAACTACCTTGGTTTTGGCAGTAGCAATTAATAATGTCGATGCCATGGCTTGCTTTTGGTGTAAACTGATGAGTTTCATCTCTTCAAAGTAGTTTATGGCAGCACAACATTCGGCAGAGCATGAGTTGATTCAACGGCAACGTTTCGTAGAACTAAGTGATGCGATGAGTTACAAGTCAGCAGTAACAGGTCACATGACATGCAGAAACAGCGTGAGCAGGACATAGACAACTTTAGCACAGTTTGAAATCTATAACGAAATGGCGTCGAAAATAAATTGTCCTGTGTATAAATTTATGATATTAACTCAAAGATTGGCGGGTTGCCTTTCAGACTTAATAGTAAAGTAATGATTAAGTTACTGTGAGTAACGTTACTTGTGAGTGACTGAATCAAAGACTGTATTTCGACTTAGGCTTTGATGGAGTAGTAAAAGTTATATTTAGTTGCTTGTTTAAACTATAAGCTTGTGCAGAAAAAAAATTGCACATGTCATCCAAAGCTGGTAAATGGATGGATGGAGCAGCATCATTCCATCGATATTTTTTAATTTTGTTTTCTTAGAAAAGATCAGTTATTACCTGGTTTAATTATTTTAATAAAATTCTATTTATAGAATTTTTGGGCAGTGCAACAAATAAATTAGGAAAATGTAGTTTGCAAACATTTTTCTAATCTATGTATATATAAATAAAATATATTAAATAAATATATAATCTATATATAATCTATTTTAGAGTAAAATATTTACTCTAAATTTATTAGTTTTTAAGCTAAAATTTGTAATTCTTAGGTTCTTTTAGTTTTGTTGGAGTGTAGAGTGGTTTTGTCTGTGAGTAATATTTGGGTGGTCTCTTTTAGGATTTAAATTAAAATTTATATGTTGAAAGATCAATTTTATTTAATAAAATGAAGTTATATAAATTAAATCTGTACCAGAAAAGCTCTGAAGATTTTGTGTTAAACCCAAAAGAACATCCGTATGCTCAAATACGTGACGTTGAAAGCTATCATCCCGAAGATGATGGATGCCGGCTTCTCCTACAAATTACATGTTTTAACGAAGATCTTAAGGGCCGTAAAATAATAAGTGTCGAATCAAGTATCGCTGCTGCATTTAATTTGCGTACAAATGCCGATGTTATTTAATTAATTCCGATATCTTTATATTTTATATTTTTATATTCTGTATATTTTTATTTTAGATTTGAATTTTGGTATTTATATTGTTATATTATTGTATGTTATATTATTTCATATCTTTGTACTGTTAGATTATGGTTTATATTACCACTATTGTACGGTACTAAATTAACACTTAATTTTTAGCAACAACGGAACGGAACGAATCAATTAATTAATCTTTAAATTTCAAGGGAAACTAATCCAATTTATTACAGCATATGGATTGCAAAATTATAATTTTATAATATTATAATTAATTAAATTATAATTTCAGATTTAAATTAATTCTATTTCTTACAGCCTACGGCTAAGAGCAATTAGTTCATTAATATATTGTTTTCAGGGAACCTTTGCAGATTACAGATGAATGGTGACACACTGGAGTTGCTGATAAGAGATGACAGAATGCTGAGCAGTACAACAAAAATATGATTCTCTTACACTAATAGTAGTTTGAATATTGGATACCGGGAAATCGGACCAATTAAGTCATAACTAACATACTTTTCCTTTCCCTAACCCACAAAAATTTACTAACTATTGGCCGCCAAGGTGACTGTAACCGGGTCGATCTCAATAATTTAACTAGTATCCTTTCATATCCTTCCAAATATATGTAAAAACGGGTGTACTGTGTGCCCGGTACTTTCCGGGATATCCTGCTTAATGCTTGGCAGTACATTCAAAATCAATCAATCAATCAAAAAATTGTAATGTATGTATATCAACTAAATTTTCGTGCAATTACATATTTGGTCAATTTAACAGTTATTTAATATAATTTTCGTGCTTAATAATGTTTTAAACCTGTAATTCATATACATTGTAGAATTTTGCGTATAGTGACGTGTTTTGAAAGTGTTGGTTGTTTTTTTTTTACTTTCCAATTTTTTTGAATGAGCACTGAATTGGCCTTGCAGGGGTTTTTAAATACAATTCATAATGATCTGAACAATGGTAATGTTTGATCTGCTTTATTTGTTAAAACTAATAAAGCATTCGATATGGTAAATCATAAACTTCTACTATCTAGCTTGTTCGATATTGGTTTTAGGAGAGTCTCTATCAAGTGATTTGCTTAGTTTTTAAATAGCAAAACAGTGAGAGTAAACATAAGTGTTGCTAGAATTGTGAACGTTGAGGTTCCCCGAAAATCTGTGTTAGGCCAATTGAAATTTTTAATTTAAATTGAAGCTTTACTTTGCGGATTATACGGATTAACAGTGTTATTTTGAAGATCAACAATTTTTAATATTACAATTTTACGTTTATGGTTCGATAAACAGCCACTAATTATAACCATTGTCTAAATTTTGACCAGATCTGGAATTTTTGCCAGATCCACAATCAGGAAATGCATGATGTTTAGCCTATCAAAAATATAAAAATTATTCCACAGATCAAAAATTGTGTAGTTCCAAAAAATACATGTTGGTCATGTATTCATGTTGGTCATGTTGGCCGGCGCTCTCTCAAAGATGAGAAAATTAGAGTGAGTTAAGTTTAAAGTTTGGCCTAAAAGATTACTTCCAATGGTTGTTCTTAAAAGATCCACAATTTAATTAGTATATAAAAAAATTGGATCACAAGCAACTGTTCTCAGTGGTACTGTAGGCTGAGTGCTACAAAATTAAAATGGTGGATTAGAAAGTTCAGTCAAGAACTAATAACCTAAGACGATTCTCAAATTGCCATGAAGTAGCTTTGTAATTACTGTTCAAAAACACGGAAAAAACATTGTCAAACCTATATATCGTATGGTAGTTTTCAATATCCGTTTATGGAGAAAATGGATGTCACTTTGGTTTGCTACTGTGTCTCTTCAACACTTTTGATATCTATATGCTTAAATTGAAGCATTAAGATCGCGTTCTGAATTTAACAGAGACTGACAAATTTTACTTCTTTCATCCTCATTTATTGGCGGCCCACGTCACATACATGAAAGAACAGAAGACTCACTATTTTCATTCAATGCTAAATGAAAAGAAATTCAGGACAAGTCGCTACCTGAAAAAATGTACATTCGGTCAAAGTTTTCTAGGTAAAATTATTAAAACTGATAAAAACTGTGTTTAGCATACTAAAATGTCACATGTATACTTTTGAGTAGCAAAAGAATTACTCACCTAGTGATCATATTTTGATTTGGCTGGCCATCAGCTAAACTTTAAAACATCAACAAAGATACCTGTAAAATATAACCCGAAACCATTTTTAAGAGACACCAAGCCAATTGCGGATTTACAACAAGACATCCCGACAACTTCGAGAACACTTAAAAATTGATAATTAGCTCTTGTTCATTAACTCTGCACTGCCCCATCGACACCGTTCCTATTATCATGATCGTATCGAATCCGGATGACTTTGGACAGTTCCAGCGTTGCAAGCGTTGTACATTGGTCCTTTACATCCCATCCCTATACTCGTAATTCTGTCATGGCTTATTTAGTATAATTGCTGGAATTAATCGACGTTAATAACCACTTTGTCTTGGTTTCCCAGGATTTTGAAAAAATTCGAGAGATTCCATCGGTTAAAAAATATGAAGCGCTCCAGATCAACTTAAATTCCCATTTTTCAATCAATTTCTCTATTTTTTCACCTGTCTTCTATCATAACGCATCCAGTATCCGGGGTAAGCCTAGTGGCTTCCTACAACGAAGTATTCTTTATTCTTGATAAAGCCTTTAATCCACTTTTCCACTTCTTGTTGCTTTATCGATGATAAGGTTCAATCCTGAAACTTTAGAGTTCAAATAATAACGCTTCTCAAATTTTTAATTGATTGATTTTTGTCGGTCATTAAAAAATTGATTTAGTTCCCGATTTTGTCTTTTCGTCTGACTTTTCATTCATAAGGCGTATTAATCCTTATTGTGCTAGTTGTAATCTCATTACGTTGCAGTCAATGACCCATCGGCGTAAGGAAGCTTATGTTTTGTTTGTAAGAGATGTATTTCTAAGCCATGCTGACTGTGCTAAGATCCTAGCTCGACTAGCTATTCGAGCTCCTGAGACAGTGATTATGGCGTCGTGTAGGATTTTTACAGAATTATGTTACAGACATTCAGTGTTTCCAGCCCTGCATACCTCGAGGCTTTTTAACAAATGTTGTGTTCTATTTAAACAGCCATTCTTACATGGCGTCTATTTGACATATATCCACTTATTAAATATTACCAAACGATTTTTTGTTTGTTTTATTTATGAGCTATATGTTAATTATCCGATGTTATGTACGCAGCTTTAAAAGGGAAAATGCAATCAAGTGAAGAAGAATATCTCATAAGCGGATTTAAATAATCTAACTGGTAGAGAGAACTATAGATCTAATGATGCAGAAAATGTATACCAAGTCAATGATTCAAATTAAATAAAATAACATATTTAACTTTTTAAAGCTATTATACAGCAGCAATCCCTAGATTATTGTCGGTCATTTTACCAAGTGGCCTACCTATAAAAATCAAGTTCCTGGTTTAATTGACTTGTGTGTATTTTAAAATATTGCAAGTACTAATATTAAATAATTGATATTACCTGTCATCTAACCGTTACCGGTAGTAATAGCCTTAACTTCCGGCAGAAACACGAAAACGTCTAACAAACAAGCAAACATATTGGAATCAATATGGGAGGCTATAATTGAACAAAACTGTCAATTGGCTATCTGCCACAATACACCATGCAGCAGCTAAAAATTCGCTACCAGGACATATGAAAAAATTAATAAACTCTTACAAAACATCCAGGAGCTATTTCGGGAGAAGCGAATTTTCGGTGGTAATGGCAAGAACCTAAATCACCATTATTAAAATAGAAACTAAACCGATTTAATGGGTACCTAAGATTTGCATGGCGAAAAGTAGAAAATCTAAGCGTAACTATTTAACTAACCTCTGGCATTAACTGAAAGGACAGCGGAGTATTCTTTACAGAACGTACCAAAATAATTAAAAAGACCAATAAACTCAAATAATTTCGTGTTATCACAGCAGGTGGATAATGCACAAATGTGCACAACGATCCAATAAAATGCTTTTAGTGATCTCAAAGCTTTTTGAAAGGACATTATTAACAAAATTGAAACCAGTATTAGAAGAAAGATAACATACATCAGACCGTCAATTTGGGTTCTGGAATCAACATAGGGTCATAAAGCAAATGCCTAGAACTTAAATACAATCAAACATTCCTTCGAAAAACTTTGTTGCTCTGATATCTTATTTATTTTGCACAACCCTTTGACAATTTAGCATGATGGACTTATCTACCAAATTAAACAGCTCCCTCCGAAGTAGTTTTACTCAGTTTTGCGATACTACCTTTTACAGAAATAATACTTAAAATAAAATAATTAAAATAAATGATGTACCAGCTGCCTTTATAAATATAAGCGTTCTACGAGGCAGCGTTCTAGGACCAGTGCCTAGCAGGACTGCTTATACAAGATGTTGACCTTTAGTGTTTCATTTTTACGAAATATAAATTATAATATAAGATGAAAAAAAATCGAGGACGTGTAAATAGTATCGAAAAAGTACTACTGTATAAAAAAACATTAAAAAAGCTATAAAGGAAGGTATAATTAATTTTCCTTCCTGCCAATGTGTTGATAATAGTAAACTCAGGGTTACGACAGTCACTACCATACGTCCTTTTTAATCGCGGATACACATTTAGCACAAAAAAAAGTTTTATCCTTTGACTACAAAAAAAAACAAAAAAAAAATATAACGTTCACACATAAATTTACAGCTTAGTTTCATTTTCTTTGTCTGACAAAACATTGTAAATATGTTGCCTAAATGTTGACCGATCGTAAAAAATTATAGTACGAAAACATATTGTGTTACATATAGTTTCCTAAATGTATACTGTTGATGTACCGGAGACATAATATTATGTTTCATAATAAATACATTAAAACATACGGACATCCTGTTTATATATATAATATAATGCATATATACATATTTATTTACTAATACTTACTCAATCGTGATAATTTAAATGCATCTGCGGTATTTATAACATCGACATACGCCTGCAATTCAAAACGTCTTGCGGTCACATTTAAATTATGATTTAGCATGGCAAATTTAAATGCTGATTGCACTTCGTCGGTTCCTTGTTCAAATATGGCACCCAATGGAATTTTTTCGGTCCCACTAAACGTTTGCACATCCGCCGATAATACTAACGGTATTACATTGCAAAATAGTGCTGGGACGAGTAATAGTCGTAGTATTTGGTGAGATGAATATACGATTTTCGCCATTTTTATTTAATTTTTTTATAAACACAATTTACAAATAATATGTAGTAATATTTTGCACACACTCAATTACACATACACACACACACACACACAATTTTTTTTTTTTTTTTAGACTATAGATTTAAGATATTTAGATAAATAAAAAAATTAAGGTTAAAATTAAAAATAAAAATAAAAAAAGTAATATGATAAAAATAATAATTTTGTAAAAATTTTATTTAAACATTGGTCTCAAAATTTAATTGAAAATCCATTTTTATTACGTCTGTATCGATATTCGACAGTGCAAAAATTATATTTTTCCCGTCCCTTTCGTTTTTTTTCAAAGTTGACAACAACAACACACACACACACGAAATTCAATTTATAACACTGCACCAGAAAATTTCATATATAATTATTCGCGTATTCGAACCGAACAAATTACGGAACGTTTAATTTATTTATACAACATTTTGGTTACCCAAATGAAAATTTTTTATATTTTTATTGGAAAACTCGAAACGATGGAGAAAAGAATCAATGATTTTCACTTAACACACAGAGTAGAAAAAAATATCTCGGTTTCTTTTGTTTTTAACACCGCATCACACATTTATGTATAAAAAAAATTAGCACACGGATGAAAATTTATAATTTTCACATTTTCACTAGTTTTTTTTTTTTTAAGATGCACAAAGTTTTTAAATTAATTAAACATTTTTGTTTTGTTATTTTTTAAAATAAATTGACCACTATTGAACTACGAATCGACGACCAACTTTAAACATTGCAATTCAAAGCTTTATCAAGTTCTGTATGTTTGTGAAAAATTCGATTTTGTTGTTTTTTTTCGCTTTTTGGTCCATTGTGTTAATATGGCAAAGAGAAAAGCGTTTTTTTTACTTATGCTATATGATTAGAAAATTGTTCCAGTCTGCGCAATCTCTTTTTTATCTCTCTTGGTTTGGTTTTTATGTATTTACGGTAGATATACGAGTACGTTATGAATCCCTTGATTCCCCAGCCATTTTTATATATTGCAAAAAAAATTATAAATACATCCTGTCATCCTTTTTCCACTGTATACGAAGAGAATTTTCTTTTATTGTTGTTCTTGATGTCGTTCCTTCCGATTTTTATGTTTTTTTTTTTTTTTTTTTTTTTAGGATGATAATAAGAAATAATTATTCAAAAAAAATGTACCGAAAAACAGGCAACAGCAGTAGCATAAAATTAATGTTGATAACAAAATAAATGAAATTACATAAACAGTATTTTAAGATGTAATGCATCACTAAACGCATTTAATAAAATTTAATGACGTGTTAATAAAACAAAATATAAAAAAAAGAAACGGAACGATTCCTATTTAATAGGCCAATAAAAAATTATGCCGAAAACTTTTGTCATATTCTATAACGATGAAATGATCGGCTGGATACTGAAAATTGGCACAGTACGTACTAAATATAAAACAGGGTGATGATGTCATGATGAAAAATCATATAACCGTTTATTTAGTACTCCTTCATAGTTGTATGAATTCATGACATAGATACAGACGACGTATCGAAAAAAAGGTAGCTTTATCGCATTTAAATCTTCTCAAGTATTTTGGATTGTCACTTTTTCAGTTGATTGAATTTTTGTCTTTCTACACAAAAAAAAAAATAAAATGTTTACCCCCAAAATGATTAGATCTTTTGTTTTGTTACGGATTATTGTGCCAATTCGCCTATATTCTATATATACATATACACATATACACACTGACTGGAGAGTGTCAAAATTAATTTTCCAGAAAATTTGATCAAATAAAATCCGATTTTTGTTTTGTCGTATATTGGGTCTTTAAATTTTATGAGCTATAAATATTTTTTTTTACTTTATCTGATTGATGATATATGTCTAAGATTTTAAGGATGTAGTTCCTATTCTGCTTCCTCGTAAACGATTGACAAATTTTATATTATTACAAATTTTGCGATATGAATTCGTGAGAGGTTTGACGTAGATGTCGTCCATTGACGTGCTAGATGTCGCTACTGGTATCGTTTTAAAATACTCAAAATATTTTATATGTATAATCGCCTAAATGTCATATATTTATACTAAATTTTGACGATATTCTATCGCCCCGACATCTGGAACTTTAATGGGTAAACTGTTTTTTTTCTTATGTTGGTAATACTTTGTGTATTTATATTATGCATTCGGTGAATGAAATTTATGATAGAGCTGGGTGATCACAAGAGAAAAAGAGGGCATAAGTTCAGAATAATTATTTATTTAATATAATTCGGATCTTGGAAAATCAGGACACATTTCATCAAATGTCGTATGAGCATTTATCATCGCATTTGGGACCATTAATCGTATCTAGTTTCAATTTATCAAGCTTTAATAAATTGTTATCAGTTTGCCGCCGATTGCAATATTGCTTTACAGTTATGTAACGAAATGGTTGATCCACAAGCCACCCCTTACTTATAATTACCGTGCAAGGGACTGTAAAAAAGTGTAAGTGAGATTAAAACAAGTTTATCAAATGGCGGCTGTCGTCTCAGAGATTTCTGCGCTGAACAGATAGCAAAGTGAATCGTGCTTTCTCCACTCCATAAGTTAGTATTAGGTTATTTCACTGTAAAGCAGCGTATAGGCAACTCGAAGCCTGGTTTACCATCAAAAATGAAATTAGATAATCCATGAGAACACCGAATTATCACTACGCGATCCAGTAGACATTATTGCTTAGGCTTCTCACGAGATAAGATCATCGATAGACATTAGCAAAACATATGACAAATTACGCAAAGAGGTCACTAATTCAAAAACATTATCTGAGACACAGCGCATCGAGCAGGTGCTTGGTACCACTGGAATGAGAAACCAATCACTATCAAAAAATTTCCGGCGCAAAGAAACCGCTGGGACGGCTAAGACTGTGAAGATTTGTAGAAAATAATATGGCTGAAATCCGATAATTTGAAAGCAATAATAGTGTTGCGTATAGAGATGCTGATTCTATATGAACGATTTGACTACATTAGCCGACAAAATTTGAGAAATAAATTACCCGTCATCATCATCTGCTATATGTAATAATGTCCTAAGAACTCCAACATTGAATACAGGAATAACTTTAAAATGTCTACAACGCTCGATCGACGAGCTACGATCGCAAATACTATTATTACCACGCATGATATTTAGTCCATGTGCCAGGAAGTATAGACCCCCATGTTTATTTAAATGGTCCGGCTCGCCTTCGAAAATTAAATCAGTAAATTAAGTCTTCCTAATGTACTTGCGACGGCAGGTGGGCTACAACCAAACATTCACCTAATATTTTCGTGTCTCTATCTACAAACCTAAGCTCCTTAATCGATACTGGAGAAAAAGTGTCAGTTGTACCTTTCAAATATTTCTCTAACTGTCATATAGAAATACGTGTAGTCTGTTGGTTGCTGCTGCAGTTGGCGTCCGTGCGGGATTATCGTAGACTAAACGCGGTAACGATAGCAGATCGGTATCCTTTTCCCCATATTCAACGTCTCATGAATGAAGTCATAGAAGGGATGGATTTCATCTAGCCAAACAGTTAGCTCCGATACACGAAGATCTACGTTCTTACGGAAAAAGACGTACCATCCAAAGCTAATGGTATAGTGGTACGATTCTACCGCTAATTAAATTTTTCTATATATTCAATCGAACACCCTAAACTAAAGCACTGAATTCCCATTTATTTTCTTTGGCATTCGAATGTCGATCAAGTCTGATCGTGTGATTTTAATGAGGCTCAATCTGCCTCCGCGAGCAATTCTATAGGGATTGAACTTTTAACGCTTCTTTAAACATATCTGATCCAGTTATAGTAGAACATATACATAGAAATATCTTAACGTTATTGTTGTCGCTACTGGATATATGATTCGTTTGCTAATTGGCATAAGGCTTTAGTAGCTCACTAATTCTCTTCATAGTATAGTCGTTGATAATTTTTATCTGCGCTCTAATTAATGATGATCTGGATGATCGAAACTTATTCTCTACGTAATAATTTCATGTTTTCTCCATCGCATTAAAATTTTAGTAAGACCAGATTGTCGGGACCATTTAGTAAAATAAATAAAAATAGATGTTGCTGTGTTCCTATGTTTCGCCGACGCGATATAATCAGTCCCGATACTAACCCAAAGATGACGCTTCTAATGAAAATCTGTATGATTCACGTAGCAACCTTCAAGCGAAATGTGTCAAAACAAATTTTGAAAACAATGGAGAAAAAGAGTATCGTGTGCTGATAAAAAATTGTTTTTAAACGAAAATAAACGCCGTTTAAACTCAGCAATGGCTTGAAACCCTTTGGTTGTCCTGAAGCAGTGACTCAAGAAAACATCAAGCAAGTACTAAAAATCGTGATGATAGATCGAAAAGTGAACGGATGTGCCAACAACGTATCAATGATTCAGAGTGCTAGATAGCCTGTTTACACAAAGTTGAAAGGAATATTATGTTGGTGGTATTGGATTCACAATTTAACTTTGGAATTGAATCGGCAGTCAGCTCAAAAGTTTTCCAAACGTCTGAAGAAGCAACAATCTGCCTGATTCTATTTTCAAGGTAGTCAATACTCATTGACTACCTTGAAAATAGAAAAACCATCAATAAAAAATATCACATTGCATTATTGGTGCGTTTAAAGGCAAAAATATTTACCGTATTCTCTATATTTGACCCTAAGCTATCGAAAATTTTTGAAATTAGCTCAGGTTTGGCAAGGAAATTCTCAGTAATCAATACTTTTAATCTCATCTGTGGTGGTAAATACTAAGGTGTAACTTACTACAGGTGCAATTAAAGCTGCAAATATCTTCAATCAAACCTGATAATGTGTTGTACTGTGTAAGAAGAGAAAATAATATTATAATTATTTATAATAATGGCAAGAACGAAACAAACAGCTGATAAGTCGACTGGTGGCAAAGCTCCACGTAAACAATTGGCTACAAAACCAGTACGTAACAGTGCACCGCAGCAACTGGTGGAGTTAAAAAACAATTGACGTAGTGTTTAAAGCTGCGGTGTTTACGACAGGGGAGGTACCATTAGAGGTTTTAAAAAAATTAGAGTTTATAGTTAATAGTATCTAAGATGCCTAATAGGCAAAAAAATTTGTGGCGTTTCAATCTTTCCCTCGTCGTGGTAGTGAGAAGCTTGTTCACTAGTTCGTTTGGATGAATTGTCAATCTTGAGTGATACCTGGCACTGGGATTCCTGATTTCTTCCCGTATTGTTGGGACCTGGAGGTCTCTGTAAATTATATCGTTTGACACGAACCATGGTGCATCTACTAAGATTCTTAGAAATTTAGATTGGCACCTCTGAAGAATGTCCAAATTTGAGTTGTTGGCGGTTCCCCACAGCTGTATACCATATGTTTACGCCATGTTACAAACGTTTGTCTAGATGTATACCTAAATATTTTACTTCATCAGTTTGAGGTATATTCTGGTTAGACTTAGCTTCATTAACTTTAATTCGTCATTTTTTCATCCATAATACCAGATTTAATTGGACGGACATTTGTATAAACATCCTGATGTTTTATAATAAAATATATGTCCTTTAAATACGATGTTAATATTCTTTAGAAGTCATGAGGTAAGCATTGCTTTATTTTGTTTTATAATCCCACATGCCACACCTTATCAAAAGCTTGCGCTATGTTCATGAATACAGATGAACAATATCCTTTTTCTTCCAGAGCTTCTTGAATTATTTGAACTTATTATATGTACTTGTTCAATTGTTGAGTGCTCTGGCCTAAATTCAAACTGATGGTCCGGAATCAGCTTCTTTTCCAGCAATAAAGGCTTTAGGCGCTTAAGTAGTAGTTTTTCAAATAGCTTGGACATTATTGGTAGCAATCTTATAGGTCTGTATGACGTTACTTCTTCTGGAGGCTTGCCTGGTTTTGGTATCAGTATTATTTGTGAAACCTTCCATTGTATTGGGAAGTATCCAGTTCTAAGTACTGCGTTGAATAAGTAGATAAGAAATCAAATACCCTTATCTGGTAGCTCTTGCAAAACCATTCCTGTGATAAGATCATATCCTGATGCCTTCTTATGATTTTACTCTCTCTGTATTACAGTTTTTACTTCAAAGATAAACAACTTTGAGATTATATGATTCATTTGCAATGGCAATTCTAAATGCATTTGAATGTTGTTGTTCTCTTCGTCCGTACTTTCCGATGGGTATAGTGAAAATACTCTTCTGAAATGGTCTGCAAATACATAAGCCTTTTCTTTATTCTTTCTCGCCTACTGACCGTTACTTTTACGTATTGGCGGAATATAATGTTGTGGTTGTTTCAGCTGCTTAGTCGCTTTCCACAGTGAATAATCCGTCTATATCATTGCCAATTTCCTGTCTTAATTTCCTTTTGTCCTTAATCATTTTCTTGGCAAGATTTGAACATTCTCCATTCTTTTCTTTTTCATTGTTTACTGGTGTGGACTTCCAAGCTGCCGACTGAATACATTCATTGAGATGCTCCACTGCTTGATCTATATCATACTTTAATTTGATTTTTGTGTTTAGATTCTCTGTTACCTTACATCTGAATTGGTTCCAGTCTGTTATTTTGTTCCTTAACATCGGTTGTTTCTGCATGTTCCTTATCTTTGTAGCCAAAGTGATTAAAACAGATGAGTGGTCCGATGATAAGTCTAAACATGGCGTCGCTTTGATGTAATTACTTGCGATTCCTTTAGTGACGCAGAAATCTATGACGTCTGGAATCTTTATTCTATCAAGAGGTCAGTAGGTAGGTTCACAGGTTGACACATAGCCAATCTTGATCCACACTCTTGGTGGTGTTTTGCATTATAATCACCCCCTGCTATAAAGCGATGACCCAAAGATGTATACAAAGATCAAATTGTTCCATTTTATTGCATGTTTTGGTTGGCAATAGTTGGCCGAAATTGTTATAGGACCTAGCCAATCTACTATTACCACAGTAGTTGCTTGTAGGTGCTCCTTCTCATACTTTTTTATTTCATGGTGTTTATATTATAAACATATAATTCAATTATATTTCTCCATCATTTATGAAGTGAGTAGTCTACAAGCTCGGAATCGAATTCCATTAAATTATAGAATATTATTGTGGTAAGGGCCAGCAATGGCCTATAAAAACTGTTTATTATAAATGTTGAGACGATAATTCTAAGAATTAATTTATTGATATCTTTCGCTAACAACAAAACCAATTATGCCTTTTGATGTATAATTAAAATGCCTTAAAACTTTACCACTATTTTGCCCCTTTAGCAATATTACCATTGATCTTTTTTTAACAAATGACGTTGAAAGCTTTAACCACAACAAAGCGTTATTATTTTTGACTAAAGCACACAAATCGAAAAATTTGATATTCGTAGAGTAAATTAATTTTATCTTTTAGTATTTGGGCATCCAATTACTCAGTAATTTAATTTAAAATCGTTTTATGTCCTTTAGATATTACTTCCTGGAATTGAAAAATAAAAACTTGAGTTTCCGCGTTTTATCTCTGAAATGAGAAACGGGAATTTTGTTTTGCGTGCTTTACTTCGAATAAAGTTTTGAAATTTTAATTGATGTATAATCTAACAATATCAAGCCTCTTAATGGCACTCCTCGTCGTACATCATTGAATATGAACCATCTAATATAAAACAAAATTCACCACAATAAATAACATAGAATGTTGACAAGTATTTAAATTAAAAATTTTGGTTTTTGTTTTCGGTAGTTTTCGAAATACTATGAAATTGATTACATTTACAAAACTGGAATGGAACAAATCATAGTTTTTATGTTAATCAACCACTGACGACAAAATAGATACTATATAAATATTACCATGTATATGAAGTGAATTAAATGGCCATAATGATACGAGATGTTGCACTCATTTGTTTAAATGTCATTCACATATTGTTCGTTAAAAACTTTCAAAGGAGAATGATGTCTTTAGAATAACACAAATCACCATTTGTTCGGATTATAAAGTAATTGAACCGTTTTATCACTGTGCCTTTTTAGTGTTCGGGGGACACCGTTTGTTTAAAATATCAATACAAATAAATATGGATACCACCAAAATTGAACCACAACCCCGCTCACGTTAACAGTCATTAAACAAACCAGGAACGTTTGTATTATATCAGTCATGTAAAAGTTTAGCTTGGAACTGGTTACTCCTCAAGAAACTCGGTCGCTACAAAGTGGAGACCATGTGTTCGAAGATCGTACGCTGTCTTACAGTAAAGATGACTTAACAAACTTGATGTAACTTTAATACTAGAGCTGGAAAAACAAACGAAACCATCAAAAGTGGAAGACACACTACCAAAAACTAGTATTTCGTTTAATGGCAGCTACATAGAATGACAATCGTATCACGATTTGTTCTCTTTGACCATTCATCCAAAAACTTTTACCAATGCGCTGATATCCTGTTCAATATGCAAAAATGAATGCCGACTATTAGCTATAGCCAACTAAGGGGATGTGAAACGATTCATTATTGTAGTTCTAATTACAGGTCTTACGACCACGCCGTGTCGGTGGTAGCTCGTGCAATCTAGGTCACTTGCAATCAATGTATTTAAGAGCCATGTGATGTTAAATTCCAGAAGCGCCTGTTCTCATATTGAACGGCTGTCTGGTAAGCGTCTGTACCTCAGCAGCGGAAAAAAAGCTACCAAAGGATACATCGCGGTAAAAATCTTACCAAAGGATAGGAGAAGAAAACTTCGAAAATAAATCTCAAATTAAAGTAATATGACTACAACAAATAATGGAATTACTACCCCAGGTGGGAACAGTCAATCCACTCTTTTCTACTGAAAAGGTCAGCTTCATGGATTCTGAGGGGAGCAACATATTACAATAACAATAACAAACATTCCACAGAAGTGGCCTAACACCTCGGTCATCAGTAAGGAATATGCAATTCAGCTACAAAACATCATCATGCGAAACACTACCTGAAAAATCGACATTCACTGTAAATAATGATTTACAGTTCTAATGCAAAAGCTCAAGCTAATGAAGTTGCCGAATTAAGAAGAGAAAATCATTCATTAAAGAACGACAAAATCAATGATGAAGCAGAGATCGCGATATTAAATAAAAATCCTTTGATGAAAGTGAACTAGAACGAGAAACTAATTGGATTCTCGAAAGAAGAAAACGAGTTAATAAAAAAGCAAGAAAAGACATTACAGCAACCAAAAGGAAGGCTGAGTCACTTGAAGTTGAGCCAACATCCGCAAATATTGTCGATTATAGTAATCAAATTGCTGCAAAAGTGCTAGATAAAGAGAAGATTCTTCCACCTCCTATTAACATAATAGGAGTGAAAGAATATAATGACTATAAAGTAGTATCATTAAATAATAACATCTGGAAAATCAACACGACAAAACCAGAAGCTCTCGCTCCTAAATTAAACACTGATGGGTTTGAATGGTATACGTATGAGGACAAAAATGATCGCCCAATCAAAATTATGGCCCGGGAGCTCCACCAATCTTGTTCAAAAAAAGTTATTATAGAAGAACTAACAGGTAAAGGGTTTAAAATTAAAGATGCAGTAAATATCATCAAAAAAGAGAAAAAACAAAACAAGGACGGTAACAATGATATTATCAGAAGGGGACTTCCACTGTTCATGTTTACCTTCGACAATAAAGAAACTATAGAAAAAATCTATAACATAAATGGAATTCTCCACCTGAGAATCAAAATTGAGCCATTGAGAGCACTAGACTAATCACACAGTGCAAGAAATGCCAAGAGTTTAACCATACTCAAAAATACTGGCAAAGAAATCGAACCCCAGAAGCGAAGAGATTGTTTAATAATTTGGTTAATAAATTAAAAACTTTAATAAAGGAGATTAAAAATCAGTCAGTCAATAAATACCTTAACAATCTGACAGGACAAAAAGACTCAGACTATTCTCTATGGAAGGCAATTAAGGCCTTAAAAAGACCCAATCTACAGGTCCCTCCAGTTAAAAACAACGATACGTGGGCTAGAAATCCCAAACAGATGCCAGTTCTGTATGCAAATCATATAGAGCAGACATTTCAACCATATTCAAGACATTACCCCAGTTGACAACATTGATGAGCACGGAATAAGACCTATAACAATGCATGAATTAAATTGGGAAATAAAGAACAACCTAAGCGTTAAAAAGGCTCCAGGGTATGATTTAATAACGGGTCAAGTAATTAAAAGCTTGCCAGAAAAAATAAGGAAGAAATTATTGGACATAATGAATGCAGCAATCCAATTAAAATACGTACCAAGGCAATGGAAGGTTGCAGAAGTAATAATGATTTTAAAACCAAACAAACCGCCAAATGAAAAATCTTCATATAGGCCTATATCTCTGCTTCCAACGCTATCAAAATTATTCGAAAAGTTACTTCTGAAAAGATTGAAACTAATAATAGAAGAAAGAAACCTTATTCCTTATTCCTTCCAACCTTATTTCCTTCAAAAATCACTTGAATCCAAACAAATATGCTCTGAGATTTTCCTGGATGTGGCCCAAGCATTTGATAAGGTATGGTTTCAAGGGCTTTAATTTAAACTGCATCGGGACCTGCCGAAACAAATTTATGAGCTATTGAAATCTTATATTTCAGACAGACACTTTCGAGTAAAGTATGAAAATGAATACTCTAAACTAAAAATAATAACAGCAGGAGTACCCCAAGGCAGTGTTCTTGGGCCCATCCTTTATCTCCTATATATAAGAGACATGTCCAATACTGATGCAACTATAGCAACATTTGCTGATGATACTGCCATATTAGCGTCAGCTCTACCAGTAAACTGCAGAAAGCCACAAACAAGATATGCATTGGACAAAAAAATGGCGTATTAAACTGAACGAAACTAAATCAACATGTGTAAACTTTACTAATCTGAGAGTTGAGCACATACCAATAATGATTAATTTACAAAAAGTACAGTATGCAAACACGCCTAAATACTTAGGTATGATTTTGGATGCTAAACTAAGGTGGAAGAAACATATTATAAAAAAATAGAGAATAATTAAACATAAAATTCAGAAAAATGCACTGGTTTCTAGCGAGACACTCCGAACTCTCAATTCATAATAAGCTTCTGCTATATAAACAAACTCTGAAACCGGTATGGATATATGGCATACAATGGCATATATCCATATATGCCATTGTATGCCATATATGGCATACGTTCGAACGATGCACTCTAATATCCAGTGCTGTTTCCGCGTGGATAATATCATCCGTTGCTTTGAAAACCGTCGATGGTGTAGAATGCCAAACTTATATAGAGAAGCATGTTTTAAGCTGCGGGGTTACTTGGAACTGATCATCAATGGAATACTACGCTAATAGAGAGATCGCTTACGTGTCATCTAAACCAAATACGTATTTTGTTTGCACTCATTTTACCATTATGCTCACCATTGAATCCATAAGAACTCTGAGAAACGCATATTGAAAGCCCCAGCGAAGAAATTCTTCGACAAGCATGCGAAACCAAGAGACCTTTGACCGGACTCTATGAGATTTCCGAGGAAAACCAACCGATAGGAGGCGCTCTGATACTTCTTGCAGATAATTTTCGTCAAACCTTGCCCATTATACTCTTATCAATTCTCGTTGATGAGCTGAATGAATTCCTAAAAGCATCTTTCTTATGAAACAAAGTGGAGAAAAACACTCTCCCACCTAACATGAGTGTGCATTTGCTAAAACAAGCCTCTGCCCAAATATTTAATATAAAAATGTAATTTTACAGTTTCCAGTGAAAATGTGTTGTTTTCTTGGGCGTGACAACGCGCGCCGAGTAACGCTTACAAATATATAATCTATAATGACTGTAGATTTGCCCTGCGTAGTGGATGCAGTCAGCTAGTATTACATATATAAAAAAAATGGATTCTCAAATGAAACAGAGAAATCATCCATTTTTGGCGATGCTAAATTGTAAAATTCCTTAAAATTTTAGAACCACGAAGAAATTTAATAAGATATCGTCTATATATATCCTGCTTCTTTTGTCTTGCGTTTCGTGTCATTCTGTTTCCTTTCTGTCTTTATATAACTATAGCCTTTAATTTGTCACGGGGAACGCTACGATCTGCAAAAGCCAAAGATGGTCAAAATTTTTTTTATCTGTCATAAAGTATGACTTTCACAATGGCGAGCCGAAAAAATTAGCCAAATTAAAAAACGAAAGCAAGAATTTACCAATAGTGCGAAAGAGACAAAATATACAGTTTTTGGAACTAAAAAAATTGGACGACTAAACCGAAGAAAAGATCTTTTTTCGGATTATGCGCGATTCAACGAAATCAATATCAAGCAATTGGCGCAGTGGTTAAAGCTGCGGTGTTTGGGACGGGAGGTACCGGGTTCGAATCCCAACGGGGAAGGGGCAAAAGGGATTTTTCATCACCTGATTACGATCGGTGATGACGATGAACACACCTATGACCCCCTGTTGAAGTGCAGAATCCATGGGCCGACCCATCGTCCATGTCAGTACAGGCTGGCTGGAGCAATGCAATGTGTAGATGGATTTAAAAGCGAACCTTTATTCGTGGGTCCTCGATTTGGCTGGTGACGGCGAAAGGTAGGACGTTGAAAATTTACCGCCAAATAGTTGAGAGAGCTTCGGCCTCAGAAAAGATTGCGGGTTCAAACACAAAAAAAATAAACATAAAAATATATCGTAAAAATATCGACATCTGTAAGCCGAGAACCGAACCGAAAAATGAGAATTCGAAATCAAAAAATTTCATATATTCTTAAAGTAGTGCAGCTTCAAAATGTATACCCTGATCGGTTGTAATTTTGATTGGCAAGCCAAAACGAGAAAGATATTCTAAAAAAAAAGGCCTTGCTACTGTTTCAGCTGGGTCATACCTCTTATGAGGTAAACTTCGGGCCTCCGCGTAAATCGGTCGTTAACAAATATTGAAAACCATCCGATGGAGGCAAAGGGCCTACTATATGGATGTGTATGCGTTCGAAACAACTATTGGGTACGGTATATAGCATCCGAATTGCTGTGACGTGTCGTTTTGGATATTTTGCAGAATTTTACTCCAATATCCAATATCGACGTCTGTCAGTGTAAATGCAAAGTAGTGGAAATTGACTGATAGATCGCCAATATATCGAGGATTTCTGGGAAAAGAGTGATAGAGGTTGTCATCTTTGTTTAATTGTTGGAAACAAGCTGCAACGGCTATAAACGTACAATATAGCTGTAATACTAAACATCGTATTGCGTTACCACATTCATAAGGCCACGTAATTTAAATTACTTTGTAATTTTTACTTGTAAGTTTTGGTTTTGAAGTATGTATATATATACTTCTATTTTGGGGTTTTCACCCGACCTTTCATATGTTCTTTGCGACTTGTATGTAAGCATTCCAGACGATTTTATATTGATTCAGTCGACATTGGTCCATCTATATTGATACAAGACCGTGATCCGGTGGTACTTAGATCCGTTGTATTTTTAGTCTGGCACTCGGCCGACTTGGCGTCAAACTGCTCTATTTACTCTTTTTATGTGTTTTGCTTTTATTTAGATTCGGAAAGGAACGTTTTATGAAATCGCACGGTGGTTTACAGTTTTTGGAACGTGGACCGTATACTCGATGATAATGACACAATATTTTTTTGTTGTTATTATTTGACGAATTTCTTAAACCTGATATAGACCGAGATTCAAATTGAGCTTTTCGAAACCTTATCTATTTTAGATTCAAGCGTTGATTTGGTCAACTTCATATGTTGTTGATCTTTTGTCAGACTCAGTGGCTGAGCTACTAGTTAATAGTTTTTAACGGTTTATTTACTATAGTCTATACTTTTGTACTTTGTTCCTAAAACCACGTTTACCCTTTGCACTGATATATCTTTGCATGTAACCTCTTTAACGAATCCAGCTGCCGTTACGGCGTCTATGGTTATCATATAAGGGTACACGTAAAAGGTTGCGCAATTTTTGGCACAACATACACAACCCTGTATAATATATATAGAGTTGTTATTATAATATGAGTAACATAAATAAATAACACAAAAACTTAGTTGATGGTCTTCCGGTGAAGTGAAACCTAAATAATAAAAAAAATTATTTCTCGTTCGGAAGACATAAGAAATGGAAAATAATTTATTTTCATCTTCGATATAACCACAATCCTCATATATCGAAATATGTATATGTGGTCTTCGAATATCATGCAACGAAGAAACGAATCGAATATATACATATAAAGTTAATTGAATGTGTTATGCTTATAACTATATGTATGTATATGGATACCACCGACAACATACAATATACAAATACCGAACCTGGGAATGGATAAGGATTCCAACTTAATGATTTAGAAAATTTTGAAAGAAAAATTATAAACTGGTATGTTCATATCCTGCAAGAATTAATAAAAAAATTGTCGGAAATTTAATTTCTGTGTAGAAATTTCGAATTTTCCAATATCAAAGACGAATAAATATGAAATCATATCCAGATGCATTCGTTTAAAATCATATGGTGCAAATTACATGAAAATTGATTTTACTTTTTGTAAACGTATAAACAGGTGCATTATCCGACTTAGTCTCTAAGCACAACTCTTAAAAGTAATTCGTCAGATTTTGACAGAATCGCATTATCTCGCATTAGCGACAGTCAAGTCAGTTCAAGTAAATTTCGTAAATTACGAATTCGTAAAATACGATCCGCGGCGGATTTCCCTATTATAAAATAGTATTTTCGATCGGAAATTGTGAGACAATGAAGTTGGTAATTTTGTTTTATTTTTAGAGAAAAGAAACAATCATAACAAACTTCATTCCTTTAGTTTTGCTTTTGACTGTCAATTGTCACTAGTGAAAATAAGCGTAATTTACGAGTTAATGTATAAATGAGTTTATTCGTGAGTTTATTAATTGTTTTAAGCAAAAAAATAAATAAATTAAATTAAAATTAGATGTGGTGCCATTTTAATTTAAAATATAAATTAATTAAATTTGTTAAAATTAAAATTTAAATTTAAATTTTTACTGGCTATGGCAGGATTTTTACAATGGAATTAACATTTCAAATGACCCGATAACACAATAAAAAGTTTTAATTAAATCAATTAAACTAATCAATTTGTATAAAATAATTATAATTTACATTTTGAAAAGTAAATAAAACAATATTATAAAAAGTAATAAAGGTTAGGCATGCTTTGTGTATTCCTTTCGTATTTCCAATATCTGCCACCTATATAGCAGTAGGATTTTTTGAATTTGTTTTTCGGAAAATACGATTTCGTTTTGTCTTTTTCATTCGTAATAGCGCGAATTATACGGTTTTCGAATTTTACGAAAGAAAAAAACGATGCATAATAGAAATATTCGCGGCGGATCGAATTTTACGAAATCGTAAAAACTTCATAATAAACCCCCTGGACTCGATGAACTTGGAGTTAAAGGTCACGAATTCAATGCCACTTCTGACTGTTTAATGAGGGCAAAGAGATTCGCCTCGTGTTGGCACAAATCTTGAGGGTACCTATAAATGCAAAAGACAACAATTGTCCATACCAACGTTTGAAAATGTTGCAGAATATTTTATCCACTTGGCAGGCAAACTTCCCATTAATTGAACAAGCTGTCTTCCTTGTAATGGCCATTAATCTTATATTCGCAAACGAGTAGTGCCTGCGAACCTGCATGTCTTCAGGACGAGGACATGAGGATGAGGATGAAAAAGTGTGGGAATGGTAACAAAATGGGTTGTTTAGTATTATAGTGAATTGCTGAGAATTAGAGATGGCCGCCAACTCTAATTACGAATTTACCATCTATGAAAATGGATAGTCTGTTTAAGCGTTTTCCTTTATAAATTGATTTTTAGTTTTTGACAACTCTAGTACTACTGTTCTAGTTCGGTTCTATTCTTAACATTTCAAAGAGAAACAAAATTATTTTTGAATTTGTTGCGTTGTATGTTTGAATTTTTGTTTGTATGCATTCATTGTCGTCTTTAATTGTCATCAAAATAGATTTCTTGAGTTTTTGCTCTAGACATTCTACATCGGATCAGGATTGGTTAACATTCCAGATATCAGGCATTAAATAATAGAAAGCTTGATAATTTTATCTGACAGAACTCCATATAAAGTAACATCGGCAGCATTGCTTTTGGAATCAACATGAATCGACTAACCCTTTGAGCTGACATTTTGAATTTTAGCGATTTGATATATTTTTGCAAGAATTATAACCGGTTTGGTCAGTCCAAGGGGGCGAAAATCCTTACGACGTCAGCTACCTCTTTTCTTTTTTATTTGGTTATTATTCTCTATAACCTTTACGCAGAAACGAAAATAATCGGAGCGGTGTTGTTAAAATAAACCTAGGGTTTTGATGACATAAGTATAAATCTAGGTGGTTGGAGCACCATTTTTTCTAATTCTATTCCAGCCGTACTTAGCATGTAGATAAAACATGGAACATCAAAGTATTCGCAAATTGCTGATCAGATGAGACTCCCGTGGTTTTAAGGCGCTAGGCTAGCAAGGTGAATCAAGGGATGTGTGGTTGTTATATATAATGGAATCAAAACTGGATGGTGAAACTAAAATTTTATGGGCCAATATTCGGGCGAAATTGATTATCCAACCCTAGATGATTTTTTTAAATTTCTGTTGAACCGTTCAAATGCTGTAGAAGTCAAAAATGGTATTTTAGCAAGAAAGTCGCTTACAACCTAGACCCAGAGTATTGTTGATTCCATGTCAATTAAGGTTCAACAATTAGTGAGAAGTTGTCCAATCAATTAAGGTTCAACACAAGTGTCTAATTTCTTTGAGCCGTGTATATAAAATTAAAATCGTTATACGACTCAGCTCGAGAAATTTAAGTTGTTGCATTGGTCTTGTCAAATCTCTGCGCACAGTTACCAGGTCACTTGATTGAGTTGAATAAGATAAAGTGTTCAATAATTTTGGCTGATCTGGGTTTTGGCGAGCTAACCAAAATTGATATGAGACTAGCCAATTGCGAGAACAATAATTAACCATTGCAATATTATGAATTGACAACGAGGTATTTGGGCTGCAACGGAAACCCGATAGATCACGTGTTTAGTTGTAAAATCGAATTAGGTAAATATGTGCCTACGAAAAGAGGTTAACTATAAGTAGTCAAATATTCGAACCACTGCGAGATGGTTAACACCAGTGATAATTTGGAATCAAAGTATTATTTCAAGAGCTTTGGTTGAAACCAGATTAACATTTTGGCTTTAAATTAAAACCGAATTGCGGGTTTTGTGATGTAAACAAGCGCACCTACGCTGTCGTGGTTGACTGTCTTTTTTCGTTACTTTATTCTCGCCCTTTTGTAGCATTGGTAGACACTACTGCATGACTCCAGTAGGAGTTTACGCATTTCGCAGTTTCCTCGGTGTTTACAGCTTCCTTTTTCGTAGACTCCCAACCTCTTGATACATATCAGTATACGGTTGCAGTTTGATGCTGCATGCCCCTATTGCTGGTATTTCTTTACTGCCGGTTAGAATGGGTCCAGCGTAGTATGGGTCTTCTCCTCAAACGTACACTAGCTGGTTGTTGTTGTGACACTTTTTTTGTTGTTTGTCCAGTGGAAGGGACGAGTCCGACAAGTTTAACGTTAACAGATACTTTTCTTGCAAATTTAAGAAAAAAAAACATTTGATTCAACCAACAAATAAAAAAAGGTGATAGAGAGAAAATTCTAAAATGGGAAATCCAAATAAGCCGTCGAAAATGTCTTTGGATGGCAATCTATCTGTAAATTGGGTGAAATTTAAGAAAAGTTTGGAAATTTATTTAAAAGCGTCGAAAATGAGTGGAATAAAGGATGATGTCAAAGTAACAATATTAAAAAATTTAATTGGCGATGAGGCGTTGGATTTAATCGAAACCGCGTTGGATTTAAAAGGCAAAGAACTGGAATAGTATGACTCCATAATAACAGCGTTGGATAAATATTGTAAATCGAGAGCAAATTTATTATATGCGAGGGCTATATTTTATCATAGAATGCAAATGAGTGGGGAAGCAGTTGAAATTTTTTTTCGAGATTTGAAAAAGCTAGTGGCTCATTGTGCATTTAGTTTACAAGAGAAAGCAATGTTACCGGATCGAATAGTTTTTGAAGTTTGCGATCAAGAACTAAGAGAATTTTATATTAAACAAGAAGATCCGACATTAGAGGATGCATATAAAAAAGCGATGGTAACCGAAGAAACCAGAGTGATCACGAAAGAGGTGATGTCACATGTGAGCGAGATGTACAAAAAACAGGGTGTAAGGAATCAAAATCACAAAGCAACGATTAAACCAGTAATTTTCAGTAAACCAGTCAAATATGAATATACCAGGGGATGATAGTTACGGGGCTAACAGTGCTGTCCAGAATCTTAATTGCAATAGATGTATAAAAAGGCATAGGAGACTGGAATGTTCAGCATTTGGGAAAAGTTGCAATAGTGGGTTCAAAGGACAAAAAGAGTTAAGGATTAGAATCAGATTAGTACGGTAGACTCACTTTTGGATACGGATGAGATATTATATGTATCGTCTGTAGAAGCAAATGGGAAGAATTGTTGGATGGAGCCGATCGGGATTAAGAATAGTGTAATAAAATTTAAAATATAGATACCGGTTCGGATGTAAATGTGTTGCCTATTAAATTCGGCCAGGAATTAGATTAAGATGTTAATAATTTGCTGATAACGAAGGTCAGATTAGAAGCTAATAGTGGTAGGGCGATACAGGTTTTGGGTAAAGTTAGTTTAGAGTGTAAAAATAACATGGGAAGGTTCATATAATGGTTAATAATAAAGGCCATTCCCACGATTAACCATACGTTTATAGAGAAAAAAGATGAGTCAATTCGCATATGTTTAGATCCAGTCGAAATTATTCAATTCCCAGTTTAGAAGAACTAACGTGTCAGTTAGGAGGTTGTACATTTTTTACGGTTCTAGACCTAAAAAACGGTTTTGGCAAATTGAGCTGGAAGAGGGATCAAGGAAGTTATGTACTTTTAGCACAATGTTTGGTTGTTTCAAGTTCGAGCGTTTACCATTTGGGTTGAAACCGGCACCAATGGTTTTTCAACTCATAATCAAAAATAGATTCGAGGATATAAAAGGTGTTAAAATGTATTGATAGCTGCGGTATCGAACGAACAACATGATGATATATTGGATGTGGTTATATCAAAGGCGCGTGAATTAAATACCAAATTTAATGATAAAAAGTTTCGGTATTGTGTTAGTGAGGTAAAATATTTCGGGCACCTAATATCAGAACAGGGTATACAGCTCCGCAAGGCAAAAAATCGATACAAGGCAGTTTGGGAATGGTAAACTATTTACAGACATACATTCCATATTTTGAATAAAATTAAAGAAGTAATTTCAGGTCAACCTGTATTGGGGCATTTTGATGCTAACAGGCCTGTGAAAATTCAGACAGATGCCTCTAATAATGGTGTAGGATCATGTTTAATGCAGAATAATCAGCAAATTGCGTATGCGTCTAAGGCATTGACTGATACAGAAAAACTGTTAGAGAAACTGACTGATAGAGAATAATAGTGCCAAGTGTTTGGAGGAATGAAATGTTGACCTTGTTACATGCGGGACATTTTGGGATAACGAAAACGATTGCTAGGGCAAAAACTTTACTGTATTGCGTAGGCATGATATAGACAATTTTTTAATAAGGTATGGGATTTGTGAAAAATTTCGGGTATCGAATAGGAAGGAAATCTTAATTTTACATGAAACTCCGGAAAAATATTTTAAAAAATCGCTGTGGATATCGCACAGTACGGAAATAAGTATTATTTAGTGTTGTTTGACTATTTTTCTAAGTGGCTAGAAATTAAACAGATGAATAGTATGTCGGCGGGTGACACAATTACGGGTTTAGAATCATTTTTTTGTGTTCATGGGATACTTAAAGTTGTTATTTTGGACAATATGGTTTTCTCGTCTTGGGAATTTAGCAAATTTTTTGAGGAGAATATGTTTCATCCAATAACTTAAAGCCTAAGATACCGCAAATCAAACTGGATGGCAGAAAAAGGAGTACACATCGTAAAACAAATGCTGAAAAAATGTAGCGAAAGTGGTACACCGTTGTGATATTGTTGGAATATCGAGATACGCCAATAGCGGAAATAAAATTGTCGCCAGCACAAATTTTAATGATTAAACGTTTGAGAACAAGAGTTCCGATTAGAAGCTCATTGTTAGATTCACAGAACACGGTGGAGGTTAAAGCTAGTCTGGTAGAAAGACAAAACAAAGCATCAGCATACTACGATAGAAATGCACATTCAAGGGTTGCATTTGCGATAATGTTGTTTATCAGCAGGGTGGTAAGGATAGGAGTTGGAAACAGGCTAGGATTATAGCCAGGACTGATACGCTGATACTGTTTTATAATAATACCGAATAATACCGAATAATAATAATAATACCGATAATAATCGGTAGCAGAGGCGGCACCAGAACAAACCAACCATCAACAATGCTAGCTACTAAAGGCAGTGAAGATCAATTGAAATTACTCATAGAGGTAGATTCAATACCAGAAAACAGACTTAATACGGAAGGGGAAGACTTACCACATATCTTTCATCTGATGAGGGTAACTGGAAATGAACAACATTTCCAATTAACCTCATCAGATGAAAGATATGTGGTAAGAATTCCATTCAAAGATAATTATACCAAATTAGAAGAATCCAGGAAAAAAGCTACTGCCAGGTTAATACAAATTGAAAATCGGTTCAAGAGTGATCCGTCTTTCAAGCAGTTATATCACCAATTTATGGAGGAATACATAAATCTAAAGCACATGGAACTCCTGCAGGAAGAAATTGAAGATCACAATATGCCAAGTAACACCTATTACATACCGCATCATGGGATAATTAAAGAGGATAGCACCACCACAAAATTAAGGGTAGTGTTTGATGCTTCGGCTAAAACTACGACAGGAATATCTTTAAACGATTGCATGATGAATGGTCCCAAATTACAAGATGACCTAGCAGATATATTATTGCGATGGCGAAAATACAAAATCGTAATGACGGCGGACATAGAGGAAATGTATCGCCAAATCTGGGTATACGAACAAGAGCAGAATTACTAACGAATATTATAGAGAACTCAACTATCTAAACCAATGTCAACCTATAAACTTAAGACAGTTACATATGGCACAACAGCAGCCAGTTTCTTGTCCATAAGAGCTTTAAGACAGTTAGCTCTTGATGGAGCCAGTGAGTATCCATTTTTATGTTGACGATTTGCTGACCGGATCCCACAATATAAGGGAAGGGATGCGTGCCAATCAGTTCGCGAATTAAAAGTATTATAACAGATCGAAGTAGATTTAACTTACGAAAATGGCTCTCTAACTCAAGTGAATTATTAAAACATATAGCAAGAGAGCTGCACGGTATGGGTAATATGGAAATCAAGTTAAATGATTGCATCAACACCGTAGGCATTTTGTATGATCCACAAAAAGACGATTTTAAATTTAATGTCGCAAGACTTAAGTTATCAAGCAACCAAGCTACGTTTGTTATTATCTAAATCATCGAAGCTATTTGATCCAGTTGGATAGCTCTCCCCATTAACAATTACAGCCAAATCTATGGGATGAACCTCTACCAGAACATATCAACACAAAGTGGGTAAAATATAAGGCAGAATTAGGTAATATCAAAAACATAAAAATTCAAAGGTGGATCAATACAACCGAAAATACCAACACAGAGCTGCACGGTTTTGCTGATGCTTCAGAATACGCATATGCCGCTGCTATATACTGTCAAATAGTAAACTAAGATGGAAAAATAACAACACAACTATTAACAGTGAAGACAAGAGTCGCTCCTACTAAAGTGAGGTTGTCAACTCCTCGACTAGAACGAAATGCAGCAGTATTATTAGCGAAACTACTTAACCACATACAAAAAGCCCTAAATTTAAACAACTGCAGGATGCATGTGTGGTCAGACTCATCCATCGTGTTATGTTGGATCACAGGAAAACCAAACAAATTTAAGGCATTCGTGGCAAACAGAATTTCTGAAGCAAAATTCTTGATACTGACCACAACATGGCATCACGTAAAATCAGGTGACAACCCAGCTGATATAGCTTCACGAGGCTCGCCACCATTCGCTCTAACAAACAACAAATTATGGTGGGAAGGACGGACTTTCTACGACAAAATATATCTAGTTGGAAGCAATTCAACAGTTCTATACTTACTAATACACATCATCGTGAAGAATTAGAAGAGAAAACTTCAAAACTAATGACAATAAGCAGAGAAGAGCACGCATATTAAACGAATTATTTGAGCGATGTTCAAATTATCAAAAATTAAAACGCATAGTTGCGTACTGTAAACGATTCATCAACAATGCCAAGCATGGCAGCAAGAATCATAAGCATCTAACAGGTGTAGAACTTCGAGATGCAGAAATAACAATTATCAACTCATTTAATGCGAGATATTTGAGCCGATATGTGTTAAAAGTTCTGCACTCATTTTGACCATCAAATTTTTCTACATTGTGTAGTCCGAAAGAGTGTAATCATTAGTGCTGTCATTGCGATCCCCAGATCTGGACAGTATTTTTATAGCGTGGTTTGTGTACAAATTCCAATGTCATTGTTGTGATGAATTCGAGATAGTAATCTGAGACCTTTTTGTGGGATCCAAAGCATAAAGATATTTATTAAAATGGGTAATTAGTTGAGGACAGTAGGTTAAGCCACAATCCAGACTAAGGGTAACTCCTGTATCATAAAACCTTTATAGAAAATAGGATAGTTGCATTTTAAACCAGCAAATCTAGGTAAGAAATAAAACCACTTTAACAGTTTTCTGATAAAGATTAAGCCCGCACCCAATCCAAACGCACAAACTTTTCCACTGCACCTATTCCCCAGTCTTTAGAATGCTGTCGTGTTAGTACTTTGCCAAATTTGATTTTATAAAATTGCATAATACAAAAAAAAATTCAGTTTTACAACTTTTCAAACCATTATTTATAGAACTAAATCAATTTAGCTATACATATACATGGTATATGTGAATCTTAGCTGGGATATAGATGTTAAATATAAATTTCAAGTTAAAAAAGAAAAAAACTTTACCAGAATATACTCTAGAGGCAAAATGAAAAAAAAATATTATACAGTTCAAGAAAAACGGAAAATAATTCAATTTTTTTATTTTATTTTGTTTTTCATCTCTCACATTTGATAGATTGTGAATTTGTTTTTCTATTAAACACACACACACACACATACACAACGTCTTTAAATTTTGTGTTTATACGAGATTCAATTCAATATTAACAATTTGGTTTTGAAGTTCCATATAAAGATTTAAGTGTTCATTGCTCAATTTCAGTGTATATTGAGAGAAATGTTTTATGCACTCTAGAGTGCAATGACACTAATACATGATTTTAATAATCTTTCAGGTGAATGGGAATGAAAAATCTACGAAAGCTGGGATACTTGTTTAAGTTCGATTTAGTTTTGTAGAAGTTACAAGTAATTCAAAAATCTATTAATTATTGCTGCCACAGATGCATTTACACACCATGTAGTTTTATTGTGACGTCTCCAATTTATTTGCTGATTTTTTATGGCTGACAGAATACTTTGATTAAGCCTCTCTGCTAGGTTTGCTTGTGGGTGGTAATAAGCATTTATGTTTTGCCTGCAATTTCTGCAAAAAATCCGTAAATTGTCTCCTAACACTATAGGAAAACACTTTCCTCAAAGTATTGGATTAATGATACCGTTTCAACCCTTCTCACATGATTGTGTAGAACGAATTTTCTGGAAACGTCAGTTACTACTAATAAGGGTTTGTTTAAAACTTTAGACCAACGGTACGACCGCATACATTCGACGGCTACATTCGATAACCCATGAGTATCCTTGAAATCTCACACTTTTTCAGTATCCACCTGACTGCACTCAAAAGCACGAGATAAGGCATCAGAATTACATTCAATTTAACTTTTCTGCGCTGAAGTTCAAAGTCATACCACTGGAAACGCATTGACCAGTGAGCCAACACGGAAGTATTGAGCGGACAGTTCTACGAGACGCATACTAATGTCAATTTTTTTCGACGGTGGTTTTTCCATTTTAATGTGACTGTCTATCGAAACTAACTTTAAAGCAAATCGCTCCAGCCACACGTTGATTTCAGAATCACCTAGTAACTTGAATTTCTACATCTATATGTTAGATCGGTTGTCATCTTAATTTTTTATTACACACCCTATTTTCTGTGGAATACCACTGAGAACTGTTCTTCTTCGTACTATCTTAAGCCTAACCGCATCGTTATTGTTCCCAACTTGTCGCTTTTAATTTGTTGGTGGTCTGATAAAAGAAATATTTTTATTGGTTTAATTTCGTCTCTTGAACGGGCCACCCTCACCAGAATACCAGAACCCCATCAACGCAACTCAAACATGAACAAAGCCACTAGACCCAAAGGCTCCTTTTCAAACTACATAAGATTGATTCTCCAAACTTTACTCGTAAAGCAATCCAATCATTGCTGCATAGCGCCCCTTTAATATTTGTATATGCATGGTGAATCTTTAGGGATGTTCGCCACTCAACCCGGCATTCTGCAGCCCTTTCAATCTCTCCATCAATGAGCCGTCGACACCCAAGTCCCGCCAATTGACTGCCCCTGGGGAATATGCCACTGTAATTACTAAAAGTAGATTGTATTTACCATCCATAGATTATGGCATTTTTCAGTTTAAATTACAACTTAGGCAAACTTTACGCCATTCCTTTTCCTGCAATCGTAAATTAATTTTTAATTTTTTTAAGCATTACTTGCTTTGCTTTGGTTCGAGTCCAAACTCCACTCGAAAACTATGTGTCGATATGCTCAACGCAGTTGAGATTACAAGTCAAGAGATGGCGTGGTATCTGCTGCGCCTATCAATGTCTATGTGCTCTTCAGTCGCATTCTATGTTCCAAATTATTAGTCCTATGACGTGAGAAAAACAAGAATACGAATGGAAACCAAAGATATTTGACTAGTAAATTTGGAAGGAATCCTGGACACACGACCCTACCTCGTCGTTATTATAAATTCAGGTAATAAGTCGAAGCGAACCTGTTTGCGAGCTTTCGGCTCCCCGGAAGGTAATTTAGGTCCGTCAATCGAAATAGAAAGTTCTGGTTTATGAGTGGGTAGCGTTAATCTAGTTTGAATAGTTTGAGTGTCCGATTGGTAGTCTGAATAGCATGGTTTGAGACGATCGATGGAAATTTTGGCGTGTCGTCCGTTCATATCTAAAGTGAAAAATTTTGGATTACGATCGAAAACCAAATACGGTAGTTGTAAAGATCTGCGTACTGCATCGGTCCTTAAGAAAACATGTGAGCAAGTATGAAGATCTTTGCTAATTAACGTTTTGTCCGTAGCGTAACGAGAAGCCGTAACAGGACGAATTTCATCGAAGTGTCGTTTGATATTCGTTACAAAGTCAGACTGTAAAATTTTATCATTTGTAGTATCCAAAACGGTTTCCGGAACTCGAGTTATACATCCGTACACAAGTTCAGCGGGAGTGGCTTTTAGTTCGTCACTGTAAGTCGTTCGTAGTCCAAGTAAGATTGAAGGGTGAATACTAGTCCAATCCGTTCGGTTGTAGCACATGATGGCACTTTTAATGACACGATGCCATCGCCCAATCATACCATTACATTTAGGATTGTAAGCCGTTGTTCTCCTTCTCTGAAAACCGAGTAAGTTAGCCAGTTCGTTAAAAAGTTGTGATTCGAATTGCATGCCTTGGTCCGTGACAGTGAATTATGGCATACCAAAGCGAGCTATCCAATGTAAATAGACCGCGAAAGCAATGGTAGCTGCAGTAATATCAGAAACTGGAATCGCCTTAAACTGGTAATGGACCAATGATATCGAGGTGAATTATCGAAAAATGTTGAGAAGTTAATTTGTAAGTACTGAATGGAGATTTAGTGTGTCGTGAGACTTTAGCCTTTTGGCATGCTACACAACTTTGAGCCATTTTCTGGACGTTTTTATTAATAGATGGCCAAATAACCTTCTGTGTCAAGAGTTTAATAGAAGATTTGACCAGGATGTGAAAGATTATGAAATGCATCGAAAACTTGTTTTCGCGAAATTTAGCGGAATGAATGACCTAGGTGTAGAAGTAGTAGTATCGCAAAAAAAAGACTTTTCGAAGTGAATGAAACTGAGAATTTCTTAAATTTGAAAACAGAATTACTCCTTAAGATTTCTTGAAGTTCTTCATCATTATACTGAGGATCTGCGATGACAGCATAATCAATACTTTCAGTGATAGAAATTTGATTAATGCGTGAGAGAGTATCAGTGACGACGTTATCCATACCAGGGATGTGTTGGATATCAGTCGTGAATTGACTAATGAAATCTAAATGTCTGAATTGACGAGAAGATGCTTTTTCCGGATTCTGATTAAAAGCGTAGATCAGTGGTTTATGATCGGTCTAGAGAGGGAAGATACAACCTTCGAGAAGGTGTCGAAAATGTTTGATACCCGAATAAGCCGCGAGAAGTTCACGATCATAACCACTGTATCTTTTTTGCGTATCATTGAGACGTACAGAAAAGAAACTGAGTGGTTGCCAAGTATCCGAAACTAACTGCTGAGCAACCGCTCCGATCGCTGTATCGGAAGCGTCAACCAAGATGGCCAGAGGTGCTGATGAAGATCGATGAATAAGTAAGGTCGCGTCCGTAAGTTTATTTTTGCAGTTATCAAACGCTTCAATTGCTGCTGGCGACCACTGAATTGGAACGCGACTGTTCTTAACATAGCCTTTTAGGTAGTCGTTTAGTAATGCCTGATCGGCAGCAGCACCAGGAACGAAACGTCGATAAAAGTTTATCATTGCTAAGAAACGTTTCACTTGATTTACACGTCGTCCAAATATACAAAACATAAGTCAAGTCCACGTAATACTGTATGCATAAGACGTTGGAACGACTGTGCCGCATTCCTAAGACCGAAAGTCATTCTACAAAATTCAAAAAGTCCAAAAGGTGTTGAAATTGCAGTCTTCGGAATGTCCGTCAGTTCGATTGGTATTTGATGGTAGGCTTGAACAAGATCAATAGTTGAGAAAATTTTGCAACCCTCAAGACGTTGAGTGAAATCCTGGAAATTGTGGTATCGGATACCGATCTAAAATCGTTTCACGTCGCAGTCCGACGAATTCACGTCACAATACAATGTCTAATTTTAAAATTTTAGTGCCGAAAGCGTTTACCGTAGAGCCGTTTGCTGCAAACAATTTGAATGATGGGTCGACTCTTTGACTCTGAACAAAACAAGCAGGCAAAACGGAAACGTCTGCACCAGTATATATTAAAAAATGAATTTGTGAATAGGTTTCAAAAATTGAAAGATGGCTGGAGTGAGATAAATCATTGCATCCAGCCAATTGCGAATGACTTAATTGTTTTTTGGAATAGGGGTATTTGAAGAATTTTTGCAAAGAAATTGACATCCAGGCTTACACTTAAAAGCTTTGGTACCAAAATGTTGGTAATAAAAACAAGTGAAATTATTAGCTGCCGAAGGATCACCAGAATCTTGATCAGAAAAATTTTGATAGTTTAGTGAATTTCTTCTAGATTTACTGGAATTATTTTGTGACCTAGAATTGCGACGGTGTCGAAAATTTGAATTTGATTTAGATCGAGATCGAGAATTATGTTGAACAATTTTAGAAATTTCGCCTAAAAGAGTATTTTGAATTCTAATAATTTTTGGTCGATTGTACTGGTTGAATTTTGACAATAAGAGCTATGCGCAGACGTCTCCAGTACACTTATTTGAGCCTGTTTCATCGTTTCATGTACATTATCAGCTCGCTCAGCCAGAACTGTCAAGGAAACATCATTCTCAGTACCATCTGAACCTACTGTGGCAACCTCTTCATCCAAAATTGACGGATGGTTACATCATTTAAATTATCTCCAGCGTTCAGTTTCATGGTACTCAATAGCTGTGATGGCTTCCTGTCACCAAGAGTCAAGTCATGCATCAAATTATTAATTTTGGTTTTTTCCAAATCACCAAGTACCCGAATTACTTCAGATTTAAACGTTGAGTAAGGTTGAGGGCCTTTCGCACAAGTTATTAGATATGCGAAAGTGTCGTGGTGTCGTGCATCCATTACACCAACCGCATGAGCGTATTTAATTGCCTCTGATGCAATTCCAGCGACCTTACATTGTTGTTCGAGTATTTCGAACCAAACTACTGGATTCTGGGAATACAGAAGTTGTGGAGGTTTGAATGCAACCCGAGCAATCAACCCAGCCGAAGTAGATGGATTCAAAGAATTGTTTGTTGTTCTTGCTGGTAACTATCAATGAGTGTCACAGAACGTCAGCCCCTAAGTCTTCGATTATGATTATTAGAAATCAATTTTCCAATCAGCTTATTAGTTACTTATATACATTGTGAAATGTAACCAAATTATTGAGAAGAAATGCAGTTTGTTTCGATTTTTAAACCCATCGACTATCAAATGTTTCAATAATTTGTGACAAAAGTTAAAAATTAGCTAAGCTTTATAGGTGCATCTTGTAACCTGGATTGTTCTAATTCATTTAATTCGAAACGTATTTTAATCACCCACTGTACTAATTAAGTTACACGTTCGAATTTAAAAATGTTTTAATTAAATTAAAAAAGTTATTGAAAATCAATTTGGTTCGGCTTAGTAAATATCGTGGCGTGTAAAACGCCGACAAATCGATTAGTACAGTGTTAGGCAACAATTTACATTTTTTTTTTTTTTTGTTAATTATATTCAGTCGAACATAGCATTTACTTGACAGTACCAATAATGTCGTTAAAAATATATTTTCTACTTTTTTTAATATTACTGGGTTTAATATTGGGTCGTACCCAAACGCCTACTGGTGGAGCAGTTGTTAATTTAACAGATTATGGGTATAACGCAGTTATTCTGATTATTATCAAAAATGAAATATTTAAAGTGTGCGGTGCCACAATAGTAAATTCGGCTCAAGTTATAACGACTGCTTCGTGTTTTACAAGAACACCGCTCGATGTTTACGAAATTAAGGTGCGCGTTGGAAGTATTTTTTTTCTAAAAGGTGGTGATATTTATGATGTGTCAAAAGTTGAACGACACCCGGAATACATATGGTATCTGGACGCTCACGATTTGGCTATCGTTTACATTACACAAATTATTCGATTTGTGGAACCGCGCGAAATGCCTGTCGATAAAACAAAATATATTATGAAAGTGACTGATATACAAGTATCGGATCATTTCGTTACTGCTGGCGAGCGTGCTACAGTTGTGGGCTACAGTATTAAAGCTGCGGTAAAATGGCAAAAATATATTCTCCTTTACGTTAAAATCAATTAATATAAAAAATTCGTTTCCTATAATTATATATTTCAGAGATCAAAGACGAGTAATCTAAGAGATTTGCATACAACCACAATGAGCTTTTTTCCATGCTTTGATACCTATCGTTACACCGAGCTCATCGTTAACATAGTAAACGAGGAAATTTTATGTTTAAAAAATCCAGTTACGGATAATTTCTGCGATATATTTGATGGATCACCGGTTGTGCATGACAACAAATTGGTCGGTATATATAACGGGGTCGAGTGTAATAATACAAAGTCTCCATTGGTTTTTAAGCGAATTTCAAATAATATCAAATGGATACAATGGCACATAGGTAATGCAAGATTCCACAATCCTGGAATGCCAGGACAATGTGCCACAGAATAAAAGGACGAACATATATTTAGGTTTTGTTCATGACGAATTATATAAATTAATTAGAAAAAAAATTTTTTGTTTAGAATTTGTATGATAATTATGGTCGAAGTTTTAGCATGCTTAATAAAATCTAATTTGAAAGTTTTCACCTTAGAGTTAAACTACAGTAGGCTAGTTAACGGCCATTTTTCTGATTGAAAGAAGCATTGCTAATCAAAATTCGTCGTGGATCTAATCCCTTACCATTCCAATGACTTAATTGTGCTGTTAACCATATCTAACTGCTGTGAATTGTTTGTGACAATTCAAATTCGAATTATTTGTGAGTGAAACTATTCTACTCTAATCTTCAACGTCATCAATATTGATCCGTATATATGAAAGCTTCTCGATTGTGTACAAATACCTGACAGTACATCAATAAGTTTGATAAAATCATGGGAGGACCTAAGCACCTTCCAGTTATCATAACTAGTGACATCATCACTTGTGCACTTTAAATTGTGTAAGCACACTTGTATATAAGCGCTCTGTATATTTACTCTAAATTTGGTAATTGAGACATGAAAGGAATTTCAAAATGTTGAAAAATCGCAAAAGGGTAAATTTAATTAAGCAAATGGGTTATCATTCCTGAATTCAGTGGCATATATTCAGAGTTCCCGTTATTTCGTAATCTGTTTAAAGCTTCGGTTCAAAAACGATGTTATTAGCATCGCATATACGTCCGACATATGATCGCTTTAGATTTCAATGCTTCATATGCATCATAAAAAAAAATCGATTCCTTTTACTTTGAAAACAGAAATACAAAGCAAGGTTTGCATCAAATGTAATTTTAACATAATTTGCATCGAACTTGCTTTAAAAAAAATCGATGTTATTTACATTGAAATACGTGATAAAATGTGAACTGCGCCCAAAATGATTTGATTACTAATCTCATCAAAAAATAATTGCAAAACTGCCGAGAGATTATACACAGATTTTAGTGGCAAAAAGTATTGTTAAATAAAATAATTTTTTTTTCATAGAAAACTGTGTGCAACCAAAACTGCTATTCTTTTATTTATCGTGTATGTAACCAACCATCAAAAAAATGTCAAAAATATAAACATTTTTAGAAGTACAGATCTAAGTATCGATAAAAAAATAATTTTCGAAAAATAAAATTTAAATCCCATTATTTGTTTTTGTTCTAAATTTTATTTCTAATTTTTGTTTTATTATCGCTGTGGTTTATTGTGATCGGTGAAATAAAATAAAATTTTATTTCTCACTTTAATTATTTAAAAATATAATTACCACAACTATACAATATTTAAAACTATTTTCACTTATAATTTTTGTATAAAACATTCAGAAATCAAAACAACACAACACTAAAATAATAAACGTCAAATTAGTTTATAAACAAGACACAGCGAAATAAGAAACGACACACCTACTACAATTATTATTTAAATGCGACGCACGTTATTCTAGCAAAAATTATTACTATTTAACAATAATTTTTGTCACTAAAATCTGTGCATTATCGCTCGGCAGGTTTTGTATCAAAAATGATATCAATTTAATTTGCTTCATAATAAAACATGAGCATAAAAATTGGTTTAAAAAACTACGATATTATTAACATTGAAATAAACAATTTATATTGTAAATTGCAACAGAAATAATTTGGAGGCTAGCATCAATGAAATTAGTGAGAAGACTCAGTGTTAAAGTAGAAGACGTGAAATATTTTAGAGCGATAATAAGGAAAAGTTGTTAATAAAATCCTTTGGAATTTCAATTTTTTATTATATATATAAAAAAAATTTGTTTGTCGTAAATTCACATTATATTTAATGTAAATTTACATTAAATTTAGATCGTTAAAAATTTTAAATCTGTGTGCGAAACGAAATAAAAACGCGAAAAAAAGTTAAAATTTTACCTTTTTATTCACCTCAAAATGTTTAACTGGTCGAGGTTTAGTTAAAAATTTTACTCATATTTTCCTTTAACGTTTTGAGCATCATATAACTATTTTTGTTTCTACCACAGTTAAAATATTTAACTTTTTAACCGATTCGCACACAGCCTCAATCATAAATTATGTACATATATTTTATCAATTATTTTAAAACGTAATACTTAGTAAAATATTGTAAACATTAAAGCATAATATATACGGATTATTGTTGTTGCAGGAATAATATTCTTCGTAGTTTTTTTTATATGTACGACTTTTGTATTTTACACACTCCGGTCCACTTTTCTTTTTTACGAACATGAAACTACAATAAAATTCAATACCTTAATATTCGTCAACTAAAAAATAGTTCCTGCGTTGGGCTTCCAAAATTTAAACGGCAAAAATCATTTGATTTTGTCAGATAATATAGTGTAAACATAAAAAACGATTATCTTTTTTTTCTATCATCGCCTACCATCATCTTTTTAAAAAATACAAAAATTTCTACCTTCATCATCGGCAAGTGTCCAAAAAGTAAAAATTGAAGAAGGCAGTGCATAATTAAATGAAGTGACATGAAAGCATGAAAGTAAAGTTCCGGATACTGGATAAATTGTATTTTCTTGTTTTTTGCAGGCATCTGTATTTTGTAATGCCACTACACTTAAACCCAATGAAAGTAGACTGATCAGTTCAGGCAAGATGCGCATAATAGTTACATACATTTTAAATAAATTTAATAACGTGATTTCGATGAAGTTGTAAAAGTAATTATCTTTTTTGGATGGCGGCCCTTGATAATGTAAACGAACAATTTTATACACGACCAATTTTATCACACTTTTTGGTTTTCCGCATCACAAAAATCAGAAAAGTACTAAAATCTAGATCAAATAAAAAACTTATAAAAAAAAATTAACACAATCATTCAAAATAATAGGGCTTAGATCTATTCGCCTTTTAACGCGAAGTAGGTGGCACCTAGCGATTTTTTTAAACTACGCCAATGGTTGTCATATAATATTTGAAATTTCTTCTTGTCAAATTATGGTGTTTTTCCACGATGAAACATATTTTTTCTGCAGCCAAACATTAAAATCTGCAGCAAAACCAAAACAGGAAAGATAGTGTTAAATTACACTTGAGTGACGAAGACAACAGTTTTTTTTTTTTGTTTTTTTTATAGCTAAATTTTATAGTTTATGAAAGTTGACGCCTTCCCTATATAACCTAAAAAAATAACAAATTTATGTGCACATCTCCAAAATAAATTTTGGTATTTTTTTTTTTATGAGATTGTCCTATTTTAATGATTATTTATTTTTAAATTCGAAAAAATGATCCGATAATATTTTATAATTTTTTTTAAATCTATTACGACACTTTTATCAAAATATTTCAATAATATCAAAATTTTATTTAATTTTTTAACCTCAAAATTTTAGTTGTTACCACACTGAAAATAAAAATAAAATGAATTTAGCTATAAAAAAAATAAACAACACACATTTTATGTGTGTATGCGAGAAATATTTTCTCGTCCAAACACAATTTTTATGTGCATGTATTGTTTTGCAGCAATTTTCAACCATAAAAAGTATTCCAATTTTATATTTTTTCGTTTTGCTGCCATAATTATGGCGACAGAACGAAAAAAAACAAAATAATTTTGTATGCACAGCGTGAAGCAAAAGTTGTCCGTCTCACTCGTACAAAAATTAAATTTATATTTTTATCTCACGTTTTTCGTGCATATAAAATATGTTTCATCGTGGAAAATACTCTTTAATCGATAAAATTTAAATTTAAAATTTTCGGTTTTTTAATCAGTTTAAGTTGGATAATTCCATAAAACCAACCATGTGTCAATCTTCTTTAGCTAACATCTGATAAAGCGACATTATTTGAAAAGAACAGCTGTGCCATCACAGAATTGGCTAAACCTAATCGCGTTAAAAAAGAACTCCTGCAAAGCAAAATGGAATATTTTCAAGGTTTTGTAAATACCTAGCTCTGCATAGAAGGTACATCACGTTCAAAAAATACCCAAATACCAACTACCAACTTAATTTAGCCTCGTCTATGTATGAATGTACAAATAAACGGTCATGTACATAATACCATATTAAAGGGTTTATATAAAAAAGAGATGCATTTATGTGTTTACATAGATTTTTTTTAAACCTTCTCGCCTTCGTCGAAAACAGTGTTTGGTAATACTTTTCGAAAGAAAACATCGAAGAAAACATCGAATTAGATCGAAACATCGAATGTTGACCACCTTTGTCTCTTATAGATCGTAGCGCCGGCTGCGGTACTTTAAAGGCGAATATTTAAGATTTGAAAAGGTATATATATATATATATATATATATATATATATATATATATATATATATATATATATATATATATATATATATATATATATATATATATAATTTACAACATTATTTAGTCTGTGTGCGAAACAAAATAAAAAACGAGTAAAAACTTAGAAAGTTAAAATTATAACTTTTTATTCACCACAAAATTTTTAACAGGTCGCAGTGCAGTTAAAATTGTTAATCATATTACTCTTTGGCGTTTTCATCATCATATAGCCATAGATAAAACATTAAGTCATTTATTTTATCTATTATTACATAATTTTTATTTCTGTATACCACAGTTAAAATATTTAACTTTTTAACCGATTCGCACACGGCCTTAGCACAAAGTGTTAATTTGTTGTTTTTTTTTTTTTTGTAAAAAAAATTTTATGGGATCATATCTCAAACATCTATACGAAGATTCGGGCCGAATTAGAAAACATCAAAATAACTCGTTACTTTCGGTATGAAAAGCTCGATTTTCGGAATGCAGTAAAAAATCATACAGGGCAGTAGTATATTGTAGAGCTGTTGATGGATCTGGAGTATAGTTACAGTGAATTCAATGGATTTCAAAACTAAGGTGGCGCCAATTAAGCAAGTGTCACTTTCAATACTCGAAAGTCAGTCAACACTCTCCGTTTGGGTCAAATGCTAAGATTTATAAAAAATACATCCTGGTTTATCGATAACTTTTTACCTGATAAGGCAGCAGTTTTGGATAGTCTCAACTGAAGCTTTTATCGCAGCTTTGAAAAGATTTGTTTCGAAACGAGGAGCACCAGCCCAGATGTACAGCGACAATAGGTTCAATTGTATTGGAGCCAAGCAAAAACTAAGTGATTTGTAGCAAGTTATTTCAAGCAAAAATCATAACTTGTTAGTTGCAGAGCATTTATCCAAAACAGAAATAGATAACACGTGCTTGGGTCTCTGATTTGGATAAATGCTTTGCAACTTATTACGCATAAATTACTATTAGAATATATTGGCGTTCCGTTCATAACTGGGCACGAGTACCCTTAATTACAAAATAAGCGAGATTATTTCGATATTGAGGTTTGAAAATTGAGCTCTAAGGCCAGAGAACCCATTAATCTCTCTCCTGATCAGAAATCAATTACAGATAAGGAATATACAGTTAAATCATTGAACATCGAATAACGATTAATGGAAAATCTATACACCTGATTCTGACACATACAGAGCTGTATAGTTTAATTTAGAGAAAATCAAATAATGGCAAGGGGCATTTATCCAACCTGCACAAAAGAGGATTTAATGAAAAATCTTAAACGACAGAGGTTACAAATAGAAAATGCAGCAAATATTTTAAAAAGAGGGAAAGTCTAAAAAGAGACTGGAATTAAAGTTATTAAAAGGGGGCAAATGTCCACAACTTTAACCATACGCAGAAATATTCCAATGTGGAATGCTGATCCCGAATTAAATAAACCATGCCATATTGATCTCTTACTCGGATGTGAACATCTATTCCATGCGTTAACAGATAGAAAAATTGTCCATATGATTAGGACATTGGAGGAATTTTGAAGTTAGATGTCAAATGTCGAATTTTTCCATGAAAACGTCACATATGTCGAAATCGTGTATCTATACCATTACTATTCAAGGAATACCCACTAAACCAATGTGAAAGCTTCTCGCAAGCATTTCGTAGACTACTTTCACTCAAATTCTTATTATCACAAATTCTTATTAGCTCAAACGATAGAGACTACCAAAGAATTCTTTGGCGTAAAATTACCCAATCATGAGTTCAACATTTTCGTGGATGACCTATTACCTATCGTACAGCTTTCGCTCGCTAGTTAGCTATGCAAATACTCCATTTCCTAGCTGATAAGTTTGCTACCAAATTTCCAGCTGAATCTTGTATTTTGAAACGCTATTTTTACATTGACAACCTGATGTCTAGTAAAGATACGCAAGAAGCAACCCTGTACCTACAAGTTGAAATCATCTCATTTCTTAAATTCGGTGGGATGAACCTAAGAAAGTGGTCATCGAACAATCCCATATTATTAGCAACTATTCCACCAGAAAATATAAATTTTACTTCCTGGGAAATAACTAACGAACCTTCAATTGTATATCTGTGCTCGGTATAAAGTATGATCCACTTACAAAGAGATCATTCCTTTCTGAGACTTCAAGATTTTTTAATTCGTTAGGTCTACTTGCACCGGAAGTGCTATCCTGCAGCTACGAGAATATTCAAACATTTATCAATCATCTTGCGCTGATGAATCAACTATATCGACTATCTAGTCAGAGTCGGAGGAACCTTTCAAAAACTGACCCATATAATCGCATTATGGTTTAGATTCATGGATTATTACGAGTTGGAGGAAGGCTGAAATTTGCAGAAATATCTTATGATCATGCTACATCCGATAATTGATAAACTTACTACTGACTATCATTAAGCAATACGATGCTTGATTCCGCTAGCTAAAATCCTTATACGTCGAATTACTCATCGATACATAGTTTGTTATAGATATCTCGCCGCAATTCAGCAGCAGCTAATGGGCTATTTACCACCAACCCGAATAAATTCTCCAGCACGAGCATTTCGACAAACAATTATTGATTGGCTGGTCCATACACACTAAAATCTCATCGTCAACGTGACACTAAATCGTACAAGAAACTAATTGGGACTTAATTCCTCCTGCGCAACCTACATTCGGTGGCTTATGTGATTATTTTTAGTACTTCTATATGAGAACCAAATCTGCCGCCGGAAAAATGGTCACTAGCCTGAATTAGTAACATTCATCGGCGTTATGTTCGAATAACATCAATTTCCAAACAAATGTTTCCGAACTGATAGTACCAGTAAAAAAAAGTTAGAATTAAAAATGTACATGTACGTGTACATACACGAACATCCACAACGCAAAAAAATGTAATACCTCGGGTTGCGCGATGGTGGTTGCGTTAGCAAGAATTTAATTTCGATATCAAACATAGAAATGGACAACAAATGACTCACGTTGACGCATTGAGTAGAGCGCCAATTTTATAAAATGTTAGAGAAATCGTAGAAGAAGAAAATCGTAGAGAAATATCCTACTAAGGACACATCTACAATGTTTGTACCCCTAGAACAAATGGACAAGTGGAACGAACAAATCGAACATTGTTGGATGCACTTCGTACGATGATAAGTGAGAGTAACGAACAAAATTGGGAATCAAAACTTCGTCCAATACAATAGACAATCAATACGGCTGAAAACTCGGTAACCAAGAAGTCACCACATGAATTACTTAATAGTAAGAAAAGAACGGCAGGATCATCAAAAACAAACGCTCATAAGCACTCATAGATTTCAATGCAAAAAATATAGTTTTTGGGGGGTTACACGAAAAAAATGTATATGTAATCGCAACAAGTAGACACACACATACACACTCGCATACGCATAAAAATGTTTCAACAATGATCAAACTGGTAAAACCGTTATGAATAAATTATTAAATTTAATAAAACATAAAAAAAGAAAATAAAATAAAAATAAAAAAATTTTCAAAGTGCGGTAATCTATTTTTCCGCATTAAGTTTGGGCGTGTACAATGTTTAAATTATTCTACAAAGCATACACACACACACACCCAGAGACAAAATACATAAAACTTAACATCTCGACTTTCGTCGACAACACCAAATTCAACAAATTTTTATTGCGACTAATTAAATCCAACACAACAACAGCAGCATTCAAAAAAGAAAGAAAACTACATAGTGGCAAAAATAAGAAGAAAAATTGTTTTTCTCTGATTAAAAGTTAATTTCATTTAAAAATAAAAAGAAAATTAATTTAAATTTTTTTATTTTTTGTTTTGTTGTTTTTGTATCAACACGAAACCATTTAAATTTTTTAATTGCATAATTTGAATTTTTATTGTATTTATGTTTTTTTTTTTTCGGAAAAACGAAAGTTTTCCAATTTTTTTTAAATAAAGGTAATAAATTTCCTTTCAACACTTCAGCTTTAAATTGTGGTGGAATTTTGTTAATTGAATTTTAATAGTCCTAAAATTGAAGTTGTAGCATTTTAGTATAAAGCTCGGTATTGTGTTGGTATGACCTGTTGTATCCCTAAATTTTGATAAAAAATTCCAAAGGGAAGTAGGTCGCAGGTGAACCAGTTTCATATTTGATCTCCATTTTAACACCGCGAAGTATTGGAAGTAAAAAAATAGAAATTTGCCGAGGTACCTGACGAAGAGACTGGCACATATCGAGATCATCTGGGAAGAATTCATCGATACCGACAAACAGATGAGAAACGAATTTTTTAAAGAGAATCAAATTCATCCATACTGGAAAGGGTTAGGAAAAGCTATTAACAAATTGTTCGACAACACTCGAACGAAGTTAGATGCTAATTAAGATTAGATGTTGACTGCTACGCAATGATGCTGCAAATTTATTACGGCATATACTCCTATCACATTGGCTAGTTATTTGGACACTTGGGAGTAACCCTCTGTGCGGTTCGACAACTAAAGTCTTGTGGTTACATCGCTAACTAAGCCATTCCTGAGTCAAGAGACAGTTATCGCAGAATGTGCCAAATCAATGTGTAGAATATGCGTAGATATATGAGGTTATCAGAGCGTTGAAAGCATTTAGTGGAGAAGCAAAAAAACAAGAGACCCACGACTCATTTACATAACTCTGCAAAACTGTATGAAAACACAAGAAGGCAATGGGCAAATAAAGGAGGTCGATGTTTTCATTTTAGATCGGTTCATTTCACGATTACCTAAACTAACGGCTTTAGTATTAGATAACTTGCATGAACTTACCTCGTTACACATCGCCAATCCTCTGCAGCAACAGTGTCTCAATGTTAATATTCTTCCGGAAGCAAGTCACTTCTTCAAACTTCTACGTCAAGGACAGATTGCGGGACACAATGACATAATAGCACAAAACACTGCCCTTGAATAGGTTATCTCAGGAGGTGACTCGAAGTTTGACTAACGCACGTTACAAATCGAGTTCAATTTACATAACTTTTGGGAACTAGAAGATCTTCAATCTAAAGAGTTCACATCATTTATGAAGGTCAGAGTGGTATTTGATGGTTCAGTATTCTCATGCGATTTCGTCTTCGTCCAATAGCATTCACGACAGACATAGAGCAAACGTATCATTAAATATGAGTCGATGCCCGAGACTGTGATTACCAGCACAATGTATGGCGTGCAAACCCCACTGACCAGCTGAAGTTCTTATCAAGGGTTTACCGAGGCATGCCAGTGGTAAGCTGGGATTGGCCAAATGAACAAAACTGGGATACACCAAAGGATCTTCAAATTCCATGTGTGACCAGAACAAACCACCTACACGAAGCGGTCTATTATTTGAAAATTCATCTCTATACGATTCGCTTGGCAGGTTAACTCCAAATTAAGCGTCAAATAATGGATCTGCTGCCGACAAATGTCAAGGCTATGCACCTGGAACTGACTGGCAATTTAACAACGATGCATTCTTAGCTGCACTCAAAAGGTTTGTGAACAGAAGAAGATTTTCCAGCACAATATTCTGTGACAATGACACTAATTTCATTAGCGCGAAACGAAAGCTTACCCAGATTTAACAACAGCGTTTCAAGAGCACAGAAAACAAAGAGGTGATTAAATTCACTGCGGAGAAAAGAATTATTTGGAAATTTAATCCTCCGGCGACTCCTTATTTCGGCGGCTTGTGAGAAGCAGCAGTATAGTTCATTCACTGTCTTACTCGAATTACTCTACATTCAAAGTTGACATTTGAAGAGACAACGACACTGTTCTGTCAGATTGAGACAATACTCAATTCTAGGCCACTCACCCCCAGTATCCGAAGACATTGAAAACATAATTATACTTACTCCAGCACATTTTTTGACGGTCGCTCTACTGTCATCAGTTCCTATCATCGATAACTCCTCAACAATCTACAACAGCGAGCGAAGGGAGAACCCAACATGAAAACTTGAAAGCAGGAGATGTGATGCTCGTCAAGAACATCCATTTGCCAGCACTATCGTGGCCACTTGGTCGCATCAATTAGGTCCATCATAAAGACGATAAAATCGTGCATGTTCTGAAATTAAAGATGATACAAATCGAGCAGCTTAATGAAAAAATATTAACCCTCAACCCACGATGCTCACCACAAAGATTAAAGACACCCCAAAAAATGAGGCGGACATCTTAAAAATCAATATGAGCGACCAACTATACAGCCTAATAGACCCCGGTTCAATGATCGATTTCCGTGTAGCAGTCAGATTTTCGTTGAGTATCTTCATGAAAATGGAAATAATAATATGGCCAAATATAACACGGTCACTACCGGAACAGCATCGTAAATCCTCTAAAGACATTGCCCATTTATGGCAAACGATGGAATAACATGGCATTTCATACCTCCAGCCTTACCCCATTTCGGAGGACTTTGGGAGGTGTCATCTAAGACAGAGAAACAATTTTTAGTAGAGGTCATTGGAGAAGCAACCTTGACTTTCGAAGAACTATCAACGGTCACCTCGCAAGTAAAAGCGTGCTTAAGCTCAAGATCTCTTTTTAACTATATAGGGCATTTCATAATCGGTGCCCCATTACGATCAATTCCACAAGATATTATAGAAAAGCCAATAATTCACGGCATGTCACGAAGGAGACTGCGGTAGGAAAAATAAAACAAGATTTCTGGATAATATGGCGCTCCAAATACTTAAATCGTGTTCAACATAGAAGAAATATCCCGAAGAAGTACTGCTTAAGGTCCGGCAGGTGTTCTATTAAAAAGATCAATTCACAAACTAGTGGCACTACCCATATAAATTCAGAGGGGTGATATGTAATAACAGATTACAACTTTGAGTAGCTCAAATGATGGTCAAAAGCTTTTTTTTTTTGCCTATTTTAGCACCTTCAACAACAGCTCCCGTAATTTAGAAATGTTAAAAAAACAATTTCCTCTTGAGTATTGATTTTCGAATTATATTCCACTTCACACGACTATCTTGAAATATTCCAAAAATGTCTTACGTTAGTTTATTTTACTGCACACATACACATATACATACACACGTAACTATTCGATTTAACAATTTACCTCGAATTATAATTTTCCCATTAGATTACATTCTTCGCATAAAGACGATTTAAGAAAGTCGTTTTCTTAAAGAAAATCCTTGTAACGGAAATTAAAAATTTTATTGTGTACCACATATACGAGTCATACACACTCACACATTTATATGAAAATAAACAGATTTGGTGATAAATTTTATGTCGTGCACACGAACAAAAAAATGTTAGATACGAGTATTTCAGGTTCGAATTAAGATTCTAACGACCATAATCCCCAATCTCATTCAAATTAAGTTGAAGCTTAATTCTGGTTGACGGTGGATGGAGGAAGCTTAGTCTTACTGTTGCAATTCTGAGCACTGTGTTAACCTTTGCAGCTCAAAACTATATGTTGTAGCATATGTATCAACATCGTATAAGGTACAACATCCCCACTGATTCAAACCCAGAAACCGTCTCTATAGCTTTAAATCAGCCAAAGATAATTAACAATACGACAGTGACTAAGCCAAAAAGATGGTTCAGAACGTTCGAGATATTGCTCAACGCAAATAAAGTCAACGACCACCAACGTCCAACCGAAAATTTATGGCGCACTAAAGCACTAGCCACCGACCGATTTAATGCGGTCCTTAAAACCTAACTATGGATCAGAAAACTATCTAAATAGATTCAGATCGCCTTGATCCCAAACCAGGATAAGAAGACTAAACGCACTTTCTTACCAGTCTTACCAGATGCCAACTAGCCATCATTGATATACTGCGACAAGTAGTATGAGCACCAACGAGCAATTAGCTTGTACGTTCGAATTCCAGACTAGACAGACTCAAACATCGAGCATCTAATCTAGCGACCAACTGGTGAACCCACCAGCACCCAACTGGTTGCTATACTACCACGACATATTCGGACACAAATCCGATATTTGACAGGCAACCTGCCTACGGATTCAAATATCTGCTAGTAGATACTTTTGACGATAACTATATCTTCAGATTCAGAGTCCCGGTCAACATTACAACCGATCAAGGTACACAGTTGGAATTCAAACAGTTTGGTGAGTTAACTAAGCTTTTAGGTTCCAACCAGATCCTAATAGTCGTTACAGATCCTTCGAACATAAATCATTATTTTTTGAGTAATTATAAAGTGATCTGTGAAAATAAAAAGGAAAGTAAAATAGTTATAATATGAGTTAGAGGGCATAAAACAGCAATGATCAGTGTTCAGAAGAATATTCACCAAATTGAATTCGCATACAGTCTTTCAGAAAACATACAAGTATCAACTGAACAATTGTGGATTAAAGTGAATTGACCAGATTAAAAGGAACATACAAAATAACAAAAAGGCGCTTGAGTTATAGCACGTAAATTTTTAGCTGTGCGAGTGTTTTCTTTTAAATAATTTGACAGACAAGAGTTCTTCAATTTTGGAAAATTCATCTTTTGTCAAAACAATGGCAACAAAACGGGCACCTATATTATATATAAATTTAAACAAACCTAAAGTGAAGGGTATTACTCTAAATACGCATGTCCAGATCTAAATACTAACTTCCTCACTTAACCTGTTTAAATATTTAATAAACCAATCACATACATGTATGCGAACCAAATAATTTATGATCTAGATGTCCATGCAGCAACTACAAACTATTAATAATATCCTGTAATAATTAAACTATTTAACTATTTAATTCAATATTTCGTGCATAAGAAATAATGAATTGTGTATATAATTATTGTGGTAAATAAAATTTAAATGGTTTGGATCTTTGCTATTCATATTTGTTTCTACTACCACAAGGATCGCACATTTTCTATTTACAAATAAACACGAGAATCGCACAACAATATACGACTGCAATTTGCAAACTGTTAATATCGTTTTGTTTCAGCAAACTCAAAACGATTAGACAAAGATGCATATTATACTTTAATTATGACGCATAAAACGATAATAAAAATTTATGTAAATTTTAGAATTTTTATAAATAATTTTTATATTAATGCAACCATTTTACGATTAGAATATTAATTAAAATTAAAATTTAGTATATCGGTAACGAATTATTGGAAAATATTCTGAAATTATTTAATTCTAATAGACCAAAAGTTAAATGAAAATGGCCCGATATTCCGATATATAAAACGTCTACTTACATGTCTTCTGGCTTCTGAGGCTCTGGCACAAGCAACACATTAGTTCTATCATATAAAATCCACTTCACCAAATATTATTTAATTTAAACATATAAAGCAAAATAAGTTTAAATAATAAATAAATATAACAAATTTTTTTTGTCACACTCACTAGCACAAAACACATCCTTCACGCACGAAGGTTAATCACACTGCTTAAATTAAGTTTTATGAATGTAATTGATACCTACTCCCCACTACAGTACGTAATAGGAGAATAGAACACTTTTAAGGATTTATCCTAAGGCCAACTAATCTAAAGAACGAAATAATTCTTCAACGATGAATTGATGGGTCTTTATAATTCGGTTAACTAAAAAGTGAGGCACATAGTACTGAATTGGGTACTCAGAAAAAGGTCAATAGACCTAAGGTCAATAGTGTCAAAAGTTTGAGATAAAATTTTTTTATCTAAACTGAAAAATTTCGAGCCAGGATGCGGGAGGATTATTGGTTAGCCAAATGTTTTCAATGGCGGAATGGAGACCTTGGAATACGTTAGAGGCATATTAAAATAGCTCAACAGGAACGTCATCTTTTCCGGGGGAAGTGCCTGCACGTAAAAATTGTATGGTAAACCGAATGTCCTCCTTAAGTGGGGGAGGTCCTAGTGGATGGAAATCAGTTACAGATATAAGAGCCCTCTGATTGTCCCTCTGATTTGCGTAAATCTTGAAGCCATGAAGAGAGGAGAAAGTAAATGCTGGGGTGGTATAGGCATTTTGTGTGCGTCTATGGTGCTTGAGCATGTGGTAGGTTTTTTTGGATTCGATCGGAGGGTTTATAGCCGGATAAGTTGGTAAAGAACTCCTCACACTGAAGGGAGCTGTGTTCAGAGTAAACGTGTTGTAAGGCTAGCTAGGCAATTTTAAAAAGGGCAATGATGAGTCTGAGAAAGGGGCAATGAGGAGTCAAGAGAAGTCGGACCTTGGGGATGGCGATTATTGTGATGACGGGCACTTTCGAAATTGGCAAGTGCTCGACGGCGTCTTGGGATTAGGGAAGGTTTAGCTGTAGGGGTTTGTTGTACGAAGGATTTAATACAGTTTAGAAGTAACTACCAAGGATCGTCAGCTGGGAAGTTTCAAATAGCATTCCCATAAGTAGTAGAAAGTTGTGTCTGATAAAAGGATCTTAGTTTAACAACGAGAGGTTGATAGACTTGCAAGAATAGGGAGGTAGAGAAGGTGTAGGAATATAAATGGAGAAGGTAGAGGGCGGGAAGGCTGAACACTCCGTCGGAGCGTACAATGAATCCCAAGAAGGAAGTAATCGCTAAGCTGAGGAAACAATGAGTCAAGCTTAAAGCTAGTCCCCTCCAAGTAAAGAGGGACAAACGCATGTGTATGATATCCACGAATATATGTGAGGAACTAGTAAGAAGTCCTAGTGAGACTCCATTTTCATTAGACTCGCTATGGAAAAAACTGGTTCCAACAAAATGATGATCCCAAGAATCATTGAAACCAAGGCAGGCATTAAAATTGCCGAGTAAAACAATATCGGAAGGGTAGACATCTATCAAGGATGGAATGTATAGTTGAAAAGATGGCAGAGGCGCGTTGTCTATTATGCTCCGAGGCCTGTGGTGGAATATAAGGGGAGATAAAGAGAATTTATCCGAAAATGGTAAAAGTACCTAAAAGGGTAATTACAGAGCCAGAAGGATAATGTTTGATCTGTGTTGACGAATTTTTCATGATGAGTAATCCGGCACCGCGTCGACGGGTATTAGGGATGTTGGAGAGATACCATATTGATCTCTTAAACTCCACAAATATCTGTGGAATTTTTAAGCAATACTGAATCTACGTGTTCACGTTTCTGAGGTTTAGCAGGGCCACGAACATTCCAGGTGGAAAAATTACACGAGGAGGATAGAGAAGAAACAGGAGAAGGGTATGTGGGAGTAAAATCAATCAATATCCACTACAACAGGCTACGTATGTATGGATAGAAGATCCATCCTACGGGAATTCATAATGGAGAGGATACCTTGTGCAACTGTCTTTTCGACTTTCCTCGATTAGTATGGCAGAGCGAAATTATGACGAAACATCTTGTGACGTACATCAAATATTCTTGAATTTCCCGCAAGCCGGTGATTTAATCCATCAAAACACTCAACCACGATATGTTTCTTGCCGTTCCAGTGTTTTTGAATCGCAGAAAGCATAGCCAATCACCCAACAATTAAAACTTGTGCTTCGAGGACAGAAATGTATACTTATCAAAATTGTTATGATCCGCGCGCTAAAGAAGTCAATATTAACCAGATAATTATTAAACTCAACTCCATGATAATTTTGGCAAGTACATCCACATTGGCACAAAATCAATTTAAAACAATTTGTTGACTTTCAAAAATAATTAAGTAAAACTAAAACAAAACCGAACACAAAACATTTTTTTTTTAATTTTTACTTAGAGCTCACCCCAAACCCCATCCCAGTTTTTTTGTCGAAATTCTTTGTATGTAGAATACTAAAACGAACGTCGTTGAATGTCGCGCAGAGCAGAAATATTTAATTTTATGGTCTAGACATTTCATTATTTCATCGCATACACACCATATTAACGAGTAAATTTAAGCTGATAAAGCATATCAAACTTTTAAGAATTTTATTAATTTTTTTAACTTTTGGGCAATTGCCATTGCCGGCCATATGTAGTAGCAAAATAATATAGTCTTTAACTATTTTATCTTTAATACTATAAATTATATTTGGAATTTGATATATAGCTCATATATTGATTGTTGAATTACTCAAGTGTTATGAAATTTATAAATATACAGAGTGCACAAAAAGATGTGGAACGTTGATATCTAAATATTACAAGATTTTGCACACTTGCACAGCATACAATTACTGCCTTACATAATACTGTAGAATCACTCCCCTGGCGGGGAAAATTATAAAGAGAATTTCGGCTGAATTGGTCTTCAGTTTTTTTCGCTGATGATGATTATTTTTAAATACTATTTTTAATTTACGAATGTTTTTATTTATTATATTGAAAAAATTACTAAGACTGTGTGCTTTTTTTAATTAAAACCTTTTTTAATTAAAACAAATTATTTTTAATTTTACAATTAATTAAATTTTATTTTTATAATTTTTTTTAGTGAACGGTTTTCTTGGCGATAATAGTAATTTTAACAATATAGATTCATTGCAATATTTTTTTAATTGCCACTAACTTCATTAGTCTATGAGACTAGGTGGTTTTGGCAATTACATACTGCCCCCCAGTATTCACTCTTAATCGTCAATACTAACGATTTCAATTGCCCCCTTCAACACGATTGGGATGACTTTGTTGATCGACCGCTTGATAATACCATTTCCGGTCTTGATGCTGACGACTCTTACGTTCCCATCATTTCCGGGATGAACCTCAACCACCTTTGCAATTGGCCAGTTTCCTCTGGATGTATTTTCATTTTTCAATTTTGAAGATGTCGCCCAAACGTAAGTTTCGAATTTTGCCGAGCCATTTACGACGTGGTAACAATTGCGGTAATACTCTTTTATCCACCGTTGCCAGAATTAATCATTCCGTAATTGACTTATTCTCCATTGCTTACGTAACATCTCGTCTCGACATTCGAATTGGGCTGGTGCAATAACAGAGTCGTCTCTGCCCTTCAGTACTAGGTGTCAACCTTGCATCATGAACATCTGTTGAAACAAATGTTATCGGTCGTTGGTTGATGACATTCTCGACTTCTATATTAGAAACGTTAAAAGCGTCTCTTTTTTCGGTACTTTCTCCATAAGAACAGCTGACAGGCAAGTCTTTATGATTCTTATTAAACGTTCCCAACATCCACTAAAATGTGGACCACAAGCTGAAATGAAACAAACTGATGTCCCTCCCGTAGCAGTGTATCGTTGAAGAATTGCTTCGTCTAATTCTAATAACGCTTTTTGCTACTCAACGGATGCCCCGCGGAAATTAGGTCCATTGTCGCAAAAGATTTTCCTTGGTGTACCTCTTCGAGCTTGAAATCTTCGTTTGGCCAATAGTCAGGTGAACAACGATCCGACCAATTCCAAATTGGAAATTTCCTGCCGGCGACCGATCTTTACGACCATCGGCCCAAAAAGATCTATACCAACAAACGTGAACACTGGTAAGTTTGGAGTCAATCGTATTTCTGGTATGTTTCCCACCAATTGCGGCTTCGGTAAACTTAGACGGACAGTACAGTTTTGACACTTATTGATATAACGTTTTACGAAAGCGCGCATCTTTGGAAAGTAAAAATCCTGCTTTAAGTTATTTAGAACCGTCTCTCGTCCTTGATGTATCGTTTTTTCGTGATAATTCAAAATCATTAGTTTTACGAATCGATGCTTGCCATTAAGTATAATTGGATGACGTGTTTCAAATTGTATTGCGACTGCATTTTTCAATCTTCCTGCTGCTCTCCATATTCCGTCGCCGTCGGCAAAGGGAGTAACATGACGAAGGTTTTTTAGAAAGTCTTTTGGAAATTACTGCTGCACGGCTTTACACCAAATCTTATTTGCCCAGTTGGCATCATTTGTTTGCAAGCCACCAATCGTCGGGATCTCGCACTTCGTTTTCAGGATAAACTGACGACACAATCGGTGAACCTCAGAAGCCTCTGATATGAAGAGTAAGACGAAAAATCAGGCAGACCTTTTGTGATCTTTGGAATTGATGAAGGATCCATTTGGTGTTTTCCAGACATATTATTCGTATTGACTACTGCTCTTGTAGCAATAATTTCATTTTGAACGTTGTCGTCATCAGTCTCAACCTCTATGTCGATATCGTTTTCATTTCGTGGTTTCTCCTTAGGCCATTCGCCTTCGGATTTGTACAGAAACTGCGGCCCGGTAAACCATTCTGATTCGTTTTCAAGCTCTTCGAAAATTTGACGTGTTGCTTTATCGGCGGGTTCTGTTTTGAGGGTGCACAGTTCCAATCAATTGGATTTGATGCATACATAATTTCTCCAACTCTGGTAGCAACAAATGTTATTAATTTTTTCTTCGACCGTATCCACGATAAAACCGTCTTTGAATCGCCCCAGAATTTTACGAAGGGTATTGTAACTCTCAATTCTTGCTTAATCAATTGTGCCAACCTAACTCGGAACACGGGTGCTAATAGTTTCAGTTTCGGTATTGTAAGTGTTTTCATCGGGTGACTCTCGAGCTTTTGCCTCAAAGAACGAGACTTCAACATCGGTTGACTCAATTCTCAAATATGCGACTGCGGCATAGGCACATTCACTACCGTCACAAAAAATGTGCAATTGAATCGATTTACCATTATCTCGATTCAAAGAGAAACATCTCGGAATGGCGAGTTTATGAATTTGTGCCAGGATGCCCAACCAATGGATCCAGTGCTTCGCGATTTCACCAGGAATTTCGTCTTCCCAGCCTATACCTGGTTTCCATAAGTGTTGCAGAACTATGCGAGACGTAATGGTGACTGGCGATAAGAATCCAATTGGGTCAAATATAGACATCGCTATTTTCAGTACTTCTCGTTTTATTGGAATTTTTGGTCCGTCTACGATGTCCTTCGGTATTTGATGAAAATCATAATGAAATACAAAGCGGTCTCTATTTACATTCTAACGTACACCAAGTATGCGATGCGATTCTTGTGCCATACAATCTTATATTTCAGTTTTTAGTTTAATACGTTCCGGGAGACTATTTATTACTGTTGTTGAATTCGAAGTGAAATCTCTCAGATTGAAACCAGCTTTCTTTTGAATATCGAGTATTTCTTTGATAATCTGGATAGCTTTTTCTTCGGTATTAAATGATTCGATAAAATCGTCGGCGTAATGTTGATAAATAATCGACTTCACTGCTCCAGGAAACTCATCTGAGTATTGGTTTGCATTGTAATTCTTTACGAATTGTGCCATAAATGGTGAGCTTGTGGCGCCGAAAATCATCGCATTCATTTTGAAAATATCGGGCTTGCGCTTCGAATTTAATACTCGCCAGAGAAAACACTGCGACCAACTACCATTTTCTCTTATGAGTACTTGTGGAAATATTTCCTCGATGTCGGCCCCAACTCCGATTCTTTCTTCTAAACCGACAAAGTACACCGAGAAGAGATGGGACCAAATCCGGTCCGGTTAACAAATAATCGTTAAGGCACATCCCGTTCAATTTCACTGCGGCGTCGAATACTAGTCTGATCTTACCGGGCTTGTTAGGATTGAACACTGGAAAATGTGGCAAGAACCATATGTTGTCTCTTGTTATCCAATTTGCTGGTAAAACTTTCACTTTTTCACATACTCCTCTTCGATGTTATTTCGAATTATTTTTCTTTCTGTACATTTTAGACGGTGAAGAGCTATTCCGTAGCTATCAACCATTAACGTTAGATTGTTTTTGTAAGGAAGACCCAGCCCATATCGGTTGCCTTTATTTTTAATAGACTGTTCAGCGATTTCGATTGCTTCGCAGTCTTCAGTTTTTTCCCGATCAGTATTCGTTACAACAACGCCAAAATTTTCGAGAACCCACTGCTTCTTCAAGAAATTATTCAGCTCGTCTAATTTTTCATCGCAGCACAAATTCACTGATATGATCTGCACGTTGTCAATGGTTACCCCTGCAGCAAGTCCATGTATTACCCAGCTAAATTTTGTATGTGTTAACATTGGGGATGTCGATGTTGGCTGGACGCTTTTGGATACGATCAACTCACAATTATCTGGCCCTTTCAACATTTTAGGTACTTCGTCAATAAGACGGGCTTATTTTCTTCATATGCAACTTCAGTTATTTTCTTCATATGCAACTTTTCGAGAACATGATCCACTGTGACGGTTTAGGGAACTGTAGCAGAGATGAATCCGTTGTGCCATATTCCAACGTCCCTTTGACATCTAATTTCATAAATTTAGAGCATTTGTCAATAGAGTGCTCTCCCTTGTGGCACACTTTGCAAGATGAGATGACATCATAATATTTCGATTCATCAAAACCAAAATTCATTATTATTACTGCAAAGTAGTCATAAAAATTCGTGAACTCCATGAATGTTTTTGTGTTTGTCACGAATTGCAATTTGTTTATTTTTTCAATCAGCTGATCGGTTATCAATTGTGATTTGCCGAAATTGCAACGCAGTACTTCAATAGCTCGGGTGGCATCGCTAGTATATAGTAGCATCTCGACACTAATCCGTGCTGGACCAGATAAGCATTTTCGCAGCCGTTACATGTTTTCGGATGGTGTAAACTCACATTCCCCTGTTAAACGATTATATTCTGTAATAAACGTGGGCCATTGCATCACGTCACCGTCGAATTTTGGTAACTCGAACCCCATTACTTTTCGCGTAACAAGTTTCCGGAAATATGTTTCCTTTTCAGACGAGTCTTCGTTCGATTTAATTAACTTTGCTGTCGCACCACTGCTCGTCGATGTAAATTTGTCGGCTTTATTTTGATATTGATTCGTTTTCTTGTTGTCCACTAGCGCCATCTTGTGAAAAATATTTGCCGTTTTTATCTTTGTTTTCGAATTCTGAAGAAATTTTCATCGATATTTGATGAACGCTTCCACGCTGTGGTTTATCATCGATATCTCCAAGAAAGTCTGGTTTACGTAACTGTTGTTGGACTATTTGTTGTTGACCTTTTCCCTTTTCTTTGATGGCTGGTTGAACAACCATCAGCTGGTCTCAATTTTGCAGCTGAAGAACTAACTGTTGCATTTGCTGTTGCATTGCCATCAGCATTTGTTGCTGTCTCGCATACAAATCCCGCAAACTGTCATTTTCATGTCGTAAAAGAATTTGGGACTGAGCATCATTCATCTGGTTTGGATCCGAATTATTATATGGCACGTAGTTATTCTCCCCTGTAGATTTTTGATCCGTTTCGCCACCTTCATCCGTTTGATCACCAAGATTCTCTATGCTGGCAGTCTCTTCCTTATTGAATTCGACTAAAATCAAAAAAAATTGCTCTGCAGCTTCATTTGTCTCACAGTCGATATTCAAAATTTCAGTTATCTATTTCAAAGTCACAGAGTCTAGAATTTCAAGACTCTGTTTCGCATTTTCGATATTATCTGCTTCCAACCGCTTAAACTCCCGCACTGATTGACGAAACTGGTTTTGCGGCATAATTGTTCCATAAAATTTGATTCAACGCCTGGACAGTTAACATCGATGCACGCTCGATCGATTGTAGAGACTCCGCCATATTTTCTCCGGAAAATTTTCTTTAATCCAACTCAATTTTTCCAATATTTCACCGTCTTTTAGTCCGGCTCGAAGGACCACTTTGTGCTTTTTTTAATTAAAACCTTTTTTAATTAAAACAATTTATTTTTAATTTTACAATTAATTAAATTATCTTTTTATTTTTTTTTTTTTTTAGTGAACGGCTTTCTTGGTGATAATATTAATTTTAACAGAATCATTGCAATATTTTCATAATTGCCGCTAACTTCATTAGTCTATGAGAAAAGGTGGTTTTGGCAATTACAGACTGTGTCCGAAATCCATGATAAATATTTATGAATACAAATTTTTGACAATTATTTGAAAAATATTTGCCCTACATTCTCAATTTTTTATTACGCTGTTCGAAAAGTTGTTTGAAATATTTCCCCGCCTCATATGTTTTTAAATTCACTTTTTTTGAGGTATAAAAACTATGAAAAATTACATTTCATTGTGTTAATGCATTGTTTATTGAAATTGTCATAGCAACGAAAAAGTTCAAATTTGGATCGTAATATTACATAACCAAATAATGAATTTTATATGAATTTTGTATTTATCCAAGTATGCTACGCAATGAGTTTGGTTACATAGTTGTGACGCATGTTCATTCGTGTCACTTGATTATTTCAAAAGTGACTGGATAATTTAATTTCACGTGCATTATTTTAGGTTTATAGAAACTGCAACTATATATAAAGATATAACAATCTTTTTACTAATAGTACAAATATTATTTTGAAGAGAAAAATGCATTTCATATACATAATAAAACTATTACTTTTAGTTCAGTGTTCGCTGCAACAAGAATCTGAAAGTGAAAATCAAGAAAAAAAATTTGATGGAAAATCACCATTTGAAGTAGGTTTACGGATAAATTTAAAGAACTCTACAACTTTATGTGGTGGCTCTTTAATAAATCCTAAATTTGTGTTAACAGCGGGACGTTGTTTCCCAGAGTAAGTAAAACATTTACGATATTAAATTTTTTATTCCTGTTCTAATTTTAAGCTTTATTTTAGGCAAAGAAGTGACATTAAAATGTTAAGAATTTATATTGGAACAAAGTTGTTACATCACAGGGACCCTGATACAGCTTTGGCGAAGGCTAGAAAAATTATAAAATATAAGAAGTTGGATAGTAATTTGAAATACAACGAAATTGCTATTGTAGAGCTACGTAAACCGGTTATATTAAGTGATAAAATATCAGTTGTAAAATTATCAACGATATCTGATGCACATTTGTTAGTGGGTAAAATTGGGAAAGTGTCTGGTTCGGACGATTTAGTTGAAAAAAATAAGTCAAATTTACACTTAACAAAGATAAAAGTTCGTATTGGTAGTTTGTATCGTGCCACAAATATAAACATAACAGATTCAAATCAAATACTAGCAGTCAGTCAAGTAAAATTTGGAAACCGTTTTTTTGGATTTTTGGGTAGTTGTTTGTCGCTAGGAAATACGAATACACAAATTGCAGTTAATACAATTGAAAATTCACAAATTTATGCCAACAACCAGGGCAATATTTTTACAAATATTGGACCATATTCGAACTGGGTGAACAAAGTAATTAACTAAATTAAAATAAGTCTAAGTTAAGTCCTATACTTTTATTGACAGTACCTGAAATAAAAATAGAAAGTAATTTTAAAAATATTATTGTATCATAGTTCTTCCACAAAGTTCTCTCTATCTTTGAGATTAGATGGTTTTTTTTCATCAATTGTGATGCTCTCTTGTCTAGTGTGATGGTACTATCTAAACATAGTCTTTTGTCTCGAATCTATCTGTATCTTTCTTATCTTTTTTCTTGTATTACGGCGTTAATATATCAAAAAAGTAAAACTCCCCAAATGCCTTTTGGCAATCGAGATGGTTTTAGAAATTTTATTCTATACGCTTTTAGTTTCTTAATAATAATTTTAAAATTATTGTTTTGTAAATCAAAATTATTTATTGGGGTACCATAGAGGTACGTAATAGGCATCACGAAACGATGCCGCTTACTTTTTTAAATAACCAAACCATCACAAGAAATATTTAATTGATTCGGTCAAACCATATACCGTCAAACGAAATAAAAACTGGAACTATTGACGTAATATTGTGACTTTCATCGGTAACTAACTCAATTAAGTAATGACCATAAAAAAATGTGGCTAAGGACCTCGAACTTTTGATTGATCATAAGTGTACAACGACGGCAGATGTGTGTGTCGTTATTTTAATTATTCAGATGTAGATGGTGTGCAAAGCAAAGTTCAGTTTCGATCTGACGAGGAATCGTAATAATTTGTTGAAAATTAATTGTCATCTCATCAGGCCATGGCGACCGAGTGCTACGTGTAATTGCTACTTTACGCTCTATATATATATGCATGTACAGGGTACATGTAGCGTTAGCGAATATGGATTTGCTCGAAATATCTGAATAATTTTAATTGTATGCAAAGCGATGGTCGCTACAGTACTCCTCTGCGAGTAATTGTCTTTCTTACTCTGAATTGAAAGTGATGATCGCTACAGTTCTGATACTACAGTCGTAATAATGATATTGCGCGAAGTAATTGTACAACATCAACTGTAGCTACTCAACAATCATTTTCAAATAAAATGGCAAGTAGTTTCCAAAATCCAGCAACTACAATGTTTCCTCATCAAATACTCCAGTTACGGCTTATGATTATCGACTAAATATGGTAAACCTTGCGTTACGGCCGGGGGCCAGGTGATCCACCAGGTATGTCAACACCAACGTCGGCGGGCACACAATGGTGGTATACGCAACAAAACCAAAATAACATTGAAAACGCACAACACCAACAAAATATTCAGCAACAGAATCACAGCGTACGCATTTTTCGTGCAAACTTGTCGTGAAGAGCATAAAACGAAGCATTTGGAAGAGACTGTTATTTTTGCAGAATTTTCAAAAAAATGTGCCGAACGATTGAAGATAATGTTGAATAAGGAAAAAAAATTGTTCATGAAATGGCCGAAAAGGATAAGAAACGATATGATTCAGAAATGCAAAATTATGTGCCACCCAAAGGTGTTGTTATAGGAAGAGGCAAAAAACGAATGCAAATTAAAGATCCTAATGCACCAAAGAGATTATTATCTGCTTTCTTCTAGTTTTGTAACGATGAACGTACAAAAGTCAAAGCTTTAAATCCTGAATATGGAGTTGGCGATATTGCCAAAGAATTAAGTCGTAAATGGCCAGACGCTGATCGATTTTTTTAAATATTAACTCTCGCTTAGTAAGTCACATTTATAACTTGTAAATTTAATTGAATTACCTTATGTATTATTTTAGAGAATAAATATATCTGAGGTTGCAACGCGCCAGCCATTGATGGTTGCACGGCATGAATATTCTGTTCTTTACCAATGTCCGGTGTTGAGTGTGTGGTATGATCCAAAACACAATTGGAAGAAATAACATTTTTATTCTTTATAAAAATTATGGCGAAATATTACTGCCAAAGAAGTTAATTTTGAGGCAAAGTTCGAGAAGAATTAAGGAAAGTTAGGCGAATCAGGCAGAAATGGAGGCTGATAGAACAGGAAGAATGAAGTTAAACGCAAAGTTGATACAGATTAGTCGACAAACAGTTAAACCAACTATACGTCAGTTGTTACCAAAACTATTGTCACATCAGACATTCCACCAACACCACCACCACGTGCACATCTGCCAATATATACGCCGTTACGCAGTGACAATATTGTATCATCGAGGCTTCAAGCCAACCCACCATCAAGTGGACGTTCAGTGGAGTTTACACCGTTGAACAATAATTTTACAACAATCAATATGTCAGGTATCTCGAATGAATTAAATAGTTCATCGGCAAGAATATCAGCTTTGAATCAACCATATGGTAATTAACGAAAATTACAAGAACTACCAGAGTTTTATGGCCGACTCATTACAACCAATCTTCATTACAACGTGCAGGGAGTCAAGTGCGGCGTTTGATTATACTAATCTGGAAAATACGTTCAGACTCCAAAAAAAACCTGGAAGGTGAGGCCAGGGAGACGGTTGAGTCTTTATTAATTCGTCCAGACACCTTTAATTATTAAACCTTTATTAATTCATCCAACAGTGTTGGGTGTTCGTCTGTCAAAATCAATAATTGAGAATCATGATTTACAAATTAACATATGTGTATTTTGGAGTGATTCTAGGACAGTCATCGTAGGACACAGAGTGGCAGAAATCCTCAAAAGTAGCAGTAACTTGGATTGAAAATGGGTACCCACCAAGTTAAATTGTGCTGATTTCCCACATGAAATACGAACAAAACGTAACTGGCTGGGTGTTTCATTTATAATTGTAGGTCGAAAAAATTGAAACGAATTCGTGGTGCTGGGGAGCTAAAAATAGATGAAGTAAAAGCAGCTGAAAATTATATGTGTAAGAATGTTCAACGAGAATCGTTTTCGATGGAGGTTGCATCACTAAACATATAAAAACCTTCGGATAAGTCAAGTTCTATATATCAGTTAACACCATACCTAAATGAACATCAAGTCTTAAGAATCTACGGCCAAATAGATAACGCTATTTCAGTATAGCGTATACGACACGATGAAAAATTATAATGTGTAAGGATCATTTAATATGCGTCCGTTTTCATATACAGGATTGGATTATTTTGGACCGATAACCGTAACAATTGGAATACGACATGAGAAACGTTGAATGTACCATGCGAGGAATAGAGTGGGTTTTTAACTGCCCGTCAAACCCTAACGCTGGTGGGGCGTTGGGAACGTCTAGTTCAGTCGATAAAAAATGTGTTGAGGTTTACATTGAAAGAAGTTTCACCAAGAGTAGAAACTTTACGATGCATATTAATTGAAGCCGAGAATATTGTAAATTCCCGACCGTTAACCAGTGTACCGTTGACACGTGATGAGGAAGAACCTCTAACACCGAACCACTATTTGTTGAGAACTTCTAATTCAACACTGGGACCAACGAACCAAAAGTTATTTTCATTGAGGAAGCAGTGGCGGATTGCCCAACATTTGAAAAATGTATTTTGGAAAAGGTGGATCACATCATACTTGCCCCGGTTAACTAAAAGAACCAAGTGGTATGATCATGTTATTCCAATTAAAATAGGCGACCTAGTGGTTGTATGTGACGCTGACCCTCCAAGAAACAACTACCTCGCCACGAGGTAGAGTGACTGAGGTATTTACCGCGAAAGATAGATAGGTGAGGGCAGTTGAATTACGAACAAGCAACGGTGTGTTGAAAAGACTCGCTTCTAAACTGGATATTTTAGACGTTTATAGAAGTAAATCTTCCGAAGGTTGAAATGTTGTGAAATTTCATATTGATGTTTGATGGGTGCTAGGACGGACGAGAGCGAAGTAATAATAAGGTTGAATGTGTGGAATGATCCAATACACAATTGGAAGAAATAACAAAGGCTACATTTTATGAAAAATGTAGCCTTTGTTGGCTTACTTAGGGCCTCTAGGTTTGACTCACAATCAAATTACTTTCTCTAGATATTCGATGTACCGGTACTTTTTAGACACTATGGATATATATATATATATATATATATATATATATATATATATATATATATATATATATATATATATATATATATAAAAGTATATAACTGTTGGTAAATAAAAGTCAAACCTATCGAGGGAAAGAATATTTATATACACATTTCTAATGTAATTTTTAGAGAAAATATTAGAGATAAATTAGAAGCTGCGAGGCATATTTGTACAGTACAACAAAATCATTTTTATCGATTCATTAACTTAAAAAACCGTTATGTGTTTGGGTGAGTGTGTGGAGACAGAAGAAAATGTTAAATGGGCCGAGAAAAATATAATAGGATATACTTAAGATGATTGATTTTAGAATGTGTATGCGTGTGGATATTTACGTTTTGGAAGTTCTTTATTATTATTGGCTATTAGAAAAATGGCAAAATGAATTGATTTAGTGGTAAATTAAGTTCAAAGCGTAATATTATATGGCGTAAGATGGAATTTCCTTAAATGTTTTTTGGGGTAGCCAAAATGTTTTATTAAGTATCTTTTTAATATCATAAACCAAAGCCATCTGAAAAATATTTATTTATTAAGAGTTTATTAAGATGGCTATTTGCTTCTATCAACAGATGTAGGAATGTATGGAATGTATGGAATGTATGGAATGTATGGACGCTGGATATTAGTTGATGTTCGGCACCATCTTACAGTGATAGCAGTTTTGTAAATGTCTTCTACAGCAACAGGTATTTAATGATAAGGACGCACGAGATCTATCTTGCAAAAAAGATGCTTCCTTAAAAATTTAGGAAAAATTGTGGATACGCTGGAGATGATAAACCTATCTATAGAATCGTAATCACGTTTAATCGACGATAAGTCTTCGCATAGTCGTCAGTCGGGCCAAATCTGAAGCCTGAGTTAAATATTTACCTTTATTGTGAAATATTTAATAGCCACAGACACAAAAATAATGTCTATCTTAAAGAGCTTAAAATATTTTTATTTTCCCAACGATTTTCTATAGCGAAAAAAAACTTCATCGATAAAAAGTTCGGTAGTGTGAAAAACCACAAAGATTTTTCTTACAAAAATAAAATAAGTCATACATTAATGGTATTAGTGCTCGTTGAACCTCCCATTAACAGACCACAAAACTTGAAAAAAATTAATAATTTGGAACGCGGATTATCGTAACGACATAAGTTAAAAATAATTTTATAATGGACGTCACTGTTAATCAACCGCAACAACAAAACAATTTCTAAGTTATTGATGGGAAAATCTTATTTTAATGCAGAAAATTAATACATAATTAATAAAATCAAATAGGTTACAGAACATTTACAGGGCGGTTACGTATCTATAAAATGGATCAACACATGGATTCTACAGGCTAAGCTCAAATGACATAACCAAAGAGTAAACTTCTATGGCTTTCATAATCGCAGTATTTTGCCAACCATGTAATGCCACCAACCACAGCAACTATTATTGTCATAGGAATTCCGATATACTTTGTACATAAACTAAATTTGATAATTTGCAAACCACTATGTGTGAGTAAAACCACAATGTGGGTTAATGCGGTACACATAAAATGGTTAAGCATGAAAAGAAAAATTCTGTACGCGCATTTGTGGAAATTTTTTTTATTAAATTTTCATTTTTCCTTGCGGTGTAATATAGAATTTTCTACCGTAAATTAAATAATCGATCGTTTTGTACAAATAAAATGTTGGTTTTTTGTGGGAAAATATTTTCTTTCATCGCTGTTAAAACCAAATATGTCGCATCAGAAAGATATGGTAGCAAAATCACCAAGGCTTGATGATCAATCATATCTTGTAAGAGTTTTTTTGTTGTATCAAAAAGCTCTTTATTAAGGTATCATTCAAGACAATCGAGCCACTATTACGTTTTCTATTGAATATACAATCAAATTCGTGGATTTGCAAAGGCTAACCCTTCTCATATCTGAAAGCCATTTTACTAACACTTCATTTGCTAAAATACGTGGGTATTGTGTTTATCACGCACTCCATCCAGCAGGAAAAGCGAGAGGAGGATCAACTATATATTTGAAAACGAAACCATCAAACACTGGAGGTAAACCAACATACTGGCCTAATTAGAAAAACCGTGTCGTTGCCCAAATTAACAAACAAAAGAAAAATTGGGAACTATTCTAGAAAATAGTCAGTGACAATATCAATCAAGTGCCAGTTGACAATTTAAGTGTCATATTTTTCAACGATATCATATTTTGTCAACGATATTATATTTTTCAACGATGTCATATTTTTCAACTATAAAATTAACGGTAAATACAACTGTAATACTTGTTTGTATTTTAAACAAGCACGAAGAACTGCCAAACATGGCAGAGAAATTGGGATCCATAAAGTAAAACAATACTTAACTATCTTAATAATAAACCAAAACTTTTAATCAGAGAAACAAATTCATAATTACCTTAATGGCCTTACTGGCCAAAAAGATACCGATTATTTACTCTGGAAAGCAATAAAGTCTAAAAAGACCTAAAACGTAAGTACCTGCAATTTTCAAACATACAAATCACTCCATTAAACCACCATCACACCTTTCACTAAGCAAAACCCAGAAGTCGCAGTTACACAATCATACAATCAAAATCTGGAGACCTGAAAAGCCCCGCAATTTAACTGTCCCTCACCAACACCACAACCACAAACATCTCCATTCTGTCAAACCATCCTGACGAACTAACACGCCCGATTCCTGGTAGAATCCCACCAACCACACTACCAACTTTCTCCAAAAACCACTCAAAAGCCACAAATCCTGCATTCAAAAATGGACTGGTCACCTTTCATCTACCCCTGCACTAGGCACTAATCAAATAATAACACCTTTGACCCCAGCTCTAGTAAAAATGGTATAGAATCTATACACGGCCACATCGACCACAAACTAATCCTCCAACTAAGAATCCACAGACACCAATATAGACAAACTGCTCCAACAGCAGACATCCCTCCCGCAGTGCAGCCAACAATCCAGTTAAAGATCGTAGTAAAGTTAGAGATCGCACCCCTTAAAATAAATAACAAAAACAACCCTTACATATATATATATATATATATATATATATATATATATATATATATATATATATATATATATATATATATATATATATATATATATATTTATATATATATAAATATATATATATATATATATATATATATATATATATATATATATATATATATATATATATATATTTATAACGAAGGGGCATCAGTTATATAACCAAAAATCGAACTATGTGGTTACAAAAATGTATACTTTCTCAGAACACGCCGCAATACTCTAAAATCTCAATACACATAAAATTCGAAAACACATACGAATCACAAATCGAAAACCTAATCACAAAAATCTAAATGAGTAACCGCCAAACCGACAAAACAAGCCAATGCAATTACAAGAAAATCCACTCTCGATACACAAAAAATTCATCACAATACTAATACAAATACATACTTATTATATACAATTTCTAATATAAAACAAAAACGGGATATATGTATATACACCTACGGACTTAAAATAAAATAGAAACAAAGTGTCAACACAAAAGAACACAAAAAATAATAAAATTACTAAAAAATAAAATAAAATAGAAAATCCACACTTAAAAATAATGCATTGATACCTACCTGTTCTCTGGTAAAAATCGCAGAGTCCACGATCCATTTAACTATCTCACACCGAAACACAACAATACACAACATAATTAAAACCAAAATAAAAATAAAATTTATTGTAAAATGAAGAGATGGAAAAAAACACGTCCGATCTCTTCAACGATCATCGATCGATCATCAACCCCTTTGCTGACTTTTTTGCACAAAAAAATACATTTCAGTATACATTTCAGTATCATTCATCAGAGTCGGGTCACTAACGTGTTGTATTGAATGTACAATCAAAATCGTAAATTTGCAAGGGTTTCTTTCTGCAAATTTTTTTTCTATTTTTACTGTAATAAAATTCACTAACACTTAAAAAATAGTAGTCAAATAATTTAACAATATGCGTGTATCAGCGGTTCTTCCCAACACAAAAATTTACCAACAAAGAACACAAAAATAATGAAATTAATACAAAAAAAAATTATAATAAAAAATGCGCACTTAAAAATGATGCATTGATTACGTCACTAATTTATATACACACATCCAAAACCAACACTATTGTATATTATACAAGCCATGAAGCTTGGCTAAGTAAAACATATTATGACTACTATTTGGTGTTAGTGAATTTGACTACAGTAAAACTCGAAACAAAAAATTATATTTCGCACTGTCCATACTCCTCTAAATTCAAAGTACATAACATTTCTACAAAAAAAAACGAAACAAAAATTATATTTTGCGACTGTCCACTCTGCTCTAAATTATTAGTATATAGTATAGTATATAATGAAGTAAATAATAATAACAATACTTCTCTCTCTCGTTAAATAATAAATTTGTTTTTTGCTTTGTCTTAAAGAGCGCAACATACTGTTGTCCCATCATTCGTATTCATTTTTTATTTACATCAAAGCATATAATAAAAGTATATACAAATTATACTACGTCACAACACTAATACTTAGGTATAGTAGTCACTTTTTGGCATGAGTATCGCAACTTCATGGCTTGTATATACATTTGTGTTGGTTTTGACACATCACAACAAAAAAAAAAAATTTAATTCTTTCCTAGATTGTTGAATTCTAATTTTTTTCTATGTTAAACATGTTTGGAATGTACACATCGATTTTTCTAATCAAATAAATAAATAACAACCATACATTAACATACATAATTTACAAATTATTTACAAACATTTTACAAACATTTGATAAAATACTTACTGCCTCGATTCATTTTTGACGAAAAAAAAGTTAGTTTATCAAACCAAAATGACAATTGCAGTCTTCGCATCAATATTTATTGGCTGTGAAAACTGCGTAGTATAATTATTTTTTGTTTTTTTTGCTACAGTTTTATACGAAATATGAAGTGTAGACTTAACTTTAGTAAATAGAGCAATACACTTCATCTATTCAGTACAAGGTGTCACTAGGGTTGAGTTAGAATGAACCAAAATTCCCTATTTTATCATGATCACAATAATTATGTGTGTACAAACATGATTGGTTTTATATTTTTGGTGGCAGTGGTTAGTGCAAATATTTTCGTAGTTGTGCGGCTTCCCGGGTGGGACAAGTTATAAACGCTATCGAAAATTCCTCGGCGAAACTTCCCTGGAATGTGTGGCCTCGGTGTACCAGTAGAAACATCAGTGTCCCGCCCAAATACTGGTAATTTCTGTAACTTCAAGGATTTATTTGACTGAATCATTTCAGCCAACACAGAATCAGATGCTTATTCTTCTGCTATTAGCCTGTAATCGACTGCACTGTCCAAAGTTACCTCCTCGATTCTTGACAAGGCATCGGCTACCGTATTGCTTCTACCCGCGATGTGTCGTATATCCGACGTGGATTGTGAAATAAAATCCAGGTGACGACGTTGTCTAGGGGATCCTTTATCCAATTTTGCTGCAGGGCATATACCAATGGCTTGTGATCCGTGAACAGTACGAATGCACGTCCCTCAAGTATATGTTTAAAGTGTTTGACCGCGGTGTAGGCCGTTGAACAACAGCCCCGATTGCTATGTCAGACGCGTCGACCATAACTGATAATTCCGCCTCCGAAGAAACCACGTCGCTTAACTTTGTTTTGCTCAGCTCAAACGCGTTTTCACTATCACTTGTCCATTGCACTTTCCTCTTATCGTTATTTTTGCTTCCTTTCAGAAATGTATTTATTGCGGCCAGCGCCGTTAGTCGCCATCAACGACGCGCCTTTTAGTTTTCCGCAGCACCACCCATGCATCTGCGAGCTTTGCCACCGAATCTGTAATGATATCGGCACACAGGAAAACGGCGAACCACACTATTGCTACGTTTACGAACTGACCTGTCTCGTTGTTGAGAATAGTTCGACTGGTTTGGTGATCTACTCCTACTATGTGTCAGACTATTTACCATTTTAGTTAGAACGTCAATTTGCTTTGTTAACTTGTCGATCACATGAGAACTGTCATGGCTGACCGCGCACACGTCAGTCACTCTTTGAACTTCTAAAATTCTTACCGCCGTTGCTGCTAATTTTTCGATGTTGCTTTCTCCTAAACTTGTTAGAACTGTTTGTGCCTGGTAAGGTAGTCGTTGTAGCCACAGGTTTAACAATAATAAGTCTTGCATCTGCGTCCCCGCGAAGGCCTGCATTTCCCTAAGCACGTCAGATGGCTTTCTGTCGCCCAGCTGTAGACCCTTCAACACTATGTCCAGCTTTATTCTTGCCGAGTCGGTCAACCGTTCGATAATCGTCTTTTTAAGATCATCGTATTCTGATTTTTCGGGAGGTTTTAATATTTTCTCCCTAACTTCATTGTCTCACCATCCAGTGCCGCTATTAAATACCCATATTTGGTTTTATCTGCTGATATACCCGAAATGTTGAACTGAGCTTCCAATTGATGGAACCAAATTTCTGCATCGTCCCTATTGGACGGTGGTGCTCTCACGGATACCTAAAACGCAGACTTGATCTCTGTCTCGCCGTTAGACATCCGCACCCAACTGTGACGCCGTTATTTAATTACTCGGCTTGTATGCGTTTACATTGTTGATTTGGCAACGCAAGTTATGTTTAATCACTTTGCACCAGCCCGGGTACGTTTTTGAGCACGTCGTGGTCACCAGTTATGGGGTAGTTGTTGAGTGTTGGACTACCGGAATGGCTCCCACTCACCGTTCTTAGTAAATGACTCCGTACAAATAATTTTACGCTCTTAACGAATTTTTAATAAAAATTTTACTTTTTTTATTTAGTTCACAGTGGTTTACATTTATGTTCACAAACTGAAATTTCTTTCTCGAATATTGAAAAATTTTCTTCACCTATCGGTGGCATCTGCAAGTTATATTTTTTCATGGTCGCGGACCTGATTTAGATATGTACTTTTCCGGTGCTGCGAACCCTTTGCAAAAATTGCTTTCGTTTTTATTTTCGTTTCGATGTCGACATTCGCGAGTGCGTCGCCACAGACTTAACTTTATATAAAAAGAGCAACTTAATCTATTCAGTACAAGGTGTCACTAAGGTTAAGTTAAAATGAACCAAAATTCCCTATTTTACAATGATCACAATAATGATGTGTGTACAAACATGATTGGTTTTTAGGAACGCGCAAAAAATCGAAGTGAGAAAATGCCTCAAAACAGGTATGGTAAGAAATAATTTCCCCACCAACTTATCTAAAATCAATTCTATATAAATTACTTGTATTCATTATTTTGAGCGATGTTATCATTATTATTTACAAGGATGGAGCGATCAGGTTGATCGCTCAATAAGTGCTTTTCAAGCACTCGAACAAACAACTAAGCTATTACTAATACATTTAGTTCATGTTTAGTTGTAATATTTGTCTTTTGTGACAATTTAGAAGGTCTCGACATATTTTCTAGGTTTTTACGGGTTAAATAATAACAAATTATTATGTACACTGTATCTAAATATATTTATTTAAAGTTTTATATAACAAGTTTTTAAATATGTAATAAAATTTATTTATTTGAAATATATATATATATATATATATATATATATATATATATATATATATATATATATATATATATATATATATATATATATATATAATCTATTATAAAAAATTTCAAATTTCCATTTCATTTGATTTAGGAATTCGAACTGTATGTATTTGATAAAATGTCACAACTTAAGATATTGTTTATATGTTTTATATTACAAATATTAAAAAATTTAAAATATTTTAAAATAATACATTGTTTACCTTAAATTCGGCTTGATTTGATTACAAAATTTTAAATTGTAAACAATGTCGAATTTTTTGGAAGAAATGTTATGGTAAATCCATAATCATTTTGGAATACTTTTTATGGTGGAAATTTATATCGAAATCTTTTAATTAATTATAAATTATAATATATGTACATTTTTTAAGACTAGAAAAGTTATTTATGTAATGTAATATTTGCATACAGTGTTTTGTAAATATGTACTAGATTTTAATTGGGCAGTGAAAGTTATGTATATTGTTTATGTGTAAGATTATGTTTATAGAGCAGCTTAATATGTCTCAATGTAAATTATTTATCAATATATTTTGTTTAGTTCTTATATTAATGTATTAAATGTAAATATTAAATATTTGGTCTAACTAAATTTTATAGTCGTACACTAGAATAGTACTAAGTTTTAATTTTAGTATGTTTAATTTTAGCCAATTTAGTAACCCAATATGCAAGCAGTAAGGTTTCCGATAAATTTATACAAACTATGTGGTTAAACTATTTGGCCAAGCGCGATAATTTTTATCAATAGTAGTCTGTGCACGGTGATTTAGAGAAATTAGCATGGAAGGAAGATCGAATGTTAGAATACTGTGGGGATAGTGATGTTGCCGTTGTCTCACAATCCAAAGCCGACCAACAATGAAAGAGTGTCAAAAAATGTAGAGCAAATTACTTTCACTTGGTCGTTCACGTAGCCGTTCCAAATCCTAACAAATAACAAAAAGGATGATGAAACAACAGAGTGTAAGTATCACCCAAAGTTTGCTAAAAAAGCAACCAAATGCATTTAGCCATGCACTTTCGACCCAAGTTAATCAAACAAATAAATCTGCAATTTTTGGCGGGGTTGCAGAAATAAACCGTCTAACGTATCGGACCAAACAACCTTAACGCACAATTTTTGATCGACACAGGGGCTAATATTTCAGTTTTGCGATCTTGTATGATAAGCGCCCTTCGAGTCGTTAGTAATTGCGGCAGTTATTTATTTGCCGTTAATGGTACATGATGAAAAGTAAATATTGTATTCTAAATGTTGGTAACACTGTATTGTTACATTCATGTATTTATATTGTTACTATCTTCAGTCTGTAAATAAAAGAAGACTCTGTCACTTCCGCTTTAGTTACAATAAGAGCAAGTTGTGTTCATTAGACATTTTGGTTTATTGGTTGATATGAAACGTAGATCACATAATGATCCTCTTGTTGTGCCAGAGCTAAATGTCTAATACATGAAAACTGAATGCTGCTAGGGAAGAGCTCATTTACTTGATGACAATGGAAATTTTTTGTCCACCCAAATCACTTCGGGCTATGTCATTACATTTGGTTAAAAAACAAGATAACTCGTTTCGTCCCTGTGGCGATTACAGGCAGTTGAATGCAATTACCGTTCCTAACAAATACCCGATACATTTCATTCAGGATTTTTCTTTTTTTTCGACTTACCAGAGGATCATCTGGAACACATCCGTATCGTGTGGCAACGACTTGAATATATGGGTTAAAAATCAATATTGCTAAATAAATAGTTCGGCAAGGCTGAATTAAATTTTCTTGGTCATCGAGTTTCAGCAAACGGAATAAAACCTTTTCATGAGAAAGTTCCAACTATTAAAGAGTTGATATTAGAACCGTGGACGCTTCTGATACATTGATGTGGGCAGTTTACACCAGAAAGTGGTGGACACCTTACATAGTCACTTGGATTTTTTTCAAACAAATTGTTTTCAGCAGAAACAATATATAGCATATACGATCAAGGATTGTTGGCGATTTTCAAGGGCACATAACACTTTCGTCACTTGCATTTCATTTCAACCACTTTATTTCACTTTCCGCTATAGAAGACCAGTAATAGCTCACCTAGACAGGGTCGTCAGTTGGAATTTATCAGCCAATTAATGTCAGATATTCGGCTCAGTAAGCGTCAAGCTAATGTTGTGGCTGATTTTTTGCCACATATTTGATCGATAACTGGTAAATCTGACATCGATTACCCAAAAATCGTAGCAGCGGCAAAATCCAGAATCAACTTTTAGGGAACGGAACAAGTCAGTCTTTGAAATTTACAAAATTAATCTTCCGGATTAATCCGGGTGTTCGAACCTCCAAAAGGATGATCACAAACAGTTTTGTTTTTCCTGGCATCAATAAGCATTGTTCCTATAGTGGCCGTCACTGCATTACCAATTTTAAAAAGATATCGTTAAATATAGTTACTTGAATCGATTGCTACACTAGATGGCCTGAGACAATTCCAAATGTAGACTTTACGGCAGATACTGCGTTGTATCGGCATTATTGTCGGATTGGTTTTCAAGATTTAGTGTACCTCGGCGAACAACTACAAATAAGTCCAAATTGATGTGATGGAATCAAATGACAGGAAGTAATGAAATCAACCTAAACAACTTTTTATCATTTGCTTGCCGGGTTTAATGATTAACAATCTTTTTGCAACTTTCCATTGCCGTGAGATATATTTTAGTCTAAAGGCTGCGTTGATTTTGGTGTCCTATACGTTAAACCTCATAAAATGGCTTTAATACTGAAAAAAACCAAAAGTCATCTTAAATGAGGGTAAAGAAGTTACTGGACTACCAACTCTGAATCGATGGCAGAGCCATTAAAACACTGAACTTTACATTTGGCAGGACAATGTCACCTGAAATTTATAAAGTGTGTTGGTACCTTCATTTGTACTGACTGTGTTTCCAAAGCTATTATGATGGCAGAGCATGGGCAATCATTTGGTTTGATGGATTATTACCAAATAAACATTCAGATAAATATACACCATTACCAGTGGTATTCAAGAAAGCCGCGAAACAGTTCAAAAAATATACAAATTAAACCAAAGCAACTATCGATTCAAGCTCCAAAAAGGACATCTTGACTTTTTTCAAGGTCGAAATTAAGCTTTAACGAATGCAAAAAGGCAAAGTGTTGCTGAACAAAGAGGTGCGAGTTCTATTTGGTCAATGCTACAATCGTCGCAATAATAAATTTTGTTCAAAAACACCTCCTAGCGAATCTCAGATTATTGCAGCTAAGCTTATGTTAGAATTTATTTTTTCGTCTGGCTTTCAATCCAACAGGTTGTGGCCTATGCAGATGGTATCTGCTTCATTTGACTAAATTGCAACGGCGTAAAAGAGCTACTGGATCCACTTGTACGCTTCGAAACTAAGACGCGATGGATTTTAGAAGTATAGTGACCTCACACATTAGAAGGAGTAACTGTGTGTGAGTTCGACCCTGACAGACGTGTTTGAGAGATATTTCATGACATGATACTTTTACTAAATGCGTCAATGCGCATTTAGTAAAAGTATATTGCATCTATTTGTTGGCGATGATGGTTTATCGGTTAAACAACGACTTTTAGTTATCTTGAACAATACGAAGAGTAAACTTGGGCTCGAAACCGATGGTGCCAGATTGTTGATACAGAAATTGCAGCTTACCGCACTGGTAATATAACACAACATAACACAATTCTATAAGTTTTATATAATATTTTCTTGTATATAATAAATTACATTTTAATTATAATTTTATTAATTTATAATTAATTTAGTTTTGTTTTTAGTATTCTGTGGTCTGTGATTATAGATACTACAATAGTATTTATCATAAAAAAAATTTAATTAATTTTTAACGATAATTATTATGTACATCATTTCACTAAATTTTTTTTTATTTATTGGATAAAAAATCTAAATTTGTTTGTTAATTATTTAATGTTTACAAATTAAATTTTAATTTATAATTATAATTATTATAAATAAATTATTATTATGCATACATACATAGATAAATCAAATTCATATTGAAATTTTTATTTAAAATATGTTTAAAATATAAAAATTTGTATTATTATTAATTAATAATTTATTAATATTACCTGCTACAGGATTTTTATATAAACAATTTTTTATTTTTTCGGTCATATAGAGTTCCCAATTTATTTTTAATATTTTCTATACATAACTATAAATTTTATTTTTAAATTAATTTAATAATAATAGTCTTTGAACTAATAAACAAGTCATTTATTATAATAATTAAGTAAAAATTCAGCACGAGCGTTAATTTAAATAAAAAAAAATGTTTAGTGCTACTTCTGCTAGTCGACAATAGGTGGTACTGTAATTATTATTTTTTGTTTTTGTTACAGTGAGTCAAATAAATATTTGTACAATGAGAATTTGTGTATTATATTAAAATTTTTAACAGTTAATTCAATGATATTAATGAATAGTGGTATTGAAGTAGAAAGAACAATTTCAAATATTTCATTTCTGTGTATTGATATCCTTTCTTGGATTGGTGTCCTATTACAGGTGTTTTATACAAAACTTCACAAAGATAGCCAAGCCACCGACGAACCTTATAAGAGGAGAAAATGAAAAAAACAAAAGCTACCCAGTCTTAAAGAGTACAAATTAGTATGAACAAAAAAGAAATCCAAGCATTTTTACCTATTAAAAAGCTACTATCTTCCACGAATATATTAATATTCACGAACTTCAACAAACCATTCCTGCTAACAACAGATGTTCTTAACAATGGATCTCAGAACGAAAGATCAGAATGAAGGCTCAGAATGAAAGGTCAAATTAAAGAATTAGAAAAGCAATAAATTGGATCGGAATCGCGTGGAAATAGATCTTAACTCTCATCAAAGAGGAATTCATAAAAAATCATTCAAGCCGTATAGCTAACAAAAGGAAAAGTTGTTAATACCAACTTACTGGATAAAAGAGAAATAAGCGGCTTGACTATAACGCAAATATAACGGAAACAAGCATCAAAATAATATCTAAATAACGTCGAACATCTGCAGGAACTTTTCAACGAGCATAAAGAAGCTGATCTCATTGACTTCAGCATCAAAACTATTTATGCAGAAAGAAATATCGAAGAAGACAACCGCAATCTCAAAACACAATATAGTGAGATTTCTAAGCAAAAAGTGAGAAAGTCCTAAATTTCCAGTGTTCACTTAAACAAATTTAGGTTAACCCTCTAGAGGGCATTGATTTACACTTGAATCGTTATAACAATGTGACTTGCTTTAAACTACAAGAACGACGACCAAAAACATCGTGAACGGTGTAGCTGAAATCAGAAGAGTTTACGTGGTATCATCACTTTCATGAAAATAATGAATACAAAGCAGCTCGACCAGCCACGATCACACCTCTAGATGACTTTCAACAGCGGATCATGGGCAAGAACCTAAGAATCGAGCGCACCGTTTACCACTTTTGCTCACCCTCAGTATACAAGTATCTTCGTATCGCAGGTGATTTATGCGGGTATGTGACACCAATCAGTTGCTTGGAACCGCCTCAATATTTAATTACAATCTGCTGCAATGATCTTATCAGGAAAGACTTTTTACGCGCAATGTTGATCGTTGACGGAGATGCTAACAAAGAAATAAAAACTGTGGGAATATACTATGAGCAGAAACTTGTTGAGAAGTATCAGATCGTCGCTTTATGATTCGAGTCAACCCAATGATGGTTTTGCTAAAATTGAACGATTCCATTCTCGGGATAACGTCGCTCGATCATTGGTGGCACAACGATTTCCATAATCAAGGGTCGTCTTACCCTCATATGTTGATTTGGGTCAATTAAATGTTTAAGAATGTTCATCACTGGCAATGCTGAAACTGGCAAGAAATTCACTATAAACTCAACCAAGAAACAGATGCGGTGCTATTACAATGGATAAAGGGATTCGGTGAAGGTTGATGCGCTTACTAGTTCAAGAGTTTTCTGGCAGAACTTTACAATCAATATGTTCAAATTATCGACTAAACGCGATGGAGTAAGACTGCCAAATCTCATCGAAGCTTACTTGAAACAGTTGCAACTGTAATGGCAGAACATCAAGTTTTATATCGTCGACGATTTTTCCATGGTTTCATATGAAATTCCTAACATTTTAACTCCCTTTTCCAACAGCTGTAAAACAGCACGGAACTCTCATTGGCGGCTGAAATTTTTTGTTTTTTTGGTGACAAAATGCAACTCCCAGTTCAACCGAAGAGCTCAGGCACATTATCTCATTTGTCGAAACTTTGTCGTTCTGCGATCTCGTTCAAAATATGCGACAACAAGAAGGGGACTTTTGAATTAAAGGCGGATAACGTCAAAATTCTTCTTGACAAAATTGTTAAAATCTACACGCTTGTAACATATGAATGTAATATTGTAATCATATGAGCATTACCCACCATGGTTGATAGGGACATCATGTCATATAAATGAATATACTAATAAAGGCGATTAGTTCTAACTTCACTATCAACAAGTGTGCTTCAACTAACATTACAATGCTTGGTGAACGAGTATTAAACCAAAGTTGAGATTGTAAAAATAATTTGCCCACTCTTTTGTCGATCTCAACTGTTTGCTTAAGATTTGCCAACTATGAAGATAATTTTTTTGAAATGTGCGAACACATCACCGACCCGCGAATAATTGAATTTCCTACAAGTTCACGGTAGAAAAAAAGAACCATAAAAAGGATTGGAAATAATATTCTGGTAAAGCGTCTAGAAGAACAAGTATAGTTACCCATGATCATGCCGTTATTCCAGCCAGACGATCTTAGAGGTAGCAACGTTTTCCAAAATACTTAAATGACTACCAGATCACATAGACGAAAGAGGAGCCAATAGGTTGATAAAAATGGTTATCAATATGCTAATAATAATGGGATCAAATTGTCTCATGGAGATAACTTCTCGAGATGGAGTTAAAGAATCGTTTCTGGATTATAAAAATGCTGTTGAGAAAGAAACTGGACAGCTATGATAGCTAGATAGCTGATTCCTGTACCGAACCGAAAACCGGCTATATGTGCTTGAAACGCAAGAAATGTTTATTAGTCGAAGTGTTGTTGTAATTGTGACAGATAAGGATATTTTAGCTTTTGATGGATATAATAAAGAAGCTACTACATATATCAGTCTACTATACAATCCAACTCATCCAAGTAGAAGTTCCTGCAGAACATCATTATCCTGAAATGTATATTAATGAGAATCAAATTGTCACAGAAGATGATGATTGGCATGAAACATTTGAGGCTGGAAGTGATTTTATCGTTATTCAAATGAAGATAAGCAGAATCCAGATGATCAGGCTATTACCGAAAAAACAGAACAGCGACGTTTACCATTTTTACATTACGATTTAAATGAAGAAATGTATATGGTACAAGCCGTTCGGCATAGCAATGGTACACAAGTTTGCAAATTAAAAATGAATGTTAAATTCGACAAATCTTGATCTTTGGTTTAAAACGATCAAAAGTAGATCAGTGTACTGACTATAACATACTTACATCAAAAATGATATTTGTAGCTCTTAGAAATTCTCATCTCACGGGACATTGTGAAGCTGATGTTTTATGATTTATGATTCCAACAACCAAGTTTTTCTATTAAAAGTTCACCACCATTTGATATGACAAATATTTATTACACTCACTCTAACTCACCCATAATCTTAAATCAGTTATTCGTTCACGTGATGTTTACACTGACAATATAAATTTTTGAACGGTGAATCTCGTGTGCTCAAAAATGGTAGAGTGCCACTATTCGTATTGTAACCACTCGCGCTCAATTCAATATTAAATAATTGGTTTTTATTCGATAAATTTTTAGTCATACCACTATTATGGTTCGATATTAAGTTGCTACTAGTAAAATTGTTAACTAAAAATTTTCGACCATTTTCACAGCCACCAAATAATAATGAAGAATTATTATTGTTACTATTATTACGATTATTACTACTACTATTTATATTTAATAAAATTGTTTGATTATTATAATTTTTAAAATTATTATTTGAAATTTTATTTATTTCATCGTCACATTTTGTTTGTCAAACGTTTACCTTTTGATTTTCATTATTAATAATAATACCTGATTGGTTCGAAACAATTTGATGTTGTTGTGTCGATGATAAACCACCCGCGACCAAAGCCGTTGTATTGTGATCGAGTAATGAACCGGTTTCCACATCGTTCATATCATCGTTTAAATTATTATTGCTATTTATGGCGGTACCAATAATTCCACCTAAACTCATAGTACCGGATGTTGAATTTTTATTGACCGAATTTGTGGCCGCCGACGATCGATTTATTGAATTACGTTGACGGCATAGAAATGGTGAACCTGACGGTGATGGCTGTTGAGTCTAAAATTATAATAATAGAATTTTTTATTTTTTGTAATTAGTATCGGTTTGCTTGTAAATTTTATTTTGGGGAATGCACTAATTAACTGCGACGTGTATAGCCTCCAGACAGTGGATCAAAACGTATCGTTAAACTTTCATGCCATAGATTAGTACTCTAATGTCAGGATTTAAAGTCAAAAAATTAACCGACCAAGCTCGATTTCAAAAGATTCAATATCTTTTTTGCGAATTGTCAAAAAATACACAACCATTATCTTGAAGAACACTTCGAATTATACGCTTTTCGCCATTTCGGATTTTTAATTCACATTTTTTTAAAATTCGATTCATATCGAATTATTCGACAGCAAAAAAATTTCATAATACCAAAAACCGCCGCGAATTAAATTTTTCGAAAACGAATAATTTGATGCTTGTGTTAGTGAACTTTTCTATTTTAATTTAACAAAAAAAATGTCTGATAATTTGGATATATAAGCGCAAAGCAAGAGCATTTTAAGCATAAATTCTCTGAAACGATGTGCAACTGGCTTAATTTGATTTTAATAATAAAAGTAATTTCATAAAACCAAATAGATTACGGAACGTTTGGTTTTATAGTTATACTAGCGAAAGTTCTTAATAACATGTTAGGCATTAATAGTGATGATCAACGAACATGTTGCATAAGAGTAGAAACCATTATTAATCGGTTGGATCGATTTAACTGTAGTAATTGTTTCAGAACAGAACTGATGGCAAAAGATGGCAGTAATGGATGTCTCGAACCATGCTTCGTCCAGAAGGAAAATAAATGCGGCTCTATATCAACGCGCCTTTAAGTTAACTGACAGTGGTGTAGGGTAGAAATTTAAAGGAAAACCACTAAAGTAAAGAAACAAACCAATAGCAAATACTAAACGGATGCAAGGCAAGAAGACTTGAATTACATTATTACAAACTGATCCATCTATCACAAAATACAACCTATTGAAATTTTAAAGTTTTAACTAATTTACAAGAAAAGTGATTTTAAACAAAATCTTATCTACTTCAAAAAAGGATACAGCCTGGCGAAAGTAGTTAAAATTTGGTCGGTATAATTTATGTCAGTTCATCATTTTAAAATCTCATTTATTCGTTTTTTCTGGGTTACAAATCATAACTAAATACTGTAAAAAAACCAAACAATACACATAAAATATATTAAGAGATTGCATGCAATGGACAATGAATTATTTTACACGTATAGAATACAAAAAAGCATTCGAAAATCCACCAGACATAATAAACTTGCCTCATCTCTAGTGATCTATCATATTCATACGAGTTTCGCAATCAAAAATATAACCAACGCTTTAAATTGCCCAAAAATTGAATTCGTAATTATAATTAAATTATCTACCATATAAAATTAATACATATTACATTAAACATCGTGAAGATTTGTTAAATTACTCCAACTCTATAAAAAAAAATTTAAAAAAACGAAATATATTAAATTTAAAGAAACCAACATTATATTTTGTCCAACCCCCGGGGCAAAATAAAAAATTGTCTCAAAATTTGTATTTTATCCGTAAATAAAATTAATTTAAAAAAAAATAACAAAACTAATTTTTCCATCTTAATTATTTTAAATTAAGATGATATAATTTTTTTTTAATGGATTTTTTATTTTTGTTCATAATTTAATGTACAATTTTTAGATTTGTTTTAAAATAGTTTAAAATTTTATTAAATATAAAATTTAAATAAATAAAATATAGTTTATAATTTTTTTTTTGTTTTTTTTTTTTTTTTTAATTTGAGACAATTATTAAAAATTATATAATATAATAAGAAATATGAATACTTAAAAAAAAAATTTTGTGTTAAATAAAAAATTTTCTTATCAAATAATTTCAGTTTTTTGGTTTTTTGGTCTCTGGTCAAAAAAAAAAAAAACAAAAAAAAAATAAGATATTGTATTAATTAATTACACACACACACACACGCACAAGTCAATTTAACCTAGGATTATACTTTTATATAAAAAAAAAAAATTAAACATAAATCTGTAAAGTAATTAGATGGTAATACTATTTCAGAATAGTTTATATAATCATTTTGTAGTGAAAAGGAATGTTATTTAATTTTTTTTTTTTTTTTTTTAGTTTTGTGACTGACTATGTATAGTAGGGGGATGGTCTTTAATAACGATAAACTATATAGCTAGGACAAATTAAGTTACTATGCAAAATCTAAGACAATGTCATCACATATAGAATGTTTTTCAATTACTTTATTATTAGTTTGGCAGCATGTTGCGCGCACACAACCCTCATCCGATGTTGGACAATCTAATGCACAACAATCTTGTGATCCATTTGGATTTAAAGTTGTTACACCGTCTGTGATTGTACTCGAATTTTCAATTTCAACAAATTCGGGTTGTATTGTTGTTGAATGGATGCCCTCGTTGTGAAAGAATTCTTTCACTTTTTCGGCAATTTTCATATATTCGGATAGGTTACGACATCTGAAATAAAATAAAATATTAGATATACAAGATAATATAAATAAAATACATCACTTTAAAAAAAAAAAATTAGCCCACTAAATCTATTTGAAAATTAATTTTATTATTTAGTTTTTAATTTAACATTGAAGCAAATTTAAGTGGAATGATTAAGAATATTTAGGTAACGCGGTACTTTTAAAATACAGCCAAACTCACAAAATAATTAAAGATGGTGGTTATTCTGCTCACCAAATTTTTAATGCAGACAAATCTGGCCTTAATTGGAAAAGATGCCAAAGCGCACGTACATTTCAAGAAAGAAAACTCAGCACCTGGGTCTTAACCTCTAAAGGATAAATTTACAATATTACTTTGTAGTAATACTTCTGTTTATTAGACCCTTCCTGTTAAATGGTGGGTTAATAAAAAGGGTGGGTAACCGGTTATTTAACGACTAGTTTTTAATGGTTTCGTTCCCATAATGTAAAATTACACCAAAAAGCAGAATACAGTAAAAACTGTATATGGCGGAAATTACGAAAGCCGGAATCCCATCATACACGGAAAATAAAAAATTAGGTTCTATTTGTAATATAATATCAACCTCCTTACGCGGAAAACTATGAGACGTGAACGGAAACCTTTTTTTCGTAATTTTTAATGTAAATTAAATTTGTAAAGACGGAAAGTAACATTCAATTTTTTTGTTACATTTTTATATGCGGAAAATGTCACGAAAAATGAACTCTATGGTGTAGAGGGTTACATTTTAAAAAACTTGTTTGTTAGATTTTTTAATTGTCAAAGTTTGAGGTTATGAATTTAGTGTAAAGAAAATTTTCAAATGATAATTTGTGTAGAATGAAAAACAGTTATGTAATTTTTAAATTTGTTGAGTTTGCGTATTACTATTTTGACATTTATTGCAGAATAATGAGTTAACGACCGCATTGCCTATCGTTAAAAGAAAAATACGATGTAATTAGACTCATAGATTCCGAAAAAAAAAGTTTCAAATATGTTACCGAGAAATTTAAATGCGGTAAAACGCAAATTTATACGAAACATTAAACGTGTTGACATTCGAGTGGTTCTGCAAAGCGCGCGCAAAAAATATACCAATTTCTGGACCAATTTTACAAGAAGCAGCCTTAAATATTGGACGAAAATTGAAAATTGACGAGTTTAAGGCGTCGAATGGATTTAATTATCTAGTTTTCGTTCGAGGTATAACATTACATTCAACATTGCGTGTGGAGAATCAAACGAAGTAAATAGCCGTACGGTTGAGGAGTGGAAAGGAAATTTAGGGCGAATTATCGAAAACTATAATATTAAAGATATCGCTAATGAAACAGCCTTGTTATATAAAGCTTTGCCCAATAGGACATTGCACTTAAAAGGACAGAAATACCCACACGGCAAATTATCAAAGGAATGATTAACGTTGCTTCTGATCGTATACGCAGATGGATCAATTGAAAAGTCGGCCGTAATACGTAAAACCCTTAATCCAAGGTGCTTTAAAAATTTTAAAAAATCCTCTCTTCCCGTTTCTTACTACAATAATCCAACAGCATGGATGTCTTCAGAAATTTTTCAAACAGTTTTTACCTAGAAACATTTTGTTATTTGTGGACAAAACTGCATGTCATTAACGTTTTCTAATATAAAATTGATCTACCTACCACCAAATATGACGGTGAAGATTTACTACAGAAAACTTATGTTAAAAGATTTGCTTAGTCAAATTTAAGACGGAAACACTGGTTTAGCTTTAGCAAAAAAAATATCTATTCTGGATGTGATAATTTTTTTGGACGCTGCAATTAAATGTGTAAAATCAACCACTATTCAAAAATGTTTTAAAAATTGTGGCTTCCCTGCTAATCTAAATGAAGAAGCCAACGATAAATCAGAACAAGGAATTGTGGAGATTCAAAACCTAATAGGTGCCATTTATAACGATCATTTGCACAGCGCACTAAATTTTGTCAATATGGATGTTGAAACCGTCACTAAAACCAGTAGTATTGAGATAGTTGAACTGGTACAACAACATACTTCGGAAGATGTTGAAAATAATTTGAACAGCGATGATAGTGATGATGATGACATTGAAAATGTGCCACATAAATCAGAAATGATGAAGAGCTTAAAAAATTTGGAGACATTTTCGAAACACAAAGATTGATCTGAGTGGTTCGAATGCTGGAGAAATAGTCAAAAACAGTCTGCGCTTTAACATTGTTAGATGCTGAAATAAAAGCAGCAAATCACCGGCATTAAACAGTTGCTCTGAGAGTAACGTTGGCAATTTAATGTCCTCGTTTGCAAAGCCGATTTTTTTTTCGAAACACCCGAAAATTTGTATTGTAAATGGGCGAACGAGAACTTCGTTTGGCCAATTCTCATTCTCTAAAACTTTTTCTTTTCGATCAAAATTCACTAAAATCTTACAACAAATGTTATAGCCCCTCGGTATGAGTTTTAAAGTTTCAGCGTTATGCCAGGCTCATATTAACGAAATCAATGACCGCTACGTTAAAACTGTGGGAGGAAATTAGAACTTAGGATTTATCGGCCGAATGTTGTTGGGCATACTGGAAGGACACTTTACTGAATTTCGTAATTGATGCATGAAACACTTTATAGTAGAGCTATTGGGCGCTCAAAATAAAATACAAAAAAATATTTTCCAGGTAGTAACTGTTATTAGTATTAATATGCAGAAGGAGTGAATTTAACTAAATAACAACACCTGGCGATTTGATTGGGCTATTCGTTTTGCTTACTGATTTGAACTTTGTTTGTTTGGTGCTTTCACGACGAGTTGGCTTTTGTTTGGCTGGATTTTTATGCATCGAAATGCCACGTATTCAGTACACGTCATATAAATACGCAAACATGCATTTTATTTCCGGTGAGAGTAGAAGCAATGCCAATAAACCTGCAGCCCTTTATAGGGAAAAATACCCTAACGCGTGCGTCATCCGGATTACCGCGTCTTCATCAGAGCCCACGAGTGTTAGTCGGAAGGAAGAATAACTGAAAGCGATGTTGGTAGTACTAGCACTGGAAGACCCGATATTTTTAACACTGATGTCACGGTGCTTGAGGAAATTGAGTTACCTCTACAAGAGCAATAGCCCGACGCAGAGATCCCAAAATCGAGTATACACCGTGTATTGAAAAAAATATAAGTTCCACCCCTACCAACATACACGCGTTCAAACTCTGCAACCGAAAAAATACAAAGCAAGATTGCTTTTGTGCTGACAGATGCTTGTAAAAATAGAACAAGATCCACAATTCTTTAATAATATTTTGTGGAGCGATGAATCAACTGAAAGAGATGGATACTTTAACATCTGCACAGCTGGCAACTTTCGTGTTCGCACCTAATGCCAGAAGACAGATTCCAGTACCAGTTCAAAAAAAATTATTGGGAAGTGAATGACCTATTTGAACTGCCCGGGAACTTATCTGGTTAAAGCTATTTTGACTTTCTTCGAAATGATCTGCCAAATTTATTGAAAGAGGTGCCCGACGAAAATAGAATCCTATTGGTTCCAGAATGATGGGCTTCTTGCGCATTATGAAGACAAGTCCATGTGTATTTTAAATATACATGCCCAGATAGATAGAATGGTGAGTTATATCTTAGGTACTACCTGAGGAATCGGACGATATATTTATGTTGAAATTTTATTTGCTTTTTTAACCTTGCAACCATTATGAAAAAATCAGGATGAAATCATCAGGGGATAGTCCACTACCTTTGACCGATTTCCTAAGAAAATTAGAATTGTACGCAGAAGCAGACGAGGTGAAAATAAAGGACATCTATAAGGGCATATAAATTATTGGAGAGTATCACATGGGATTGAAATGGGTAAACGCTGGTTACATAAACAATTAGGAAGAATTAGTCACTGGTATCAAGTTACGATTCGTTTCCAAAAACTATGACTATATGGTAAGAAAGGAAATTTTGGCTTAATTTGAGAAGTTATGCAATAAAATGGACGAGGCCAGATTGATGGATTCAAGACAACATCACTATCTTCAACTACAATCTGACCGACATCAGCTGTTTCAGTGCGAAGACTTTTGTTTAGACGAGGTGAACAGAAAGATGTTGCTGGAGTTGAATCAGTCTAAGATTTTGGCCCCGACCTAGTAGATTTGCCCGAAAACAAAAACCCAACAGAAACAACAATTCAACAATAAAATGCTGGAATTGCTTGCTAATTCGGCACCGACCTTTTGATTGTGATCAACCACGTGAATGGTTTATTGTTGGTGTTTTCGTGCTGATCAATGCCCAAGAAACCACAGTGGATTTACATTATTTATTTGTGATGGGAAAAATATCAAATAAAACAGTTCTGTCGGAAAACTCTAAAATGAATCCAAAACAAAATTAATGATCTTGTCTTCAATGATCCTGTATCTGGTTTTGATTTTTGAGATGCTTTCCGCACCTGGCTATCCCTTGTGCCTGACGATCAGCATGGTATTTACTGTGTAAATGTTGTCAAAAACACAGACGAAAATAACCGACATCAGTTGGATGAGGTTCAAAAACTGACACTGAACGCAATTTAGTAAAGATATGAAAATTCAGAAAGATATGAATGTCGAATTAAGATTGGAAGTAATCCAAGAGGCCGGGATAACTAAATGGGCACACCCACATTTTTGCGTACCAAAACCTTTAGGCAAAATGAGATGACCAGATGCACGGAAACTAAATGAAGTAAAGGTTAAGGGCAGTTATCCTTTACCATATATCAATAAGATTTTAGGACAGGTATCCATTACAACATACTTGCCCAGTTTAGATATGATCGATGCCTTCTGGCAAATCGAGTTGAATGCTAGTAGTCGACCTAAAACGGTTTTTATTGTATCTGGAAGAGGCCTCTACTAGTATAATAGAATGCCGTTTGGTTTGTACAATGCTAGTCAAACTCTTTGCCGGTCGATGGACAAGGTTCTCGGGGTAGATTTGGAACCGCGGGTATTTGTTTATCTTAATGACATAATCGTGATGTCACAAACGTTTCATGATCACATAAGCATACTTAAAGAGGTAGTCAAACGTTTGCGAAAAGCTAATCTGGCGATTAGTTTCGAAAAATCAAGATTTTGTCTCAAGGAGATCAGGTATCGCGGATATATCCCCGACGAGCATAAATTAAAAATTGATCATTAGAAAATTTCCGGAATCCTTAAGTTCACAACATTAAAATGGCTGGATGGTATCTTCGATTTATACCCGATGTTTCTACGCTTATAGCACCAATCACTAACCTCGTAAAAAAGGCAGTCAATAAGAAGTTTAAATGGAGCTCTGCCGCTTAAGTCACATTTCCACATTTGAAGGGTTTAAACACCTTTTCACCCACATCTGTCCCTCTCAGTTAGTAAATTTATATCCAGATGTAAGTACTGCATATTTATGTCCTGAGAACTGCAGTGGCGATTTCAGATTTATGAGGTACAATTATGAGGTGTTAGATATTGTAGGGCAATGCAAACTTCTAAAGTCGCCCACTAAATCGTATTATTTCTTCTTCATCCAGAAATGGGTCTAGTGGCTTTAGCTTATTTTTACTGGTACCTTAGTGGTGACTTTAATACTGCGAGGAATTCTTATTTTCGGCATTCGGCCTAAATCATTGTGTATGTCATTCCATGCGATAATCATTTCTGCCGGTAGCTGTTCTTCCCAATCGATTTTTTCCTGCCACAAACTTTGAAATAGTATTTTGATCCTAACAGTAATAGGGGATATGAGTCCAAGGGGATCAAAAATCTTTCTCGCTTCGGCCAAAATGATTTGTGATCAAATATGTAGATATAATAGTCTATAAGCATCGTAAAAATGGAAAACAAATTTCGACATTTTTCGCAATTTAGAATATAATACCAAAAAGCGATTAACTATAATCTAAAAATATTGTATCAACATTTAAATGTATCTTCAATCGATTTCTAAACATTTTAAAGAAAATTTGTTCAAATTTTCCGTGTGCTACATCACAAAATACAATTTTGTCTAAATAAGAGGTTTCATATTTATGGAAAATGTAAAAGTGAGTTAATTGTGTACAAATAATTTACATGTTTCAATTATAGAAAATCCTGTTTGAAAGCTCGATTGAATAAATGTAACTGGATGCTTTTATAGCCTACTGGAACTAATTTATGTTCAACATATAAAATATCTTTAAAATTTACACATTTAAAAAACGAATTTACCTTATGTGTGCAGATGCAATAATTCGATCACCAGCCAATTGCCATACGTGAAATTCATGTACTGCTAACACTCCATCCACCTTTTCTAGCAACCTTCTTTGAATAGCATCAACCTATAATAATAAAAAAAAAAATACAAAATAAAACCTTCCAAAAGCATAATGCATTGTCTAATTCATACTTGTATATGTGTAGGAACTGTTTGTAATAAAATTAAAGCTGATTCTCGTAATAATGGCCAAACCGAGTGTAAAATTAATACTACCAAAACGATAGATAATGCCGGATCCATATAATAACGATATTTCCAATCTGACAGCCAAACGACTAGAGCACTTATAATAACAATAATACTGCCTAATGCATCACTTAGTACGTGTAAAAATGCGCCACGCATATTCATTTGTGTCGGATCGTGGGAATGACCATGATGTTTTTTTTGTATTGTTGGTTGCTGTTGATTTGGATAGATAAACGAATTATTTTCATTATCGTCGTTTACGTTCGCCAATCGTGTTAGTTTATTATGAGATCCAGTTAAACCACCGTGTGAATGTCCGTGCGATGAACCACCGTGGTCTATTTAAAAAAAAAATTATTAATAAAACTATTAATTTTATAGTGTAATAAAAAACTTACCGTATAAAAGTAGTAATCCAATTACATTAACAACTAATCCAATAACACCAACCACAACTAAAAGTTGTGGCTCATGTATATGTTCCTCTTCGATAAAACGTTTACACGCCTCGATTGTAATACTAAAACATAATGCAACTAAAAATACGGCATTTACTAGGGCGCCGAGAACTTCGGCACGAGCCCATCCAAATGTGTTTTTGGACCATTTTTTCGGTGACATTTTTATCGATAAAAATGATATGACTAAAGCGGCTATATCACCTAACATATGAAAACTATCAGCAACTAGTGCCATTGAATTTGTTATATAGCCAACAACAATTTCCACAAAAAAGAAAAAAGCCGTCAACCACATTATTGACAACAGCCGACATTTTTTACCCGTATATTTTCCCATTTCTGATTTGTTTTTTTTTTTTTTTGTGTTGTTGTGATGTTCGAAGTTGAATCAAAACGTAAAGTGATAAAATCCAATTTGAAATCTAAAATAAAATAGAAGAAAAGTAATTTTTAGTATTTGAGATATGAAATAATTTTTTTTTTATAATTTAAGATTTTTCCATCAAGACAAGTTATGCTTGAAATTAATTTATGATAATTAGATTCCATATTTTTCCAATAACACAAATTGTGTGTGTGTCGTAAGTACATAAATACAAAACGTGTCAGCATTTAGGGTAAGAAAAATATTTATTCTATTTGATGTGCTTTTAAAACATTAAACAAATTTCCTTTAAAAATTCGATTTAATATTTCGAGTATTATAGATTTCACACACAAAAAAATAGAATCCAGACAATTATTTATATAATAAAAGATGAGTAATCCACCTCTCACTATTATAATAAATATCAAATAATGCTTGAGTCCGACTTGCATAAATATTTACTATATATTTTACACACACGCACTCTCTAAACATTTACTCAGATGATGTAACTAAATGTCAACTAATTATGATGATACCGACAGTAAAACCGATATAAGCAAATTTTTTAAACACTTGGAACCAAATCGGTCCGAGATCACAAATAATAGTCTTACCAATGTCTTGTGTTTCCTTTGAATTGTATTATTGCAATATACACAGCGATAAATTAATATAAAATATCAACATACTTTGGTTGATAAGAAACTATCACACAACTAAGCGACCACAGCTAAAACTTATTGTTTATCATAACAACTGTTCGTTGAATAGTTTTTTGTTTTGTTATTGATATCATTTTATCGTTTTAAATTGACAAATAATCAAAATAATGTTTAGTACACCCGTACTAACATTAAACTTATGGATTGTGTATGTGTGTGTGTATAAATCGTTATGGTGATAATCTCAATAGTGATTTATGTTGAATAACAGTAAATATGTTGGCAAGACATATGGCACTAATCAACCGGCACGACCTTATTAATATATCATGATTTAAGCGACGGGACTGTATTTATTGTACACTATAGGCCTTTCTAATCATGTTTTAGTCATCTCAGTATAATTTCTGACTACCATCACTATTCCTCTTAATGTTTGAAAAAATGATTTGAAAAAACTATAATGGCAATTATCTTAGCGCAAGAGAAAAATGTTTTCATTTAAAATATTTACATTTATGTTCATTTTGGGTGTTGGGTGTGTCTCAAAAGGCAATATCCCAACTTTGTAACTATGTAGAAACCACCAAATGTGTCTAGTATATCTCCAAGTGGTAACACCCGGGCAACGATGGAATACTCATCAGCTAAATACTAGAGGCGAGTGCAATCAATACACCTATAACAACGCAATTAGTGTAACAAACAAGGAAACAATACCACTTGATGCTCTTGGTGGGTAGTCTTGGCGAATGTGGTGGGGGGGGGACATAAGTCGAATGAATTTCATCGACTCCGCAATCTACCACAGCACCCACTTTCTGTTCGCTGTGCTGGTCATGTTTTAGGCAGAGGTCAGAGGGTGGGTGGTCACGAATGGATGTATATCAGGTATACTCATGCGACACTCGCAAGTGCATGTACGACCTCCACGTGATGGCTACTGTTAACTAGGAATCTTCCTAGGCTAATGTACAGCGCTGAAGGAGTAAACTTTACACAAACCCCCAAATCACGATGAACAGCACATGCCAAGGAATGAATGGTTAGTGGGTCAACAAATCTCTAAAAACTCTAATATGCGGACTTTGGATACCAGCTGACCTCCAGTTTTAATCAGCCTTACCCTCGTATATGGATCTCTGCCAAGGCGGACCGTTTATTTCTTTAAAACTCGTAGGAACATAATGAACATAAATACAACTAAAACAAAATAGACAGACACTCTCAAAAAGCCAATAGAAAAAACGGATGATGGCTCCTTAAAGGTGAAGTCACCAACGAAACAATAAGGGTCATGCAGGCGGTGGTGCCGGGTACCAGTGAAAGCCGAGGGCCTGTCGTAGCAAAAGCGAGCTTGAACCATAAAGGGCAAGCTACCTTCACAGTAGGTTCAGTAAACACGGCCTTGGTACCTCAGCCGGAGACTGGCACGAAAGTTGTCCCTGAGGCAAGGCGGCGGTATAGGAACCGACGCGCGGCGCAGAGGATATTTGTCATGTCGGCTACCACTGAGGAGCTGCTAACAAAAGAACAGAAGGAATCTCTAGCATGGGCAAAGGTTAGCTTTTTTGGCGATAATTCGGTGAGGGCACCAGCAGAGTCGAAAAGACAGCGGTCCAAAGACGGATTGGAAGCTGAGGATAATAAGCGACTTAGAATGCAGGGAGCCCAAGAAGATACTATGACACACGGGCCAAAACTGTTCAGTGACGTCCTTAAGGAGTATCCAGTGATACTAGCCGTCATTGACAGGAGTCAAGAAAATAGAAGTATCACTCTTGATAAATGGAGACTATTGTATAATGAACTAAACTCGTTTTCCTAACGACCTTCGGAGAAAATCCGGGGCCACCTCTATCTGTAGGGATGCAGGATGGCACCAAGGGCGCGTGAAGCTAACGGCGTGGGCCGATCAAAGATCGTCAGACCTTTATCGTCTGGCCGTAGCTAAGGTAGGGGAAGTGTGGGGAGGCGCGAAGCTGGCAGTGGTTGACAGGAACGAGATCACTAGCAGAGCAAGGGCACGCGTCTAGCTGCCAATCGAGCCAACCTGTCCGGATGAAATAATTCGGAAATTCGGGCAAGCAATGTTGATCTTTCGACGAACAATTGGATGATCATTAAACAAGAGGAGGCGAAGAAAGGATCTAGGTTGTCCATTTTAGTGGTGAACAAAGAGTCCCTAGCCCCTCTAGCTAAGACAAATGGGGTAATCGGCTTCGGCTTCGGGTCGATTACCCTAAAGGTGTTTAAAAAGGACGAGGTCGAAGCGGTTGTGGAAGACCTACCAATGGAAGAGGAACAAAGAGACGAAGGTTCTAACCTGCGGGAAGTTAGCAGCTCAGCGATGAAGCGATTAACAGCTATGAGTAGTCGCCTATCCCTGGACTCAGACGAGGATGATCGTGTCAAGTCGATGGGGGAGGGGGTGACAAAAAGAGACAACAAGATGGACATAAAGGGACTATTACCGTCAAGACTATTGACGTCTCACCAAGGAACGAAAGAGAAAACCCTACCGCAACAGCGGATGGTATATGAAGGAAAGTAAGTTAAACTGTTTATGCTTAGCACGGTTCAGATTAATCTTCACCATTCTAAGGTTGCTTCGGCAGTCGTGATCCTCAGGCTGACCAAATCAGATGAGGATATAATTCTAGTCCAAGAACCCAGGATTAAAAAAAACAAGATTGTGGCCTTGGTTTAAAAGGGTATAAAATTTTATACTCTTCTAGGTCCGAATCTGTGATAAAACGGTATCATTCCAGTGAAATTGCAAAAACACTCGTCGAGCATTCTCCCATGGCTGGAGATCTTCAGGGGGTGTTTAAAGCTGAATTATATTCCTAGGAAATAAACGGAGGTTAGGGTGATTTTTATCCCGAAAACGGGGAAGAATTCACAGGCCTACCCAAAGGACCTAAGACCTATAACTCTATCATCCTTTCTGTTAAAAACATTGGAAGTCTTTCCTAACAAGGATGATTGACGTGTACATACGTACAAAAATAAAACCCAGTAAGAATCCACCATTAGGAGGCCAGTAGTTAGAGAAACTTCGCAAGGTGGTGTCCTATCACCTCTTCTCTAGAACATAGTAATCAATGGACTATTTTTGGAAATGGAGGGGGAGGGAATAGGGGTGATAGCGTATGCAGATGACGTAGAGATCGTGATCTCGGGTAGGTACCTGAGCACGATTAAGGAAGCCATCTAGAAACGATTAACATTAATCCGATAGCGATAACGACGATTGTTTATTTGTTTTTCACGATGAAGATGGTCGTTTAAATGATCTGTCCTTTACGAAAATATTGCTCTGTTTCTGATTCTTTTTTTCTGTTTTCCTTTCTAATTTAAAAACGTTAGTATATTTCGTTGTAGAAAATCGTCAAAACCGTTTTTTCCCGGTTTTGAAATTTCTGAAAGTCACTACGACGTTTTATAAACACATCTAGACATTAAAAAATTTGAAAGACATTTTATCCACTTTCGGTAAATGTCTGGTTCGACTTTTTAAAAAACTGTTAACAAAAAAGAAATGAAATCGGCCGACTTTAAAATGTTTTGACATGATTATAAAGGGTCACTGATTTTAAAGACTACATAACTGATGAAATATGTTGATGCTTATAGTTCCGCTATAAGTGCGAACAATAAAGCTTTACCAAACACTTAAAATAAATACAAATCAAATTTTGACAGTGGCATTTATGTAAAAAAAAATGTATATAAAATAACATTAAAATAATTTTGCAAAACTTACTTTAAAAAAATCTAGGATCTAGGCATATCGCAACAGTTTTATTTACGTTAAATAAGTGTGGTCATTGTTGGAAATTCAAACTTGTAGTTTATGCAAAGGCTATAGCAGCCTAATTGTTATTTCCAGTAATAGAAATTTTCATAAGATTAGGCTAGAAACGATCTAATTTTCAAAAAAAAAATTCAAAAAATTTTCAAAAAGATTTTGTATGGAAATGTTAAAATGTGTAGGATTTTAAAGGTTTATTGATAATTTGCATAAAGGTTTTTCATTTTTAAATTTTGATAGGCACAGTTTTTATTTTTTAAATTGCTCAGTGTATTTAAAATAGTCACCGGTCGTATACTGATGGTTAAGGTGTTTGCTTAACACGCCTCGACCAGGTTTACCTTCTGTTCTTTATATTATTATTTTGAATTCGATACTAATACTATATACATTTTACAGTGTAAATAATGTTTTATCAGTTAGAAATTATTTACCAGTTTTATAATCAAATTAAAAAAATCGAGGAACTGATAAGAAACAATTGTGTTCATTCACCTGAGAGTCAATCACTTGTTGAAATGCAGAATATAGATTTTCAACGCTAAAATTCAGAATGGCTGTAGCTATGTATTATGCAGTTAAAACGCAACAGCGAAAGGGTTTAGAAAATTGCCCCAAAACAGATGCACCAATAAAATTAAACGCACATTGAATTTTCATTCTATCCCTACACCTACATATGAGTGTGGGTGAGCGTATGTGCACATATAAACACATATAAACAATATGTTTAACTTTTTATAAAATCAAAAGAGGTTTTTTAAGCTTCCTAAAACTCTTTAAAGTTATGTTAAAATTTAAAATCTTTTAACTCTATTTTTTTACTAATTCAAAATTTAAAAAAATAACCCTGTATTATCTTTTTTCCGATTAAAATGTTAAACACGAAGTTTTAATATTTTGTAATTTTCTATAAATTCTTCAAAGTAAAATCTAATTTTCTAAACTTTTTATTCTATATTGATTGAGTGATTTTGAATGTACTGCCAAGCATTAAGCAGGATATCCCGGAAAGCGTCGGGCCCCCAATACACCCGTTTTTACATATACTTGGAAGGATATGGAGGATACTAGTTAAATTATTGAGATCGGCCCGGTTACAGGCACCTTGGCGGCCAATAGTTAGTCAATTTTTGTGGGTTAGGGAAAGGAAAAGTGTGTTAGTTATGGCATAATTGGTCCGATCTCCCGGTAGGCAATATTCAAACTACTGTTAATGTAAGACAATCACATTTTTGTTGTACTGCTCTGCATTTTGCCATCTCTTATTCATCTGTAATCTGCAATGGTTCCCTGAAAATCAAATCTATTAATGAACTAATTTCTCTAGGTTGTAATAAATTAAATTAATTTTTATCTGGAATTATAAATTAATTAGATTTTAATCTTCTAACATCATTATACAATAATATAATTCCTGCAAGCCATAGGCTGTAATAAATTGGATTAGTACAAAAATATAAGAATACAAGAAAAAATATAGAATATAGAAATATAACAATATAATACTCAACTTATTTATAAATAAATAAACAATATGACAGTGGCATTATGAGTACTATGATCAGCAATAGTATAACATAAATTCACAATTCATCCCATACTCACCACCGATAGAAACCAAACTTCCCAAAAACTCCACAACAAACCCAAATTACAGATTTAAGAATACTTAAAAAAGGCAGAGTCCAAAGATAAACAAACCAAAGTAAATTTCAATCTGGGACCAACTCCAATAGGAGAATACCAGCAGCGTGCACCATCAAGGGTGCCGCCAGAACGCCCTTTTCGAAAACAAACCGTCATTTTCAGCAGATAAAAATGTACACGAGCACTACCGACACCACCACTACCAGACCAAAATTGTCAATTAAGCCGGTATTCAAACACTGACAGTCATCAACGAGATCTGGGCAGACTATCTGACCAACCTCACTCTATCACTCCTACAAGTAAAGCAAACCACACATATGCGACTGTAGGCCCACACCACACCGAAACAGAATCAGTAAAAAAACCAGCCACCGCAACTCGGGAGTGTCCCCTGAAAAGCTACGTGCAGCAATTGAAAAAACTAGCAAGTTCACTACCACGAACCATCACCACTAGATCCAAGTCACAATTTCTGGGATTCCGGTCATCAAGGGCATCACACCAAAACCAAATCAAGGTAGTCAATGTCAACTCAAAAGGTGGCCATGAACTGCTCAACGCCCCACACCTCACCACCACGACTCCCTGACGATTCACATTGAAACCATCCACCATTTTCTAAAATGGGAATCCCAAAGCCCTACTCCAGCCTAGCAACCATGCTCTCCGAAATATATCCTGTATAAGACCAGAATCCCACCTCATTCCGAAACGACACTCAGACACGACTACCACCAAAAATAAGAATGCCAACCACACAACACAATCCCAAACCACCATCATCCACTTTACTACGCTACCCCAGAAACATCGCTGCCGCTCCACATCCATACAACTAAAAGCCACCTCCACAGCCGACTACAACAAACTCCCCAGATCCCAGCCGGAGTCCCTCACTGTGCCGCCGCTGACCTGTCCCAACAACACCAGAAACCGCAACCAACTCCAATTGGTCAAACCACATCGATAAACCCAACACCTCACTCCTGACAACAATCCACCAACTCGATAGCCAACTCTCTCCCCCAAAAGAAATTCCAACACCATCTCCGAATTAGAAATGGACCGATCCCCCTTTATCTACCACAACTCAAGTTTCGAGTAGATTCAACACAGAAGCACACACCCAAGCACCTAATTTTTTCATCAATAAAAATATAAAAGTATAAAAATAGGCATATAAAAAAAGGAATCCACAAAAACACATAAAAATTAAAAACAATGGCATTTTGAGTATTATAACCACCAACTGTACAACATAAATCCACAAATCATCCCATACTAACCACCGATAGACATCTCAACACACACAAACTTCACAGCAACCCAAATTATAGCTAAAAGTCCCCATCGAGCTCTGGGGAGACTATCGCATCAATCACCCTATGATTCCTACAAGTGAACCAGATCTCACTGACACGACTGTCGGCCTACACCACTCCGATACAGAATCAGTGATAAATCGGCCACAGCTCCCCGCGAGCGTCCTCAGAAAACCATGAGCAGCAAATGCAAAACTAGCAAGTTCACTACCAAGAAACATCCCTACCAAATCAAAATCACAATCCCAGGGAAACCGGCCAATCCCGGTCATCACGGGCATCACACCAAAACAAACAGAAAAAAATAAAAAAATATTCAAAGTAATTAAAGTCAACTCAGGAGGTGGCTTACCACACCTCACTACCACGACTCCCTGACGATTCACATCAAAACCATCTACTATTCCCAAAAAGAGGAACCCAAAAGCCCTACTCTATCCCAGCAACCTTGCTCTCCGAAATAAGGTCTGTATAAGACCACGATCCCACTTCATTCCGCTACGACTTTCACAGACACGACAATCACCAAACAATCAGAACGCCAGCCATACAACTTAAATCCAAAATCGCCCAAAACAAATCACCCTCACTCACTCCATCATGCAAACCCAGAAGCATCGCCGCCGCTCTAAATCCATACAACTAAAAGCCACACCTGCAGCCATCCACAACACTTCCACCAAATCTCAGCCGGAGTTCCGCAAAGCCCCGTCACTGTGCACACCCAAAAAACCGTTGGGAAGTAATGAAACCTATAATCAAATTTATTAATGTGAGAGTATTAAATCTAAACTTTTTATTCTATATGGCATAAAATTAATGTTAACTACTTCTAGACTTGAAAAAATTTATGAAATTTTAAGATTTAGACTATAACTAAACAAATTTTAGTTCGATTGAATTTTTAAAATTGTATAACGATTTCGGTTATGGAGATTTGGGTAAATATCAATTTTGTTTAAATTTCGATAGTTTAAAAAATTTGACTACAATTCAAATAATTATTTTCTACAAAACCACTATAGATTTATAAAACAAACCAGAGTAAAAACAATTTAAAATCTCCCAAATACTAGTACATACCGAGGTAAAATTATAATTTTTTTAAATTTAAGTTGACAAACATAACCTTGTCAACCCATCGACACACAACCTATATATGCAATAACATATCATGAGTTAAAAAATCAATAAAAATATAATAAAATATTCAATTTTCAATTTGTCCTATCTGCAGTATGGGAGGAGAAAATCATTTTAAATAAATAATTGAAATTTTGAAAATTTATATATATATATATATATATATATATATATATATATATATATATATATATATATATATATATATATATATATATATATATATATATAACATATGTAACATACAATGTAAATATCAAATTTAATATTGATACGACTATTATATTACGCAAGGAATACCCATAAATCGGAAGCAAAAATTAGGTGACAATGTTATGAATTTTGGAAACTAATACCATTTATCTTGAAACAAATTTCAATCGATTTAATATTTTACATTATTTATATAAAATTTAAATAAAATATAACATGATATATAAGATATACCATGGTATTTGACTTTAGTATATATTCAGAAACTATTAACTTAAAGGTAATATTTTTATTTGTCCTTTTGGTAGGGAGTATTCGCATATTTGAACAATTAGTTATAGTGGTGGGTTTATAACATTACATTACATTACATTATAAAACGTTCTAGAGTTTCTATAAATGTTCGGAAATTGTTATGCAAATTAACAAATCAGTGCTAATCCAATTAGCTACTGTAAAGATGCTAAATGCAAGGCGAATTGTTTTTGTCCGAAAATTTTTACGAGGGATAAACATTTATTTTGCGTTAAAGGGTAAATAGAACCACTGGGTTTTAGTATAGTGAGCAAGAAATCCAGAAATTCCTACCATCAACTATTTTTTCATTTGAGAAAAGTATGCCTTCAATACGAATTGAATTTTAGTCCACTTGAATAGTGTGAAAGCTATTTCTAAATCGGGTACAGGTCGAAACTGGATATTTTACAACTGGATTTGACGAAACAGGATAATTCAAAACTGGATAATTTAAAACGAGATAAGGTGCAAAACGAGATAAGGTACAACACGAGATATGGTACAAAACTGGATATTTCAAAACAGGATATTTCGACATGTGGTTTAAACTTAAAATGATTTTTTGGGAAAGTTCTGGAATATGGCTAATTAGGAAGGAACTCGGTGAGTTCTTAACCGATTATGATTAAATTCTATATGTAGGATGGGAATGGGATTTTAAAATGATTTTTAATAAGTTATGTTTAAAATATTTAATGGAAAAAGTAAACTAAATAACAATATGTATGTATTATATTATGTACATGATTTTTAATGTAATCTCCATTATAGAGTTCGATCTTGTTTATATTATTGGGTGTGGGAATGAGTTCGCGCTGTTTTTACTTAGATGTCGTTAGTAGCTCTGCCTTCTTCATTTTATTTAATCGGGCAACACCTTTGAAGGTTAGATGTCAAGCTTCAATAATCACTAGTGATATTTGTTCAGAATATAAACAACAATTGTTTGCGTCTCATTGGAAATGTCGAATTTTGTGCCAAAAATACAGCATTTGCGGGAAGTTTTACTTCTTTATTTTTTGTTAAAAAAAAGTGCAGCGGGAACGGATCGGTTGCTCGTAGAAGCTTATGGTAAGCATGCTCCATCGAATACAACCTGTAGAGACTGGTTCTGATGATTCAAAGATGGTGATTTCGAAGTAGGAGATAAAAAACGTGAAGGCGGACCAAAAAAGTTTGAAGATGCAGAATTGAAAGCATTGCTGGATGAAGATCCATGTCAGACGAAAAATTATTGGCGGAACAGTTGAATGTGGACCGCTCTACTATTGGCAAGCCTTTACATGCATTGAGATTCATTCGCAAGTTCGAAAAGTGGGTCCCACACGAATTGAAAGAACGGGACATCGAGCGCCGAAAAACCATCTCTGAACTCTTACTTCAACGCCAGCAAAGAAAGGGTTTTTTACATCGGATCATCACTGGAGATGAAAAATGGACTCGATACGACAATCCGAAGCGCAAACCAGCATGGGTCAAGCCAGGGGAACCGGGACCATCGACGCCAAAAGCAAATTTTTATGGAAGTAAGGTTATGTTGTGATATGTAAAAATAGGTGTACGGTAGGCCCAGCCTACCGTACACCCTTTTCCGGGAAAAGAATCTTTCCGGGAGATTCTGCTTAATGCTTGGTCGTACATTCTAAATCAATTAATCAATCAACTTGAATAGTGTGAAAGCTATTGGTTCGTCGGCAAAAATGGGTCTCACTCAAACATCTTGGAAGTTCCAAAAAATTAAATTAGCCATCGAAAGTATGCCCCAATTATAATCAGAAATCTTGCACAGTCGTAAACGCGGAAATAAAGGCACAAAGTGTTTGCCGCGGACTCAAAATAGTGTCAAGGCATGGCATAGCAGATTAATAGTTGTTACGGGAACACGCCATATAAACTAGCTTAAATCCTATGAAACAAATTAATTAATTATGATTTGTGGCTAAACATCGCGTAAAGAAAAGAATTGAGGCTGTGTCTGTAAAACTTACAATGTTGAGTTATTGGAAAATTTCGTAAATATGGAAGAGAACATGATCCATCAATTGTGGCAATGGCCATTCGAAAATTTGTTCGCAAATCTGAGGAAAATGGTTGGATAAATAATGAAAAAAAAAACAAAATATATCATCGGTAATATAGAAGAAAATATTGCTGCTTAATAAAAGTCCAGAAAGAGTCAATTCATCATCTTTTTCATCACAATTCATCATATAATTTCGTACAGATCGTATGTCGAAGCTACTGCTTGTAGGGGCCTAATACCAAGATCAATGTTTTAACTTACTGGTTTAAAGCTAAACATGATATGAAAGAGAAGGATTTCGAATTTAAATTTAAAGTAATTTTTCTTCTAGATAATGCATTCCTGTCATTTAACCGTATCTCACTCAAAAGTGCATTGTGAATTTCTACCGGCCAATACTATATATCCTTAACACATTTCAAACACTAATTCCTACTCTCTTAGTCGTATCACGTCACATGAACTGACAACTGTCGCATCACATCAAGTGAAAATCGGTATTTCCTTAGTCGATCAAACTGACGTGACAGGACAAATTTCCTTTACTGTAAAATAAATTTAATAAAATATAAAATTTACTGTTTGGTTTCTTCCATTTTATATGTATTTTAGGGCTGTCAGTTCAGTTTTCCTTGTGAAATTGAACAGCAATTAAAAAAATGAGAGATACATCTTCCAAGCAACTGTCTAAGACATTAATTACAATAAAAAATTTTATTAATTTGAATTGTTCATTTCAATTGGAATCTTGAAGTCACTTTTTTGTGTCTCCATTCAGGAGACACAAAAAACCGACTTCAAGATTTCCTTTTTTTCACATAGGAGTTATTGTCACGAAGCGGGCGATATGTTTCAGCAAGCTCAATGTTGATAAAACAATGACTGTTAGGGAAGTTTGAAAAAATGCAGTAATGGATTCGAATAAATAGGATTATCGTTAGCTGAATTGAGGTCTGTTTAAAAGCTATGAAGCCGTCTTGTAAAGAGTGGCCCATCTATTGGTTTGTTTTTAAATCATAGGCTATGGCAACACTATGGAAAGAGTTTCAGACTGATGTTTTGCGGTATTGCGCATCAAAATGACATTGTTTCGTCGATTATCACAAAACAAAGAAATCCGATAACAGAAGTGTTCTCTGAGCTTGGTCAGTGCGCGCGCCTGAAAATTGCGGCTGTAACTAGCTTGATAATGACGTCGATTTTGATCGAAAAATAATCTTTTCAGACTAAGCGCAAGTTTGGGTTGGATTCTGGAGTGTAGCATAATTGGCCAATTTTTCTTCGAAAACGCTGCTGGAAACGCTGTTACCGGTTTCGTTAAGAAGTGATGATATTCGAATAATTCAAAGCTAATTCAAACATTGCAAGTATATCAATCGCGAAAACATCGAAAAAAATTTTGAAAACTGGACTCACAGCAATTTGCATTCTTAAATCGGAGACTTCTGGTTGAACAAAAAAAAATTTTTCAAAAAATATTGATTTATTTTATAGCATTTTTAAAAACCAACTTTTAAATGGCCCACCCTTTACAGAGTTTTCCAACATCATACAACTTCTAGTTGCGAAAAATTGACTAATAATGTTGAAGATGCTGCTACCCTCCAGAGAAGAGATCATCCAAATGATGAACGTGCTGACAAATTTCAACAGGAGCTTTAATCCAGAGAATTATTTAAAGACAAAACACCAACCCAATGATTGATAACTGACTTCATAACTGTAATCATTTAAGTAACTGTGGAGATGGTTATATTGTAATTTTTAAATACTTCAAAGTACATATAAAATTGCTAGGTCGAAATCACCTTTCCTTTGATTAGTATAACCTCTAATCAATTGATATATTATGTAATTTATTTTTGCACTATATTTAATTTACGTTTTTTCAGACCTAGATTTTATATCTAAGATGGAAAGCAGCTTGAACGGAAAATATTGTTAAAATCTCCCTTATGAAATAAACACACTAATTTGTGTTTTAAGAGCTTCAGTTAAAATTAAATAGAATACCCTCAACTACAGTGGCTTTCTCTCTCTTCCATACAAAATGAATTCAATAAATACACAATTGATCTACACACAAACCATTATTTGTCAATTTTGAAATATTTAATTAATTTGATTTGATAAACGACTCTTTATAAATATGAGAACCAATTTTGTATGACGAGTTTATTTATACATTTTACACTATGATCTAAAAAGGAGTATGCAATTTATTTTTATTTTTTTAATATTTTATCAAAATTTACTTCAGTAAATGAAAGGTATATCAATTAGATTTTTTTGTAAGTGCAGTGAAGTATTTTGTAGGTTTAACCGACAAAATACTGTCGGTTAAACAGTAAAACCCGATATATGCTATCATAACCCGATATATGCTATCATAGATTAAGACATAAAAATATGCAATTAGAACAAAAAATAAAAGTAAGTGACCGGTACCTCTAATATGCTGACGGGTACCACTAGTTAGAATAAAAATTTGAAAGCATTTTTTGTTACAAAAATATATTTTTCAACTACAAAGAAAGATTTCATTGTAACGAAAGGCTACTTGGTTTAATTTTTTTTCTTTAAATTGTCGAAAGCATATTTTAAAAATCTTCATTTTACAGTAACCAAGAAAAATTGTTTCTCCTTTTTATTTTTACTTTGTCTACTATTATTTCTAGATATAAATTTTTGTTGCTTGTGAATGGACCATCTTTATTATATCTTAATATATGACGCTATGCACAAAACAAAAAAAAAATATTATCCCAGGTGGTACACCAGTCTATAAAAAATCCATCCTCTTAGAGGCTGGTTCTATAGATTCTGAGGAAAACCAAAAAAATGCATGACAAAAGTGGAGCAAGCGGAAATTTTATATTGCGAGCAGTTGGAAGTAGTCAAAGAACTGTACACATATAAAAATAAAATATGAAAGTTAGTGGGAGATTACAACAGATCAAGCAATCATTTGCCAAGCTGAACAAAGAAATTGAGTATCTAAAGCGAGAAAATAAAAAACTAAAAATGAATCCAGATACAAAAGAAGAAACTGAAATAGGGAGATTCTAAAAACATTCCCAGATGCCGAACCACAAACTGGTAGCGGAAGTGCAAGCACCGAAATAAAGCGGTTCTAACTGAGGATACCCCATAAGAAATTCTATGGAGTTAGAAGATGAATTGGAACATTTTAATGAAATAATACACTATGCTGCATTATATAAAATAAGGAGATGATTAACATATCCCATTGGAAGTTACAGAGTTAGTAAGGCAAAAACGATGGGCACGTAAAACCTGGTAAATCAACCGAACACTGGAGAACTCAACAATTCTTAATAATTTATGCAAATCTTAAATCTCTTCTGAAAGACGTTAAAAATGAATCGTTAAACAGATACTTAGGTAGACTTAATGATGAATTTCTGATCACTTACTGTGGATGGCGACAAAAGGACTCAAAATACCCAAAACTCAAGTACTTCCAGTTAAAAGGGATACTGGGGCATAAGGGAGCATGCGAGTCTTTCAAGTGGAGGATTTCCTGATATTTGGAAAAATTCTTTAAATGTCCCCATATTTAAATCTGGGAGAAAGAGCGATATTAAGTACTATTGAGAGATTTCTATACTATCGGCTATACCAAACCTTTTTGAATCTTTGGTTAAATCTAGATTAGAAGAGAAAATAGGAAAAGTTCAGAATAGCGTCACCATGGATGGCTTTACTCAGGGCAAATCTACAATCACTAATTTTTTTCGAGATATGTTTTTGAGGCTGTGGTTAATCGCGGCCAAGTTTATGTGGTCTATACAGACTTTTAGATAGTCTAAATCACAGGAACCTTCTACAGAAATTGATTGACTCCGGGTCCGATTTTATTCCAATCAAATAGATTGCTATGTACCTTACATCTATAGACAACAATTTATGAGAATTTCCCAGAATCGTTCTTTCGAATTTGTTAGTCCGTCTGGTATTCCTCAGGGCAGCCACCTTGGACCATTACCATTCACGATGTTTATTAATGATGTTGTGCAGTGTTCCAACTTCTGTGAATATGTATTGTGTGCTGACGACTTAAAAATATATAATATATATATTATATATAAATTTTGTGGCCCTCTCACTTTTAAATCTCTCTATGCTACTTACGTTAATTTTAATGATTCAACTCCACTCATTAATATTTTAATGCTCTAATACGGTATCCAATTTTGGAAATGTACTAAGCAAACAAACGCCAAAATGACACATACATTTCAAAACAATGCTTCGTGGTATACAATAAAAATCAGGACCATCACAGCGACCTACGGTTGGATTATATCAAAGATGAAATAAAAATACTTGCTGCAAACACGAAATAAGGCTTTAACAACATTCTATTCGCAATATAATTTGCAAAATTAATATTTCTCCGATTTCTTCGCATGTGATCAGATACTTTGACAAACATTGCGCTAAAAAATTCATGACATCTTAATAATTTATGACATGCTTATCTGCACTTTAGATACATACAAAAAGTTCAAGTTCATTTGGTATATGAATCTATAAAAAAAAGAAACATGTCAATCACCTTGAGTGAAGTAGTTTTTTTTTGCATCTTACTCCATTAATTTTATATCGTGATATAAGATAAAAGACGAACATTTTGATTATGCACGTAATCCTTGTGTCGGACATAAATTCAGGTGAACAAGTATATATATATATATATATATATATATATATATATATATATATATATATATATATATATATATATATATATATATATATAGATATAGATATTTTGTAAATTTTTCGGTAATATATTTTGGGCTAAATCTACTCGTATTTTTACATCAGATAGCATAAAAAAAATGTAAATGTCGACAATCAATATTTAAGCGCTTCATATACAAACAATTTGACGTAACATGTCATCTATATATATACAATAAAAATATTAAACCATTCTCGTAACGTACTCGAAATCGAATAAAATAAAAAAAATCGTTGGCATAATTCCAAAATATATGTATATGTCCTGAATATGCATTTGAAATATAAGGATTTTTAAGGTTGGCAATGAGACTATATATATACCTTATGCAAATATTGACTGGATGGAATATTTGTATAGGTAATTTTTACAAAAATGTAAACCAAATTTGCCCACCAGATGAATAAAAATATAGACAAACCAAATAATTTATTCTTAAAATGTAAACTTAGAACGAGAAAAACTATTATCAATGAAATATTTAAATCTAGAGCCAAGTACTTGTCGTTTCAAAAATTTATTGACAATTACATATGTAGAACAAAACAAAAATACAAATTGTTGGGTCCACACATATCAATATTGACAGCACATAATAAATTAATGTAGATTTAGCATTTAGATGCTATGTCCCTTAAATTTGTGTTATCTATCGAGCACAATTTCTAGGCAAACAATGTGTATTCATGTAATTAAACAAAGATTTTTTTGTGTTTTAGTACTGTTCCAAATCTAAACTCAGAATGGCTTTAAACGCTACTTTGAAATTGATGCCATATAAGCGCTTTCGTTATTTAAAGCATAAAAAGTATCAAAAGATTTTTGTTAAAGACTAAACTGAATTTGTAGCTTCAATCAGTTTAATATTATCTGATGTGTTAGGAATATTTTATTCTCTTCCAAAACCCGAAGAGTAATTGAGATTTTGTATTTAAGCGAAATAGGATCCATAACAATCGTGGGACATTGATGTGTAACTGTGTCATCCGCAAATGTTAAAAATTGCAACAGACAATTCCTGATTTCAGATGCGACTCTGTGAACTTGCTTAATCTTGTTCTTCTCTAAACCCGAACTGATGATCTGTATCCCGATTTTGTTCGTTTTTTCATTCATTCCAACGAAAGAGAATTAAAAATTTAATTACGTATACAGTGCCTTATATACACATTTAATGTTGTGTGATTCAATTTTATTTTAATGTGTCAGTTTAATTCTCATGTGAATTACGCCTAAATGTTGTTTTAATAAAGCCTAAATGTCGAAGCGGTTGAAATCGGTTATCGCATGAGTATTTTTTTCAACCTTTCGATGTTACGATAAAATGCTTATACAAACAATATCACAAATCAAATGTTTTGATCGAAAATCGAACAGAGAATAAAATTTATGTTTCAAAATGGTAAGTGTTCACAATTTTAAGTTTTAAAATCAAAAATCAAGTCACAAAATCAAGTATCGAAATGTGATCATTCATCAACAAAAAACATTAAACATCATGCGTATATACTCAATTCTAACAAGAAATCGTTGTTTTTTCATCGAAACAAATGAACCAAATGTATTTTTTAAAATGGTAAATGACAAATTATTTAAAATTTTACAAAATTAAAAGCGATTTAAATTTATAATATAAATAATTATTTGTCTATTTAAAAACACAGCTCAAACTTTAGTTGCGCACGAATTTTTCAAAAATGATGTACCGAAAAAAAACTAAAAAAAATTTAAACCACATGCGCGTTTTTTTGGTCAATGCTTTCACTAATCATTTATTTAACTTTGGCTGAATTTCTGAAGTATCCACTCTACAACTTAGTAATTACTTGGGCCTCATTTTGTTCGTTGGGTGTCAATACCTTACTTAGGTATTTAGCAAATATGCATGTAAATATCTCTACGGGGCGATTTGCTGGGCATGGCACTGTAAGATGTTTCAGCATTCTGGTAGCTTTCCGCAGTGAGTAATCGGTATATTTTGTCTCTGTGATTCTACTGTTATTAGGCACCTTCATCTCGCCCTTTTAATAAAGCTAATTTTAGACGTTTAATAGCTTTATTTAGCTCTTTGTTTTGAGACTGTGTGGCCTTTGCAGTTGCTATTTTCTACGTATTGCGCATTTTGCCATTAGGACCTGCTGAATGTTTTCAGATGGGTTGTCTTTAGAGATCTGTTAGGCCCCGCAGTGCATCATTAATTTCGGTATTTGTGTTTAGCCGAACATTTAAAGAACACTCTCTGGCTATTATGGCCCTGAATCGAGAGTCCAAATGGTGAATTGGTTTTTTAGAAATCTGAGAAACTTCCGCCTATCTGCTGGCAAATATATTCCACCAGATACGTGATTCAGAGATCGGAGATATTAGTATTGAGCCCCATTGGATATGTTTGGCATTGTAGTCACTCCCTGCAATGAATTTTATTCCCAACGTTTTGAAGTAATTTGCAAATTGTTCGTTTCGAATGAAGCAAAGTTTGTATTCAACTGTTTCTTTTGACAAAATTGGGAAGATTCGTGTCCATTATAAAAATGATCAATTCAAACATTTCAGTAAAATTTTTAAAATCTTGCTTCCAAATGACATTATTCATATAGCAGCAAAGAAATTTGGGAGTTATATTCCATTCCCAAATTCAAAGTATAGAGATAAAACTGTCATTGTTCATGGTCACTGCTCATATAACCAAATTAAGTGCTTAATTTACTGTGGGTTTTCCCATGGAAACCAACACTAATTTCATTAAAACTGCATTGGAACGTTTACCAAGAGATGGTTGAGATCGTGAGTCGTGATATTGTTCCTTAGATCAATCCAATCACAAGCGACCCACTATATTAAGGAAGTTATTTGCTACGTACTTTTATGTTTTTAGGATGATGAAAAGGATAGGACATGAAATGATTTATAGCTACGCCCTCAATATGTAGTAGTATAAGTAGTATATGTGAATGGTTGCTCTAATTCGAATTATGTTACAGAAAAAGGTTTTTCGCAAGATCACCATTTTAAATCAGAACATCGCTACAACTATGATTTATGGACAAAAACATATACATGGAAATAAAATATAAACGGAAAACCACGAAATTTAAACTCTTATATGCTAAGCTATGCAAGCCATCAAATTCATTCGATAACGTGTGGGATGCCAATCTATCGATTGTACTTTTGGACACTTTTCATCCTCTATAAAAAGATATTGGCCTTTTCGAAATTGGCTAGATGCGAGTTTGGAGATATTTTAATAGCTGAATTTTCTCATGTAATAAATTACCATGAAACTTCCATATCTGTATATCTTTATCTGTGGTATAAGTATGTATATAGATATAAATGCGTAGGCGCCATATTTACCGTACAAAGATTTGCAGAAATTGAGAGAATAGAAAAATCTGTTTTTGTAGTTAGCAACATTAATTATCTGGACAAGACCTAATCAAAAAATAGAATCTATGCGGCATGACATATTTTTCATCTTCATCTACTATACATAATTAATATTTGGTAAGTTGAAGTCACCAAGTATTAACATATTATCGTCCAAGTTGCACTTAGGTTCTGTAGACTGTCTGTATATGTTGAATAAACTCCAGCTAGTTATTTTATGTAAATAAACTTTTTAAAAATACTCAGTTTAATATAGATAACAGTTCAATTGTGAGATTACTGTCAATAGCCACACTTGCAACTGACGAGTGTAAACGTGAGTGGGTATTCACATACAATTAATTTGAGCAATATACTTGTGTGACGTCCTGTTTAGCACAATATATTGTGTATTTTTGTCAGTTTGTGCAATTAATACATTGACGAGAGATTTACGAAAATGTCTATTGCTTTGGCTGAAATCATCAATTCTTTGATGAGTATATTTTCCGGCCTATGCATCAGCTTATTTTATATGAGAAATAGGATGATTTGCTCCGTTTTATGTTTATTAATCCGAATGCACCAAGCATCCGCAATTCCAAGTTCCCTGTTCCAAAGACTTTTAATTTATCATCGGTAATGGTATGTTTTAGCCTCGACAGAAAAACTCATTTACGAGATGGAATATTTCCAATCGATGAAACATTATCACCCAATAACAACCACACATCTACATATAGAAATTTTTTATGGAATACCCTAATTTTCATCACGCTCGATGGTTCAGGTAGTATATATTTTATCACCAGTATTGCACTTGTTTATATAATTATAATTATATAATTATAATTACAGTTACGACCTTTAACTAGTGCCAATGTTAAGCTGATAACACATGCACCAATCTATAACAGACGTTAATATGTCAACAAAATAAGTCACCCAGACAATTTTAGATTAGGACAACCAACAAAAATTCACTGAGGTTTTAACGTTGCAGTTGGGAAGATTTATTTGCATATAGTAACGAATTATTTTGGTGGATGTTAAGCTTGCAAATTCTGAATATAAAAAACATCTACAATAATTGAAACACTAAACCACGTCATTAATAAAGATTATGAAAAGCATTGGACCTAGGTGACTACCTTATGGGACGCCCGACGGTACGTTATATATTCAAATGAAACATCGCCCAAAATGTTTACGTATTATCTTCGTAAACTTAGATAAGAAGCAATCCAACCCACCGGAATGAAATCGGAACCAAAGACCATCAATTTCTGTACGAGAATGTAATAATTTTGCTGACGAGCCCCAAAAATTGAACCATAAAAATCACCGTCCTCCTATCTCCATGTGGTTTTTGGTAAATTAAAATCGCTTGCGAATAAAATATGATCTTTCGCATTCATCGTCGGTAATATCTTGTCTTTAATAAAGCCAATAAATCGTTTGTAGACAGTAGCAATGCTGCCAAATGGGATTTACAATGAGTGATTAACAATGAGTGATTTCACCACGATTACGTATCAAATTCACCCGTTGAAGTATTAATTCTTTTTTTAAAGCTCCAATGATATCGCCACCAACAATTGTGATGTTCTTGGGTTCCCGATCCTGACGTAATACAGTGTTAGAAGGCGGAAAATATTTGGCTTGAAAATTTTCTGTCCACAACAATTTTAAAAGAAACAAACGTTAATGTAGTCCTATCTCTCCCTTTAGGAAACAGTAAACGACAATCAACTACACCAATATCATCCAACTTTGATTTAAGGTAGTCGACTAGTGTATCCCCGCCTGTTTGTGGACTAAGTCTGGCTTACATAAATAATATTTTTGTCACGCACATCGACAAACTGCAACGATAACTCCAATAAGTCGAAGTGTAGAATCATTATCATCATTTGATAAGAACTTGGTTGTCCGGATGTTGCATTATTTAAAAACTGCAACTGTAATGAATGTGCTGAGAAAAGTTTGAGCTTCTATTGAGGTTTTCATGAATTCATTCTTAATAGAAAACGAGTTAAACAGACTCATTATATTAACTTCTAACTCATCCACTTTTTGAATAACTGTAAAGATTGTGAGTTCACAATAATCAGTACAATACGATCGCAATTGTTTGAACTTCATTAATTGGTTGTAAGACGATGTATTAAGCACTACACATTTAAGATAAATCGACTTACAGACACCGCTACATGGACACATCTCCTCGCGCCCTGTGCTTATAACACCGTTAAATATCACAGATGGTTGATTAAAATATGTAACGGTCCATCAAAAATAAAAATAAACGAATTTAAATACAAAAAACTCAGAGCCCCGTTATTTTAGAGAGAGGTAGAGTATATGTAAAAAAAAAAACAGTGTAAAAAGGTGGGGTTTAAATATTTCAAAAGGTAAAATTTGTACCAACTATAAAAAAAATTTAATTCCACTAATGAGAAACAATAAACCAATTGAAAATGCGGGACGAAAATCATCTTTGTCAAAACGCCAAATTGCAAATTTGCGAAAAAAGGCAACTAAATTTCAACCATCTATACAGAAACATCTGGCAAAACATTTTTACACAAACGTTGGAATCATACAATATACTCTTCAACAAAAGACACCAACGATTCTTGGGCCTTTACCGAGTACTGAAAGCCGATAAATGGAAGAAATATATCACAGTCGACTAAGCTTAATTTATGGACTCCTTCATCACCCGACTTAGCACCATGTGATTATTTTCTGTGGGGCTACTTGAAGTTACAATTGGCTAGATCTGATGTTGATAATATTGCGCAACTAAAAAGATTGGTAAAGCGAGAGATTATGAATATTCCTGTCGCAATGATTCAACGGGCATTTAAATCTTGATGAAGTCGGTGTTTGACTGTTTATAAAAACAAAGGTTTACATATAAAATAAAATTACATTAAAAACATAACTGTACAATTTATTACAGTTCAAAATTCAAAATCGTTCATTTTCATTTTTGATGTAGCTATACGCACATATAATTATTAGTCGAATGATGTGATTAACTGTCGCTGCAATTTATCAATGATAATCACTGTAATGTACACTCGATACTTGCTTTTAATGTATATAACACAGAGGTTAGCTGCAAAACGACGATTACAAGGAATTGGTAATGAATATGGTCACTACAAACTGTACTGCAAAACGTTTCTTGCAAAATTATATTGGCAGTGGCGATTTTTGACATAGTCACAACATTACCAAATGGAGGTCAAACATGTTTCCTTTAAATTGTTATTCCAAACCTCCAATTTTTAACTTGAATCTGAGCCAGCTAAAGTGAAGCAAGGATCCGTAGAGCGATAGAGATGCCAGCATGTTTACCGCAAATAAATCATTTTTATGGGAATATTGGAAACTTGCTAATCTATCACAAAATATAAGAATTGCATTCAAAAAATAAAAAATGACCTTGAAGCGTCATTGTCATTCCATCATGTGTCTATTTGTTAAGTTATGCTTGGTGTAACTTGCAAAATGAATGCAGGGCAGCAAAAACCTTTAAACATTTAAAATTGATAAAATACTAATGTTTGGACAAATAAATTACCTTATTCAAATGATTTAATTTAAAACACATTAACTTTTATGTATTATATATAAATTACGCGATACAATCAACATTATAAAAGTACGAGTAGTTAAATATACATTTGCCACATTCATAAAAAAAAAAGATAAACATGTGACTTTTCTACAAATTCGAGGGTTTTGGTCGTTTACATTAGATTTGAGTGTCTGATATCTACACATTTGTTTGCCTAACACATTCCAAGTGCGATAAAACACACGTTACACGACCTGCTTTAATTAAATATTTTCGACTTAATGATAAAAAAAATTAACAATTTAACAATAGTTTTACCTAAGCCCACCCATGGCTCGAATTATGTTGCTCGGTATTTTGGAAAATAAAGTCATCAATTCAAAAATCTTCTTTATCTGAAACCGAAGGCACGATGTAACATGTTAGCTTTTGGATATATCAGTTTTGCAGAACTCGAGTTGCTTAAAATTGAAAACTACGGAGTTCGAAGATATGATTTAAGGATTCCGTTATTTTCGGGTTGATTGCAATAATATGTGGCAAAGCGACAATTATTATTAATTATTATTTAAGAAGTTTTAAGAAGTTATGAAAATAACGAAAATATCCTTCAAAATTCCTTTTTCCTTTCCATCATTTGATTTCATTATTTGTAATATAGTAATGTGACTTTGATGCTACGTTGCCTGATACTTGTTGTGGAAACTAACATGACATCACTTATATAGTAAGTTACAAATTCCGTAGAGATTTACGCTCTAATCTAAATGTTTAATATATGGGGTGTCCATTAAAATTAAGATGAGACAATACTACAAAGGCAAGTTTTTAATAATGCAAAAATATCGATAGAGAGAGTTCAACCGTTATTACTATTGTTAACGTTCGAATTACTTATAAATATAAGCAAACAACAACTTGACACTTAATTTGTTTATACAGCTTAATTGTATTGTCAAATTAGAATTATCCGATTAGCTTAATATTTGTTGCATGTAAACTGTGAAACTAACTTACCCTAGTTAATAAAAGATGTCACCTGTGCAAGGTTTGTTGCTAAATTATAGTAACATTTACATAACATTTATAACATTTATAAATGTTATTATTTTATGATCAAGAAATAAAAATTAGGCATTGTCATCTTTGAACTTGTTCGATCAAAATCAACAACATAAAGTCAGCCATAGACGCCAAAAAATAAAATTATTAATAAAGGAAGTGTAAATGCGTTTTAATTTCAATCAGTTGAATGCGGAGGAAGATAATATAATTTATCCATAGTTATATTTAATCAAATTTTGGATAAGAGAACAACGATCAATATCAAAGGAAACATTGGCGCCGAAACGAGGACCAAATATTGTAATTTTCTGTGGAGAGAATTAAGGAATATTCAAACATCAAACGGAATTGCACCATTTCGTCTAAATCAAAGAGTATTTGCCAAGCAAATACAATTAAATAACGCAGAGCAGAATCGGAGGCACGCCCAGAAATCCACGTGGAAAAATCCAGACTTATATACAAACTGGGCCTGTTATAACGGTACACAATAGTGCAACAGTGAGAAAAGTTATAGTTAAAATTCACACAAGCTTTGTTGTACAGACAAAGTAATTATTAAAAGTGAATTTAAAGTTAACGTTTAGTGGTTAAAGAGAAACGTCTAGTGGTTGGTACAAATTTAAAAAATAATAATAATAACAATACCTGAAAAGATGGAGAGCTTGAAGAAACAAAGATCAATAACTAAAGGATATATGACGAAGCTGCTCACATATGCAAGAAGAAATACAGAGAATGCCAGTTTGGACGAAGTTTTCGTGAAACAAGATAGAGCAAAAGGGTTATTAACCGAGTTCCAGAGTATCGAAAGAAAGATGTTCGATTTAGATCCTGAAATCGAATCAGACTTATCAGGCTTTGAGAATAGTTATTATTCAGTTCTTGCAGCATTGACTGGTGTAATACGTAAACGCAGTCTTAATAATACTACTCAAAACCTAGAGACAACCATGCTGAACACTTCGCAACAAACAGCCATCGAAGCCCGCTTGCCAAAGATCAGTATTCCAACGTTCGATGGAGACTATATGGAGTGGAGATCCTTCTATGATATCTTCAGCTCCACGATTCACTGCAGAGATAATTTGACCACAGCCAAAGAACTTCAATATTTGAAAGGTTTGCTAAAGGGAGAGGCAGCTGCCATTCAACATCTTGCAGTAACCGATACATGTTATGTCGAGGCATTGTAGAAGTTGACAGACAGGTATGACCGAAAACGCTATTCGTCCAATGCATTCATTAAAAACTACACGTGCCAACCCAGTATAATTCAGCCCAATGCCACTAACATCAGGAAATTAACTGATGCACTTGATGAGTCTATTAGAGGACTAAAAGCGATAGGTCCAATTACCGAGAAAAGCTTCCTTGGTTGATCCACATTGCATTAAACAAATTGGACAATGAGACCAAAGCTCTTTGGTCACAGGAAACCGTAAAAAATGATCTTCCAACAATTGAAGAAATGTTTTTTTTTTCTGGGAAAGCTCATAGATATGTTGGAATCCATGAAAAGTTCTTCAAAGCCAGCTCCTTCAACGCGTCCATCAGTTACACGAGCTTACGCGGTTGAAGCAGGAAAAGTAACGCTATGTCCAATATGTAAAAAAAATGGACACAAAACATACACATGCGATAAATACAAAAGCATGTCATCGAGCGAAAGCTTACGCCGTACAAAGAAACAATAAATGTTTCAACTGTTTAAATGGGGGTCATAGGGGGCACGAAAGCTGATTAAAGTCGAGATGCCAATACTGTCAGACAAACATAATTGCATCCAAATCTCGCGTTGCGCCGGTGAAAAAAATTAGTCTGCCACGGCTCGAGTTGATGGGTGCAATCCTACTAGCGAAACTGGTTAAATTGGTGAAAGAATCATTGACCATACAAACAACCAACATCACATTGTTCACCGACTCCAGAATAGTGTTGGATTGGTTATCGGCACATCCGAAACGGTGGACAACATTCGTAGCGAATCGCGTTAGCGAATATTGCTATATGTGCTTTTGCAATCCACGTTACATAACGATAAAGAAGTAAAGAGCTGCTTGAAATACACCATATATTACTTTAAATTACTTTAAAAAAGAGGGTTGTTACTATTTATAAGCTTTTATACTTAAGTGTAGCCTTACAACTATATACAGAGTATATAGTTGTAAGACTACACTTAAGAGGTTAAAACACTTTTTTTTAAAGCTATATTTTTGAATCAAACAAACTCGAATTAAATCACCATAATTATAGAGAATATTTTTTAAAGATAAATTGTCACTTAAATTGATAAAAACTGCAAGACAATAAAAAAATTTATAAATTACATACAACCCGGTTCTTCCCAATCCAATTATTCGGTTTTAACAGTTTTTGCGTGATTTATGCATTTTACTTCGCTTATTCTAAATGCAGTAAACCGCACCAATCAAATTTTAATTGTTTAATTTATTATTATCAGTGCAAATATATATTGGTGACTAAATCATATCATAAAGTAAAAATAACATTATGGTGGATTTCTGATTTAGCCTACAGCCTTAAATAAAAATTAGATTCGGTAACAATAATTATTTAGCACGAAATAAGACTTACATTATGTTTGCACTAAATTCTTTAGAAATAAAATTTGAATTCGCTAAGGCTTTTAACCGGTTGATAACTTTAACATTTGCAAATTATATACGCATTCTTTTATTTTTAGGGTATATTTAGGCAAGTATTTTATGTGGGGTAATAAAAATATAAAGAAAATCGCGACCTACACTATATTTTGTTATTTAATTTGCCTTGAACGCATTTTCTAATTTATTCAAGCTGCGCGGAGAATAAGACATTTAATTAACAAGTAATTTTTGGGTATAACTTAATTTTTTTAAATAGTTTTTTTTATGCATGAAAATTTGGAAAATTTGGTTATTCAATCGATGTCTTTAATATAATTTGCAACATTTTAAAATGGTTTTCTTTTATCTCCTATTTCTAGATTCAATTTGTATTTTTATTTTTATTTTATATTCAATTATCTCTTAATAGCCTAAAAATAAATAGTCAATAAGTTTTAAGTGAGATTTGAAATGTAACTCCATTTTTAGTTTTATATCCCAATAACGGACGGGTGACATCATAAATCCATTGTCAATGCAATGTTTTGTTGTGTCGACGAATGCTAAGCTGCACAAGTACCAATACCACAATAATGGAATTTTTTCTTCGTTTTTTTTTATTTGTGACATTATAGATTTGACTTGTTACCAATTTATTTCAATTATATGTGCTAAGCCTTCATTCAATATAGTTTCTAATTTTCAAATTCATATCACAAATTGAATATTTTTTAAAATCCTGAGAAATTCCTGTTTTGTTAAAATCAGCATTTCTATTCTGCTTCTAGGCCCTTTTTAAGGACCACAATCGATTTCCAACTACAAGTTTTACTCCAATTCGAGATTGTATAGCTCCTTGAATTTGGTTTGTGCTCTAATTCTCTCAATTATATTTATTTTTTAATTTAAAATTACTAATAGTTAATTTAGTTTAGTTCACAATAGCACCGCAAATAGAAATTTGTACGTTTTAAGTTCTTAGCTAATTATTAGAAATAAAACAGCAACAGCAAAAATTTTAAGGAAACGAAGAATAGTATATAGAACTATAATTTTAAGCAAAAAATGTTCTTCAACTGCAATAAACTCCTATACTTCATCATTATTATGCTAGATACCGAGATGCTATTAGAAGAACTATTAGAATGCCTTACTGGTGATTTATGTATAGGATAATTTATAGTAACAGCCTAAACATGATGCATCGTTATGCGGGAAATCAAAATATAATTGGTTTCATCTATCTACACGATCGTTTAACAAGCCCTGATTCTAGCCCAGAGATGGCGCCTTTAATGCAATTTTTATGGTTTTTAGAACGAGCTAGTTTTTAGCATCGTATACTCTAGAGGTAGCCCCCAGTGATTACTGGCTGTTTGCAGACTTCTTATAATGCTCCAGGGAAATATTTGGGTCGTATCATGAAGTCATCGCTGCAACTGAAGGTTATTTTAAAGTCAAAGAATTTAAAAAAAAAAATTGGTTTGCTAGCATGTATCGGAACTTATTTAAAGATGTGTTGTATAGACGGTTTTTGAAGAGATTTTTTTTCGTTCAAGGCATTCTGCTACATGTTATATTTAGGTCTCTTTTGGAACCCTGATTTTTTTTAATAAAAAGGACAAATGATACATAAAAAATATTACCAATCTTATTCTTGATTCTTTAGTTGGTTTTTCAAAGGAAAATTTTACGTGATTCTCCACGACAAAGCACAGTTCAATTGGCGAATCAATTGGCGAATTAATTGGCGAATCAATTAGTGTCTGCTCGTAACATTCGGTACATTTAAAAAAATGAACTACGATTGAAGCTCTACAAAATACAAAAAGTACAAGATTTAACACTTGCACAAAAGGCAGTACGCCTAGCAAGAGCAAAGGTGTTAAAACACATGCACGTTGGTGGCGAAACTTCAATAATAAAAAATAAAATAAAAATTAAAATTAAATGTTTCAACGTCAGTATAAGTTTTTTTCATTTTCCGAGAATTCGCTTAGCATTGAAACACTAACTTTTGAAAACACTATTAAAATGGATCTACTGTAAAAAAATCGATAAAATTTTACAATACAATACCCAGTAAGACAAAATTTATGAATGACAGATTTCAAAATCGAGATTTGTCATAATTGACGATTCTTTTTATGTTGGTGTTGAGTAAATCTCGCAAAAAAAAAAATTTTAATTTTGTTTCGAATTAAAATAAAATTTTGTTTTGGTTTTAAATAACTCACACTACCATAATGTCATATAAATTAGAGTATATTATAATACTCGTAGTGAGAGCGTATTCTTTTATATTCTATATTTTCCTATTAAAAACAAAAAGTTGAAATAAAACAAAAAAAATGCTCTCATTTTTTTTTTATTTCCTCTTTAGTTTGCTGTTTTGTTATTTTTCTAATAATCTCACAAATACATTTAACAGGTTACATTTTACTCATTTTTTTACAGCTTATGTATGAGTACATCTGAGCTTTCTATAAGGGATTAAAGACGGCTTTGCTTTTAATACAAATTCTTTCTGATAACTCACTGTCAAATTGTACCGTTGAATTATTTTATATTTTTTGGCTGGCAAAATAAATATAATAATTCGAATTTCATTTATTTTAACAATTAATAAATTTAATTGAATTGAGCGTTTTGCAAAAAGTGACATTTCAAATTGATCTTAGTTTTGCGCATAGCGAATTTATTTTATTTATGAGCTGAATCATACGGTAATTAGGAACTTTTTTAATTTATTGGTTATTATTTAAGTTCTCTTATCTTGTGTGATTTAAAGTTTCACTACAGATAACTATAATAAAGAACATCTTGTACGGCCCACATTTACACAAATAAATTTATACTACGCAAATTAATGCAACTGAAATCTAACCAAACAAAAAACAGATGTATATAAAAACGAATATTTTCGTCCGCATTTTCTTTTGCAGACAATTATTTTACTTTTTAAAAAATAAAACAAAAATTTTCATATTTTTGTATATGTACTATTTTGTTAAATTTTTTTATACAGTCAAATAGTTGTGCGAAAGAAAAAGAAATAGATAAAATATGCGTTTTTATATGTATATATATATTTCTAGTTTGGTTAGATTTCGGTTGAATTAATTTACGTAGCATGAATTTACTTCTGTAAATTTGAGCCATACAAGATGTTTATCTGGTATAATTATCTGTGGTTTTACCGAAAACTAATCATGGGACGAATCATAAGAGATAGTGATACCGAAATACGTTCGCATTTTAAAAATTGTACCAAGGCAAAACAAACAAACAAAACGTTGTAGAGCAGATTATATTAGAAACGTATTTCAAGGAGCCAAGGAAGAATATTGCAATAAGTATTATCTCCACAGAGATGATTTATCTTTATTTTACTAAAGCCCTTGGAATCAATACATTTTCTTAGATCAAGTTACACAAAATAAAAACATTAATGTTTTGTAACGTTACACCATAACGTAACGAAATAATATTTTTAAGAAGTTCAGATTTAAAAAATTAATAAAAAAAACGGCTTAATATATTTCCAAATTTATTTTTTTGTTTGAAAGTACTCCTGATTATTTATGGAAAATGATTTCATTCAAATGGGGGCCAATCCGGATTGTTTGCGGACAATCCAATTTTGGATTGTGTGCGGATCTATTTCGGCAATGGTTGCTTCAATATTGGCTTTCATATGCTCAATTGTTTGTGGATTGTCCGTATAAGGCTTGTCCTTCACGTTACTCCACAAATAAAAATGTAAAGGCGTCAAATCACAGCTCTTTGCCGGCCAATTCACGTCACAATTTCGACTGATAATGCGACCATCGAATTTTTGATGTAGTTGCTCGATATGCGGCATGGCGCATCATTTTACTGGAACCAAAGGACGTCCAAACCAATATCTTCAAGATATGGCCACAAAAAAGATGTTAACATGTGGCGGTAGTTGATTGCGTTGTTCTTGGTCGTTGGTGCACATTTTCGACAACTGCGGCGATATTTTAAGCTGAACGAACACGACGAGCACGGGTACGTTGGATTGTCGAATAGGTAGCCCGAATCACGCACTTTATGCACATTGATACTATTGGGTGTGAGTCCCGTGTTTTGACAAAATTTTGTACGACATTTTCTTGGAACCAATTGTCTTTGTTGAGGGAGTAAATTTCCAACATTTCCCACTTTTGTTAAAGCGTTACTTTTGTTAAAGCGTTGACTCATTTCGTCAACTAGAAATAATATACTGAGTTTCTGTCAAAGAAAGAATGACATTAGTGTTGCCAGAGCCAAAATAACCGATATGTCAAATCTGGTTATTGGGACACCCTATATATAGTACCAAAGCTTGTTTTCAAAATTGTACTGGTGTCCCAGGTTTAAAGTTGTGATCTTCACCACTTCGCTGATGAAATCAAATAATGAAGTGCTGTCATTTTTTTTAGTTTCTCATCCTTTGAAATACCATTGACCATTGACCTTCACTACTGACCGCTAATTGACCGTTTGGTGATATTTTAGTAATTTTTGTGAATTTGTTCGATATTCAGTCAGTTGAGCGTATAACGTTATTCAGCTTCTTAACCGTTCTTCGTAACCTGTCCTACTGATATCCTAGTAAATCATGAACTACGACGCTTAGACATTTGCTTGAGTTAAATTGTCTTTCTCTTCAGAAGGGCAGCATTTCTTATTTCAAACAAACATCTTTGATACATAAGAAATAAACAAACTTACTATCAACAGACTTCATTCTGAATTAGAAAAACTGATTTCTTAAAATCCAAAAGAAATTGACATTTTTCTTAACGAGCTTTTGCATACAATAACTCTTTACTAAATTCCCGCAGATACATTAATATTAAAGAAAGTTGCAATTGAAAGTTAATCCGGAAATTCACTTGGCGACAAATTATGTTAATTTGACTTTAAATATTAAAACGTTGGACATTTCACATTATATTAGATTTTGACATTAAAGGGACCTAGGGACCTTTCTGCCATTTTTAGTTTTTTAAGATTTTTTCAGTCTTCTGCGATATTGAAAATTAGAATGCAACATGAACTTTGGAATTACTACCTATATGTAAATCGAATATAATAATTGATCAAGCCATTAAATTTCCTTGTCTGACTATATTGCCACTCAAATACCAAGTAGAGTTCTTTGATATTTTGCCAATAAATTCAGTAGCGCCGAAAATTGAGAGAATTGGGGTCAACATTTAAATAAATTTTTAACGATATACTCGTAGATATAATAAAATGTAATCACTTTCGAAATATTTGCAGTATCTATTTTTATAAATTTTTAAACTGAAACCTGACGATCGTTAATGTGTACAAAACAATTTAACGATTCGTTAAAATTAAGTTCAACGTACTTTTTAATGGTTTTGTTTAATTTAAAATTTTAAATCTCACAGGATTGTTCTTATAATTGGCATTTGATAAAGAGTAGTGGCCTTACTCTTAATTAATTAGTTTTTGTAGTGTATATATTTGTAAGAAAATAATTTTTTTATCAAATACAATATAAGTACGCATATACAAAGAGTATACATATGGTTTTAAAAGATAAATAAAAACTTTTAATTTATAACAATGGAATATCTAACATCTAATTTTTAGTTTTATCACTCGTGTATAGAAACTGAAAGTACTTACTTTACAATATAAGATGTTTACAATAATTAAAAGATTAAGTTATGTAATTAAACTTATCTTGATGTAATATTTCTGTTCTCTATACTCTGTGTGAATTTTCATGAGGTTATCTCTCACCGAGCAATTAGTGCAGTGGTTAAAGCTGCGGTATTTAGATCGGGAGATACCGGGTTCAAATTCCAAACGGAGGAGGGATGTAAATGTATTTTTCAACACTTGATTATATATTAGAAATGTAAAGTGATTAGAAATGTAAAACGTTAAAGGAATAAAAAATCTTATTGTTATTCACTCAAGTTAATTGTGTGGGAGGGGATATAAAAGCGTAGTCGCCAGCAACCGTGCTTTGTATGCCTTACGACTATAAAATCGAAATACCTTGCAAATTTCGACAAACTGCAGTTGATGTACAAGGTGTTGATCAGATTCGTTGTCATGATGTCATTCATGAAGTTAAGGGACAGCCAGTACTCTAGCTTGGTCACGTTCTGTGAGCCGATCCTAAACGATTAGTGCAGCGATGGCGCCTCGGGGTAGACAATCATATCTTCTTCGGGTTGTCTAGAACAATACGAAGGGCAAGCTCTGGCGTAGTTTAGTCTATTAATTTCAGTTTTATGTTTTCTCCATTTTCCATGTAGAAAAATACAGATTTTTGGTTAATTTTACGTATATAGGTTTCGCTCTGCAAATCCAACCATTTAAACCATTTAATTTAAGACATTTTCGTCATTTGTCAAATCAAATTCAAACTTTGAAATTCAAAATTCTAATAGAAAAAACGAATTATGATCTCACTGATCTACAAACATAAGTATTTTCTGCGTCTTACATATTTTTTCAATACCAAGGTCTAATCTGTAAAGTATAGAATAATTTCTGAAAAAACTCTCAAAAAATATTGGTATTTACTGTTGCTAATTATTTTGTGAGAAAGTTTTTCGTTTACGTCCTTAGGAGCGAGGCATGAAACGTTACGACCTCCTACGGTAAGAACCACTAAATTTGCCGTCGTATTTATCCGTGATCATACCTTGGTTCGTAGAAGGTTATATGTAAATCCTATTTTAGGTATGTAAATCCGATTATTACCATTTCTGTAAACCTTCTATTTTGATTTTTACGCTTATACACAAACATATAGAATTTTGCATGAGCTGAGTTATTGGTACAGGCACACCCGTCATCACTATTAAGATCGTCTCTACCCCATAAACCGCCAAATTCTATACTGATGATGTCGATTGTATAAATTATCGAAAGACCGTATAATAGACGTTTATCTCTTTCATACTTATTTAATCCAGCTCAACAAATCTGATTTATGCCCTCTTGATGTAATAATTCGTTCGGCCATTTACAAACTATCCGCGTATTACAGAAAAACGGACTGGGATTTCATTTCTACCTCAAACGTAACTTTTCCGATACTTATACTACATCGTCTCTTAAAACGTAAACTATTTATCAGTTCCGCGATTCTCCAGCCGTGCTCATCTTTAAATTTTTACTACCATAATTCGAGTTGCATTTGAGGCAAATCTAAACCTTATTATATATTTGTCAATTTTAACAAAATTGTCTCATATTGTATGGGAGCTTGTGGATCATAATGTCAACAATTACCTATCAACATGAACGTATAGGATGAAAACTTCAACTCCAAAATATTTAGAGTTAAAACGGATTAATATCACGAATGATTTCGATAAAGTGTTGGATTTGGCGTTTATGCCAATAAATCAATTATATAGAGGTATTTGTGTTACATCAGTGCTGCCGATGTTTTTTGAGAAAATATACTTAAATGATTGGAATTTTTGTCAATGGTGATAGAAGTTATTTCGGGAGTTTCCCAAGGCAGCCACTTGGGACCCATAGTTTTTACTCTTTTCAATGATGTTGTCCATTCAATATTCTAACTATTAAAATCGCCATGGATACAACAGATTTTCAATCGGATTGAATAGCTTCACTACATGGAGTACAGCTTATAGTTTGAAACTAAACCTTGCTAGATGTAAAACAATGTGGTTTTCCGGTTATTAAAATAGTGGATAGGTCTAAGGACTTAAGTATACCCTTTTTTGCAATTTATCGTTTCATAAGCATATTGTTGGATGCGTTTCTAAAGCAAATTCATTGCTCGAATTCGTCAAAAGGCTTTAAGGATTTTCATAATCCTTATATTATTAAGAAACTCTATATCTAATTTGTTCGGTCAGTATTGATATATGGTACTGTTATTTAGAACCCATTTTATATGATCATTGTTCAGATTGCATAGATAATTTAAAGAAATTGTTTTTTAATCTACGCACTATAGTTTTCTTACATAGATTCAAATTTTTTTCAATTTGTACTTCCAGCATATCGAGCGAGAAGTAAATAAATTTAGAGCCTCTTTATATGTGTAGTATTGCAATTGGAGAAATATTTGTTCGTAATTTACTAGTTTCCAAAATTCACTATTCTAAAATTTTGAGTTTATTTGGTATATATACTCCTTCCCGTTACGCCGCGCGTTAACGATTTTCAAATCATTGGTACCGATGTCGATTCCAATAAATATCACCGCCAAAACTATTAGCCAGCAGTAATCATATGCCAGAATAGTAAAAGTTAAAAGAATTTATAAAACTTTTATTATCAAAATGTGGTCTTCGTACCAGAACCAAAACTTTTTTTAAGGTTAATTGGAAATAATTTTGAAATCCTAAAGGGAACATGGCTTTTTTCTGATAAACGCTGAACTATTCGATACAGAATACGTAGTTTATAGGTTCGATTGTTTATATTCTCGTGGTGGCGGTGTTTTGGTTGATGTAAGATCCAATTATAACTGTAAAGTGATCAATTTGGTAAAGCCAGGTGATTGTGAAGTTTACAGTGGATTCGCAAAATTTTGCTGTAGGGGTTCATTATATTACTCCAAATTCTAATTTAAACCGTTACATCGAGCATTGTAACATTATTACAAATATTATTGAATGTTTTGATGATAATACTATTATATTAGTGATTTTAATTTATTATATTAGTGATTTTAATTATATTAGTGATTTTAATTTGAGATTTTTTTCTAGACGTGGAGGCACGCTTATTTGCCTACGGCAGGACACATTAGGTATTAGAACGACTTTGGTATGTTTTCGTATATAAAAATATATAAATATTTGTATAAATTTTATATTTTTTTATATGTTTTATATTTTCGATATTTTTACATTTTTTATATTTGTTTTATTGTTTATATTTTTTATATTTTTTATATTTTTTATATTTTTTATATTTTTTATATTTTTTATATTTTTTATATTTTTATATTTTTTATATTTTTTATATTTTTTATATTTTTTTCTATTTGTTATAATTTTTATATTTTTATATTTAAATAGTAAATTTCAAATGCAAATTAATTCAATTTATTACAGCCTACGGCTTGGAGAAATTAGCCCATTAAGATTTTTTCAGAGAAACATTGCAGGTTGGAGTTGCTGATGAAAGATTACAGAGTGCAGAGCGGTTCATTAAAAATGTAATTTTCTATTGCTAATAGTAGTTTGATTATTGGCTACCGGGAGACTAGACCAATTCTGTCATTACTGGCATATCTTTCCTTTCCTTTCCCACAAAAAAAGATTAATATAATTGTGCCGTGATAATAATGAGTTGCCTGAAAACGGGTCGTTTCTGTCATGCATGGAAATATATTTATAAAAATATAAATGTATGGAAAACCCCTCCTATCCTACCGTTTGGTTATATGTAAAAAAGCTGTGTGACTTTCGTAACACTTCAATCAATCAAATACTACGCTAAATGTTAGCCGGTTTTTCTAAAATCTTTTTCCATTGATTTGAAAAAGGATGATTTTGTGAGGGAAAAGACGAATGTGTTTATGATAAACTTGAAGGTGAATTTGCGTTCATGATTTTAATTTGCAAAGTATTGATTTTAAGTTGCAAATGGTTGAATTTGGAGTGCAAAATCTATATAATATATATATATATATATATATATATATATATATATATATATATATATATATATATATATATATATATATATATATATATATATATATATAAATATATATATATATATATATATATATATATATATATATATATATATATATAAATATATATATATATATATAAATATATATATATATATATATATATATATATATATATTTATTTATATATATTTATATATATATATATATATGTGTATATATATATATATATATATATATATATATATATATATATATATATATATATATATATATTGCCTACTTTACAACTGAAACAACGATATGTGTGATCAAAAAACCTTTAAATTTGTATGTACAAATCCAAATGTCGCGGATGAAATATTTCGTGCTAATTAAACCATAAAATTAAAAAATAATTAATATTTATATATATTGTGCAAAAAAACACAAATTTTGTTGTTGTAATTATATATATATATATATATATATATATATATATATATATATATATATATATATATATATATATATATATATATATATATATATATATATATATATATATATGTATATATATATATATATATATATATATATATATATATATATATTTGAAAAAAAAGTGTGCTTTTATAAAACTATATTTTCACAAAGAACTTGACCTAATTGTCGTTATTTGTACGTACGCGTATATGCGATAGTGAAATTAATTTATTTAAAATTTAGAAATCATATCTTATATACATACGACACACCAACAACAAACAATCTCGTATTAGATAAATGCGTAAGTTTTTAAGCTCTTGTGATTATAGCCGATTAATATGTGATTGATTATCGTTTTGTTTTGGTACATAAGATAACTATACAGACATCAAAACATAATTCATTTTCAAATAAGACTCGCGGGAAATCTAACTTATATACAAAATGTTATAGAACAAATTTAATTCAAGGAGACACGCCATTAATTACATTTTACCTTAGTATTTTCCGGAAATTAAATATAATCCATATATCCAATAGATTAAATTTCGATTTAGTTTTAATTATATAATTTTTACGCTAGATTTATACTCACTTGAGATTTTTTTGAAAACTTTTGATTGTGGTCTGTAGTTGTTATCTGAAAGTTTAAAAAAAAAAATTTACTACTATAAAATTCGATTTAATTAAGCAATTTAAAGAGAGTGCTTTAAGATTCGTTTAAGTTAATTTTGCGGATACCGAAAAGTAAACCACTAAACTACTTAACTTTAGACGAAACTTAAATAAAATAATAAAAATGTGATATAAACCGAGCAATTAGCGAACAAGCTAAAGCTGCGGTAGCTCGATCAGGAGGGTCTAGGTTTAATTCCAATCGGAGAGGGCTTCAAAAAGTCATTGTATCTACTTTCGTTTTATCGGTGGTGGCGATTATAACAAATATCAACTTTTGTTGAAAGAGTTGGCAAGATTCGTTCCCAAAACATATTGCATGGAATAAATCTTAACATAAAAGTAAAGTTGTCCATTTGAGAGCTGCAAGTGATAGAAACGCCCAATATCACTCTAGGTTGTACCGTCCACATAAAGTAAAGTAAAAGTATCTTACTGTTGTGAATTTTGGCGAGAGTAAACTCTCGAGATAAAATCTTCAATGCGTGTTCATACTTGCCTCATTAACAAGATTGCCTGTTACATCTTATTCAGCTCTACAAGTTACATTTTCAGGTTATTTAGTTTTGGTATCACAGTGAATTGCAATGGATCAACAGCAAAGTGTGGCTTCCGTTGTGTTATGCATAAGGATTTTGACAACCAGGGTTTAGTTACGCTCTCAATTTATGAAACCATTTGATAACACTACTTCAAAATTTTTATACCGTTCCTTGCGAGTATACTCTCAGAAATAAGAAAAGCGATGAAAATGTGTAAGCTATTTGCGAGGGGAACCGCTCAGAACTGGACATTTTAAAACTGGATATTTCAAAATAGGATTTGACAAAACGAGATAAGGTACAAAACTGGATATTTCAAAATTGGATATTTCATTACGAGATAAGGTACAAAACGAGATATGGTACAACACTGGATATTTCAAAATAAGATATTTCAACATGTGATTTAAACTTAAAATGATTTTTTAGGAAAGTTCTGGAATATGGCCAATTAGGGAGGAACTCGGCGAGTTCTAAACCGATTTTGATGAAATTCGATACGTAGGAAGAAAATGGGATTTTAAAATAATTTGTTGGGAAAGTTCTGGAATAAGGCCAGTTAGGAAGGAACTCGGCGAGTTCTAAACCGATTTTGATGAAATTCAATACGTAGGAAGAAAATGGGATTTTAAAATAATTTGTTGGGAAAGTTTTTGGAATATGGCCAGTAAGGTTCAATACTTGAATATTTATAAGGAGAGAAATAGAATTTTCCTTCACTTAATGGTTTTTTTTTAATTGCTGCTTTTCTCATCTTATTAAAATAATCATTGACTTGATCGAGTTTACTGTCAGTAAAATTTATCTTCATCTATTTGTTATTCTTCTACTTAATATAACTTTTCTTCACTTTAGATAATCTATGTGAGAAAAATTAATTAATTTTCATCAACATTTTCATCCTACATATCGAATTTCATTAAGAACTCACCGAGTTCCTCCCTAATTGGCCATAATCCAGAACTTTCCCAAAAAATCATTTTAAAATTCCAGTTTAATCCTACTAAATCCAGTTGAAAAATATCCAGCTTCGACCGGTACCCATTTGCGAGTTATCGTCTCCATTGAGTCAGTAGCAGCGACTCTTGGAGAGCACTTTCATTACTGTGTCCACATTATATTTTAATTTCGAAAGTTCCGCTCAAATGGACACCATATACCTTAAAACTTATAATAAATCAAAAATATTTTGTATTTTTAATGAAATATCGCGAATGATTGATATCCAGAAAAAATTATACAAGGTCAGTTTAAATACTGTAAAAAAATATTAAAACATTTTAACAAAAACTTTCTTTTGCATAAAATTCGACAATGCATGTACTGCATGTGACGACAAACTTACAAATGTGCAGCTACTCATCGACATATTTTTTATGATTGATGCTGTTCTAATCCACGCACTTCCGAGAATCATCAGTATATCGAGCAACAGTTTTACAACCAAGACAAAAAAATTGCTGCTATGAGCCAAATTAAATGTAGCAGAAAATGATTAAGAAAAGGCGAATGATAAATGATTAAGAACCTGACGCTAAAGTGGTTCGATTCGATGACAACTACCACAAATGTTTTAAATTCAGCATATGTGAAGGCTAAAACGTTTCGCTCTAACACTAACGCGATTCACAAACTAAAAGATGCGGCACAACACACCAGGGCATATTATGACTTACAAATTAAACTGCTGACCGAATCATGGATCACAATTACACAAAATCACAAAGAGTAATTGGAAACGCAAGCGAAAAAGAGCTTGAAAACGAAAATTTTAGCCGAGAAACTTACAAGAACCTGCAGCAAGATGATGTGTTTGCCATCATATAACCTCAAGTACATCTTGCAAAGGCTGTTGCGAAAAATTCTTAAAAACAAGAAAAAGAGTCTATGTCGAAGATATTTGCTTCCCGAACAAAAACTCCCATATAATAAAAGTTATGAATTATGCAGCGGTTCACACCACAGCCTGTTTTATATAGTAACAGTGTGCATTTACCGAAGCTGGAGGATCATTTTATACTTTTGGTTCAATCGACTTATTATTAGGTGCAGATTTTTTTACAGAAGTGTTAATGAATAATATAGTAAAAGCCTCATTCAGCGAAACAGTTGCTCAAGAAAACAAATTGTGCTGAATATGTCTAGGCCGTGCCTTAGTCGATTGTCACAAATCAACAGTGATACAATCAATGGCAACAAGAACAGTTGATTTAAATACTAAATTGAAAATCTTTTGGAAAATAGAAAAGGTTCCTCATAAACGAACATGCACCAAAGAAGAACTAGAATGTGAAAAAATGTTCGCAACCAATCACAGGAGTCTCAAAATGGTCCGTTACGTAGTCAAAATTCCTTTTGACATTGACTTGTACTCTGCAAAACCATTAGGATGCTCAAAAAATTCGCAATGACACGTCTGTTACAAGAAAATCAAAACCTATGTGTTTTGAATACAAGAAGTTGATGCATGAATATATCGCTTTAGGACACATAAAGTTTGCTGATTTAACTAATGAAACTGGTTACTATTATCTGCCACATCAAACTACCACTGGAATATCGTTTAATGAGGTGATGGTAAAAAACCAAAATCTGTAATAGTGGACTGATTGGGCTAGATGATACGATGAAGAATAGGTTTTCGGGAGTACATTAACTGTGCAAAATTTCATTAAGATCGGTCAATTTTTACTTAGCTGCTGGGACCAAATTAGTTTCAATTTTTACTTAAGTTTAGGCTGTTTCAAAATCAAAACAATCAAAATTTGTAATAGTGCTGTGATTGGGCTCAATGATATCTCTTCGAACTCGAGGTTTTCGAAATTAAAATCGATTTATAACGTGTTGTTCGCATAACACCATTAACATATTTTAACAATATTCTGTAGAAAACAGATTAAGAATTATGGCTATATAAATGACTAAGACAGCTAATATTAAATTAAAGTATTAAACTTAAACAATTTTAGCTAATTCCATCATCAATCATCGTCTGCCGGAGACATAATTTTACCATATTATGATAATTTTATAGAAATGTAAAAAAGGTAAGCTTTATGTTTATAAATAAATACAGAACAACTTTATTTTAAGATATTATATTATTTATACAAAGAATAAGATGATAAATTTTAAGATGATTTTTCTTAATACATAAAGCGAAATTTGATTCACTTTGTGAACACAACTATATAGACTGTGAATATAGCATTATAGTTGCACATGTTAAGAAGAAAACTCTACATTATGTGTCATGCCGTTTACGAACTTTATTATATGAACAAAACGAAAATTGAGAAACCCCTAAATGAATAAAAAAAAACACCGAAACACATAATATATGAGTATGTATATGTAGATTTTTATGTAAATGAGTTGAAGAAAACTTGAAATACAATAAAACGATGAGTGTTATGACCTTGAATATTACATTCTTTGGGATATACCTCGTTAAGGTTAAGATCGTAAATTTTTAGGTTTTATACCGGAGCACAATGTCATATAAAGATTAAGTGATTCATAATTATAATTATGTATTTAAGGTGAAGAAAAATAATTTAAAACTTTTTAATTATGTTCCATAATTAATGCTTTAAAATATACCAACATTTTGTGGTTTCACTTAATTAGACATTTCTTAGTGCATAAAAATTCTGTACAAATTTCAAGGCTTGATAACATTTAACAATACAATGTTCAATCGTTAAGAAACGTTATTTACGAGCACTTTGCTTAAAAAAAACACTTCACTCTATAACGAAATAGGTATAATATTTTGATTACGTGCCATTTAGATAACGATTAAACGTTAATGTTTAATTAAATGTTATATCTATTTAACGCCGCGTTAATGATAACGAAACCAGTTAGTAACAAATAATTGATTGATTTGCAATATAATACCGATTTTTAAAAAATGGTGCCAATGGCTTTATTGTTGAATGTTTCTACAGAAGAAACTAACAAGAAGTATTCAAATGATAAAAGCTAAAGTTTGTACAATTGTTAAAGTCTTATCCACTGTGCATTCTAAGACTGTGTCCGAAACCCACAGTAAATACAAATTTTTGAATTTTATTTTATAAACACGAAGATACCCAAAATATAACGGTCAGTTGCTATGTAATTTTTGGCAAATACCAAAACGTTTAATATTAAAAGCCAAACATCATCGTGTAGCACCATCGGATATACTCGGTTTTGTAATAGTACTATTCAAAAGCCATTATAAGAAAAATTTGAAGTTTTTCGTTGCTATGACAATAAAATTCAATAAACAACGCACACAATTATAAATGTAATTTATCTTCACAAAAAATTTATTTAAAACCAAATAAGGCGGGGAAATATTTCAATCAATTATTTTACTTTTTGAACAACGTAATAAAAAATTGGGAATGTAGGGGAATATTTTTCAAATAAATTTCAAAAATTTGATTTACAAATATTTATCATGGATTTCGGACACAGTCTTAATATTAGAGTTCACAATTTCTTTATTTATATTAACCTTAATTATGCAAATTATTTAAATTAAAGGTTCATAAGTCTAATTGGATTTACCCTTCTACGTCGTCGATACCTTGGTTGTTTTAATATACAGCTGGCCAATTCGTTGCGATCTTTTTTAAGTAATATTTTATACTGTACTCTCTGGTAGTTTCTTTACTGCATCGAAATATTTTTCTCTATGAGATGCGCTAGCAGATCGCCGCACCTGAATTTAATAGGTCCATAAAGGCATATTTATAGCTTTGTATTAGCACAACTTTATTGCGTAAATATAATTTTAATTTTCGAGCCAGTACATTTTCGACTAGTGAAACTTTGCATCATCTGCATCGATGACTTTGCATCGATGTGCGGGTTAAACGCTAAAGAGATGTTTTATTCCTTATTATTTTACACTTTTGGAGCAGTTCCTTTAAGGATACTAGCATATGAGACTCCATGATGCACGTTACTGTTTACGGTTGTGTTCTGATTTCTCCCTTGAATGTTGTTGGGCAAAACATTTGGATAAATTTTTATTCTTCCGAATAAGTACAGTTTAAGCATACGCTGCTCTTTTCGATGTCGATTAACTCTTCGTTTCAGCACTAAATATATTGAGCACCCCCTGTAATTTGCAATATGATTTTCTTCGCAGTTGCTTTATCTTTTCACAGAAGTATCGGCTTTGTTTTTGTTGCATTCATTTGAATTATGTAGTTCCCCGCAGATAATACAAACACTGTATTACAATACACTGTATTGTCCCAGTTCATTTTCTGGGTTCCTCTACAGTGATTCTTTTAAGCAGAAGATATGGCAAGATATATATTCCAGGATTTTTTTTGCTTTTTTACTTTCTACTTCTAATTCCACGCGGACCAATGGTTGAGGCACTTTTTCTTTATTAAAAATGTTTGTTATAGTTTTAGCGTGAAATCCTCTATGACAGCATCGTTTATTTCAATTGTACCTATGAAACTCTCAATTTCTGTTATTATCACAACCAATTCTTTTACGCTCTTTATTTGGTAAGTATTTAGCATCGTTTACCAATTTTGTCGAAATGGTTAATTAATGCTCTGTAAGCATAAATGTTGAGTTGTTGTGACCATTATAATAATATTCCTTATCAATTCAAAACATATTATGGCAAGCATTTAATAAGTCAGTATGATAATAAATCTCTTTCAAGTTGGAAGAAAATAAAAGTTTAATTTGTTTATACCATTTATCTATGGCAAAAGGTATAATTCAATGTTCGACGGATAATTAGAAATTACAAAGATAGCACTTTAAATGAATTTCATCAAAAACATTTAGACATACCTAATCGAAATTTGATTTCGATATGGTAACGGGATGAGTGTCCAAGGGGGCTCCTCGGGGCTCCAACATTAGGGGGCCGCGTTTCTCCACTTGGGATCGACCCGGAGCCCCAAAATCAACAATCAAATTCTATTGGGCATCAACATAATGGGAATAATAGAGTGACTGAACTTTCGTTTATTTTATATTTCCTTTTTTCAATCCGGAAATGTAAAAGTTTCCATCCGTTATTTTGTTGATCAAGATGGTAAGATTTTTTGAACATTCTTCTTTAAAACACATTGGCGGCGGAAAAATTTAAAAATTTTCTGAGTTAGAGTATTTACAAGTGTTTTCGACCCTTTAACCAAAAAATTTGTCCGACGTGGAAAAACGCCCAATTTAAAAGTTTTTCATGGATAAATAGTATATATTTTTTTTTTATTTTAAATAAATTGAATTTATTTTATTTTATTACAATCTAGTCTCCTGGACTAATGAGCAATTTGTTTCTGGCTTGATTTACTAAGATAAGTATATCTATGACTCCACCCATTGGCGTTTTACAGTTTCTGGAAAGTTGTTGTTTATACCACATCGTTATTGTGGATCTAAATCAGCAAGCCGCTGTTTGTTCTAACAATTAACCCAGTTCAAAGGGTTTGGTTTTTTTCAGTCTGCGTATAATATTGGTGTTGGTTAACAGCTGAATTGCCTCTATATTCACATGTTGCTTGAGTCTTTCTTCGTGTTTCCTTGCATTTTTTTAAATTTCAATTGAAACGGGGTCCACTTTAAGGTCTCTATGTAGATCACTATTCCTGACGTACCATGGTGCATCGACGATGTTCCTTAGTACCCTGTTCTGAAACCTTTGAATGATATTAACGTTGCTGGGTTTTGTACAACCCCAAAGTTCAATACCATAAGTCCATATTGGTTTCAGTATTTGCTTATAAAGTAGCAGCTTATTGTATGATGATAGAAAAAAGTGTCTACCTTTCAGCCAATGCATTTATCTATATTTTAGTTTTCGTTCTTCATTTTTCTTTTTGACGTGGACCTTCCATCTAATTTTAGCATCCGGGGTCATGCCTAGATACTTGCTGTGCACGAATACGGTATTATTTCTCGATTTATTGAAACAGGTATATGTTCAACTCGTTTGTTGCTAAAATTTATGTGAACTGATTTAGTTTCATTTAGCTTAATTCGCCATCTTTTAGTCCATTTATATACTTCGGAGATAGCTGATTGTAATTTTTGTGTTGATTCTTAGTTGCAGTTTTCCAACAGCTAGGATCGCAGTGTCATCAGCAAAAGTCACCACTGTTGTTTTCTAATTCAGTTAGATCATGCGAGTATAGTAAATATAAAATCGGTCCTAATACACTGCCCTGTGGTACACCTGCTTTAAGTTTCAGCCAATTTAATTCTAAAGAATCTATTTTTCAAGTATGATTCCAGTATTTTAGCGAATTGCATTGGTAAGAGGTTTCTTAAGTACTTCATGCCAAACCTTGTCAAAAGCTTGCGCCACGTCTAAAAATATCGTGGAGCAGACATTGTTCTCTTCAAGTGCTTTCTCAATTATATTGATTATTCTGTATACTTGTTGTATTTTTGAGTGTTAACGACGAAATCCGAACTGATGATTTGGGATTAAGTTATTTCTTTCGATTATCGGGTTTAACTTTTTAATCAGTAGTTTCTCAAAGCAAATGCTGCATTGATAAGATAAGTAAGCTTAACTAGCGCCTTCCTTGGTAGTTCTTTTAAAATTTCTGTAGCAATAAGATCATAACCAGGAGCTTTTTTCGAATTAATTTTGAATTTTATCTCATGCATGACTTCTTTTGGTGAAGTCAATAGAATTTCTTCACTTTCTTTTTCAGATTCCACCGTTATTATTTGAGATTCTAAAGTTTGATCTTCATGTGGTTGGAATATTTTGTCGAGGTGCTCCAGAAAACATTGAACTGTATCTTCGTTATTTCGAGCCCATTTCCCCTTTCTATTCTTATTGGAGGGTTCTGCATTGTTGGTCTTTTAATGTTTTTGTTTGCTTTCCAAAGTGAATAATCAGTCCTGCTATCATTAGTTAGTTTTTTAGGCAGTTACTGATTGACTCATCTTTTACTTTTTGGATTTTCCTTCTTAACTGTTGAGTTAAATTGTTTAACTTAGTTTTATATTGAGGAGCTCTTGTTGACTGCCATATTCTTCTCGCTCTTCTTTTTTCGGCCAAGAGTTCTCTAATTTCTTTAGGGTAGTTGTTTCCTTTTATTTTATATTTAATTTTTTGGGGTACTTTCCCAGGCTGATTGTTGTAAATCATTTACAAATTTTTGAAATTTGTTTTCTATTTGCTCCTCGCTTTTTAATGGAACCTTTAGTTAATTTTTTCAACTAAGGACTGCCTAAAGTATTCGAAACAAGTGTGTTTATTTATTAGGCTTGGATTTCTTTCTTTTTTAATAATTTTTTCGCTTAATGTCAAAAGTATAGGAAAATGATCCGAGTTTAGGTCTCCAAGTATATGTAAAAACGGATGTACAGTGGGCCAGGCGCTTTCTGGGATATCCTGCTTAATGCTTGGCCCTATATTCTAAATCAATCAATCAATCAACCAAAAGTGCTGCATAGTCAAGAATTAAAGCAAATTCCTCGCGATATACGAGAGATACAAACATTTGCAATACTATACGTAAACAAGGCATGAATCTCTTGCAAACGAGACAGATAGTTGCTCGAAAATTTCGATCAAATAATCAACATTTAATACTTCATGAGAATTTAAAATCAATCATCAATCAATCACCAGTACTATTCTAAAAAAATTTATAAAAAAAACAATGTTCACATCTTCGTCCCTTATTATGATTTTAGTTGTTCTTAACACCCCTGAGGAGGGAAAGCAGTCCCATTTCTCGTAAAAGACTTCTAAATGAGCATGTTATCCTTAGAATTCCACCACATGTTCCTTGGTTTGCAGTATGAGGCGTCTAAACAAAGATTGGATCTCTGACCCGAATCCCTAAAAAAGTTCAGTGTTTTAAAGATCAACAAAAGAAAATATGGATACCGCCAAAATTTAACCCGATCCCCGTTTGTGTTAACATGCTGTTTAGAATCAGTACGTGGCACGTGCAGTCGGAAAGAAAACCAGGCCTAATTTGATGGTACTGTATCAGCCATGAAAGAGTATCGCTTGGAACTCGTTGCGCTCTCCAAACAACTTAATGGCTCAAAAGTAGAAACCAAAGCTATACATTGCTTTACAGTTTATACAGTTTAACAAGGAGGATTTTGTCCGTATCGGTCAGTCTTTGAACAAGTTTTTTCGTTAAGGATGATTCTTTCTTAATATTACGAAACATATCGAGGTAGGGTTGCCAACTGGGTGTTTTTTGTCACTCGGAACCTCCGGGACTGAAATTGAATCTCCGACCTCCGGGCCAAGTTACAAAACTCCGGATATTTTTATCAATGTTCCGGGCGAAGTTTATCGAAGAGTTGGCAACCCTACCTTGAGGGAGATAACGACTTGTCCTTTTCGGGTTGTCTAGAACAATAAGAATAACAATCCCGGAATCGAATCCGATGGAGCCAGACTGTTGACTCGGTACGGATTAGTGATGGCCTATAAAAGCCGTTTATTATTATTATTATATTAAAAATATTTATAATAAAAAAAAGTAGAATACAATAAAACACTGAACCGAATACCTAATAGTCCTACACTACACAATTTTCAATTGAAAAAAAAAATTGCTACACGTATTTTATTGTTTACTCTAATAAGGCAATTTTTCAATTAGTTCTGCCGATCACCACCAGTTGTAGGTTAGGGATAAACAATCCGAGAAATGTGATATTCGTATGGGAAATTTACAAAATAAATTTTAGATTACATTTTGTTGTTATTTACCGTCATATTTTTACTTACAAGTAAGTACTAATTAAATATGTAATTTATGTAGTTATAGTATAAAACTGTTATAACATCACATAATGAAAGTTATAATACAGAATTTCGAGTTCTTATATAAGTAGTTCTGTTCTGAAGAAAATTAAATATGCGTTTAATACCATGTATTTCGAAATAAAACAAACATTTAAGATAAAACGCATGTTTAATTTTCTTCAAAACAGAATTACTTGTATCAGAACTCAAAGTTCTGTATTAAAACTTGCATTGTTTGATGTTATATCATGTTTACGCTATAACTAGATAAATTGTGTGTCTAATAAGTTTACACGTGCAAATAAAAATTTGATGGTAACCAACAAAATGTAGTCTAAAACTTACATTTTTAATTCTCATTTCCTTTTTGACTCGGATAAATATGGCCAGTATTTATAATAATAGGCATTGGACCAACAGAAAAAACGATTGAAAATTTTTGAATCCAGAATCTTTTTATTAAGAAATGGTTATCTTTACTGTTGAATTGCGGCCTAAACTCAAACGAAATTGCACATATTTTTATTTAAATATATTAATTAAAACCATTTTCACGAAAAAAAACTTAACTGATTAGTTTAATTTCCTCAAATCCATTTATAATTTTTATGTTTTTCACGTTAGGATAAACATGTTTTCCAATACAAAACTATGACACTTCAATATTTATCCCTTACGGTGTTGCATTTGGCGACCAAAACTAAAAAATTGCCCTATCGGCGTAGCACAGATCTGATATAACTAATATAAATATATAATAAGTATATTTATCTGTGGTTGTAGTCCTTCAAAACAAATTATTTTTGATAAATCCAAAATCTCGAAAAATATTATAAATATCCATATATCTATGTCTATCTACAAGAATACAATTATAAACAAAATGAGCAAGACAAGTAAGACAATAGAATCTTTAACGGGAAATAAATACGAATTGTGTGCATAATATATGATTATGGTTTATAATTTAAACTGCCATCTATTGATTGGTTGTAAGAACTAAATAATAAAAGATTTAAGAAAATCTTGGCTTAATATTATCACATACACACATATCAAATCAATTATTTAATTGATTTAATTACTTTTTTGCAATTATTTCGATTAATACTTAAAAATTTCAAAAAAGGCAACGTGATTAACTTCAGATTTTTCTCTTATGCATTTTGATATATTATAGTTATAGTTTCTTTGGCTAATAATTTAAAAAAGCTACATTTTCATAATTACAATCAAATACCAGGAATTCTAAGCGGAAAATTTATCAAACCAACCGAGATTATTTAAGTTAAATCCTAAAGAATATTTAAAATTTAGTTGGGGCAACTTCAAGGATTTTTTTCATTTTTTTGTGTATTTGGCCATTAAGATTTTTTTTGGGAGTAAAAAATAGGAAAAAAAGTGAATGCGGATATTTGTGGTAAGAAAATTGTTGGTTAAATTTTATTAATGCATAAGTTTGATTATGTTTTTTCGCTAAAGGAAATCTTTTTTAAATTTTTGATTTTTTTTTAAATAGTAAAGATAAGAATTAAATAAGAATCTATGGTTGAATTGTTTAAAAATGGAAATAACATAAAGTAATTTAGTTAAATTGGTTGATGGGGAGGGAGGTGTCTTCTAAAAGAATCAAACATTTGGATAGATATTCGCGTTTATTTTACTGATGCATCCAACAAACGTTTTCAAAAATATTTTCCGCTCGATGTACGATATCACCAGTTATTTACGGAGCCTGTAATTCGATGTATCAAAAATTACTTGAAAATGCCATCTTTTATGTAAAGTTTTGCAATTTGACGTAGAATCTTTAAATCTAAAAATATACGCTGAATCTTCAGAAATCGCTCAACGTGTGGATGTACAAACGAAATGTTTCAGTAAATTTGGTATGAAATACCAAGTTCTTCGACATGGTCCTACTCCTACTAGAGGTCCTATAGATTAATTTATAGATTAATTTTATCTAGGCCGTTAGTACAAGCATATTTCCTTAGAGACATCGTCGCCGACAGTGATTTGCTCGTCTGCCAATCTTCTCAATGATATTAATGTAAAACAACTGCCATCATATTCAACGGGCTGCAAGACCTATAAGAAGTCAACATTAAAAAACAGATGCGAAACTGCGTTTATTGGGAACATTTTGTTCTATCACATCGGCGCCCCATCTAAATTCGAATTATTAAATTTGACGATGTACAACAGAAATCTGAAGGGGCATACATTGATTCCCGTTTAAAACGGGACTCAGAACAAATTATGGCGACAACGAGCCTTTTAACAGAATGGCCAAATAAAATTTGAATTAAATTCTCAATCCAAATCCCTCAATTAACTTTTCATATATTTTCTAAATAAATTTAGTAATACTTTGGTAATACCCTCATCTGCATCCATCCACATAGAATTTTTTTTTTTGTAATCTACATTTTTCTGCTTAAAATTGTAACCTTCCTACTAAAAAGCTATTAATTATTCGAATATTAATTTTGAGTTTTATGAGTATATATATTTATGTAATTATATATTAATGTACATATAAATATATGCAGACATGTACGATACATGTACAATTATATGAATATAAATATTCCCTAGAAATTTATTTCCAATATTGATATAATGTAACGAGCATTGAAAAATAGTCTTATCAAAAATTTCAGTTTTAATTATATTCAGCAAAAATTTCAATTTAATTGTTTTTTATCAATTTAATAGAAAAAAAATTAAAACAGTCACTTAGGCACTTTTATCTCTCGCCAAATGAATATTGAAAATTTGGTCTGATCAAAACACACTTAAAATTATTACACTATAAAATGCTCCCTAAAAATAATCAGCCTATTCTAGGTTAGCGAATGATAAGAAAAAGATTTCTAAACGAAGTTATGATTTTTTTTAACGCATTACAATTTAGACATGTAATTAGTTTGTGTATGATAAGGGAATTCTATTCTCAACATAATATTTAGTTATACTTTATGATTGAATCATCAAACAATTCAGATCAGAGCGATAAGGCAACATAAATTAAATTTTTCAAACGAATGAAGATAAGATAAGTTGGACTTTGCTATTATATATTTATAGTATCGTGTCGTTTGAGGACTGCACAATAAAGCGTGTATAAATTTATCCATATATATAGCTCAAACACTTACGATGATGTTTTATCATAAACAATTTGTTCTTATCAATAAAATTTCAATATGTGTAATATGTGTAGTGCAATCAACTATATTTAATTGATATAATTAATATTAGTTCAGCGTAGAAAAATCGACTAGCAATTATCACACCAATTAAATAGTCACAGGCCACAATTAAAATATTTTTATTGGTTATTTGAACGTATCTATAACTAAAAACTATTATAACCAGAAAAAGCTATTTTGTTCTTTATCCCGAGTACCTCTCTAGGCGCTTTTATGGTTGTGTGCATTCGTTCGTTCATTCGTTCCGTACTTTTTTTTAACCAATCACATTCCCTTATTTTCCCCTTATTTTCGTTCCGTATTTTTTTCATTAAGATGACCAACTTTTAACTTTTCGTTCGAACGATTATGGAGTAAAAGAGACAAAATTATACAATTTAAAGGGATAGCAATACTATGTACAAACAAATTTTGACAGTAGCAATAATTTGATTAGTATTGTTGAGGTTCCGTGGTAAACTTATATAAATTAAATAGAAAATCGTTGTTTAAAATCAATTTTACATAAAATAAAATTAAAATAGGTAAAGTTTTCTTTACAGACAAAATAAGTTTGATAAATCTATCAAGAAAATGTCAAATGCTTAGATTTTTAATCGATAGGTGGTGACAAAATCAAAATAATATTACCGAAAGAACGAATGAACGAACGAACGGACGAACACAACCATAAAAGCGCCTTCAGAATACTCTAAATTACACAATTATTTATCAAAATTCTGGTCTCGTAATTCAAGAAATCTTTGTAGTTTCAAATGACACTTCTCTCAATTGACATCAGTTATTTTTCATACTCGTCACCGGTCGTATAGTTATGGTTTAGGTGTGGGCTTAAACACATCGCGGTCTTGAGTTTGATCCCCGCTGTTAACAATTTATCCAATTTATCCGTTTTTTCATATAATTTGATAGTGTAAAAACTATTACAACTTAAGTTTAAGAATAAATTTATTGTTGGTTCAGTATATAGCTATTTCCGCTGACAGATGGTGATAATACAATAATAATTTTGATACTGGAATTGATAATGCAAATAAGGAAAATATTTAATTTAATTAAAATGCTAGCAAAATCAGTCAAAATTAGTGGTAATATATAGCAGACGAAGCCGAACTGACTGAATTGATAACAAAGAAACTAACCGAAAAAGGGAACACGAAACAGATTGTGATATGCTCGGATATTTCTTTTTTTTTATTCATTCATTTGACGTATGACATTTATAATAGACGAGGGGACTAGATACTTTCTAGTATCTAGTCCCCTCGTCTATTATTGTACGTAGATATGTGCACAGTCTAAAATCAGTTATTCTAGGAGCTTGACATTATCTATTACTGAGAGCAGTGTCACATAACCTTTTAAAGCCAGTCTACTGGCTGGCCCCTCTGTTCTTAGCTTATTCATTAGTTATAATCTTTTCTCTTCGACAAGATTGCAGCTGTTAAGCAAGCGGTTCATGGTTTGGTCTTTATGACCACACTCACAGTTGCCCGTTTTGCTTAAATGTAACCTTTTAAGGTAGGATGCTATTTGCGATGCCCCGGTAACATCTGTGTAAATGGTGCACTAAGCTCAAGCCTTTTATCCAAACTTTCTTCGATGTTTGGAAGGAAAATAAAAGTTGTCCTTCCATCCAGCGACTTGTTCCATCTTTCTTGCCATTTTGCATAGGATGCTTTTTGCATTTGCCTTTTGAGCCAACCGATAAGGTTTGGTTCAATTTATCCATCTTGTAAAACCACGTCTCCGTATGTACCATTTCGCCTCTTTCTTAGTTTATACCTTGCAACTCTTTCTTGTAGCAGTATAACAATTGGTATTACACCAGCTAATCGGTGGGATCTTTCATCGTCCTTTTTTATGATAATTACTTTGCCGTTTTTCTAAGCTTTTTAGGCATTCGTGCAGGAAGCGCGTGATACTGGGCCCTATTCTAGGCCAAGCTCTTTGCATTACTTCGACCTCAATGTTTTCGAGCCCTTTGCTAGTTTCGAATGACATTATTACGTTCGTGATTTCATCATTACTAAATTCTTCCCCATCGCAAGTTCTTGGTGCTACAAATCTTTGCGTTGATATCTTTATGCGCTTCTGTGTCATTTGTTACAGTGCAATCAACAAACATTTTTTGGTATCCTTCCAACATGTAGTCGTCAGACCATCACTGTTTGTAAGGATGCATAATACTTCTTGAGTTTTAGTTTTCCTGCACTGAATTTGTATACAAAGCCCCATGGTTCTACATTACCATGCTCTGTAATGAATTTTTCTAGACTAACTTAGCTGGTCTTAGTCACATCACTCATGTATTTATTACGGCATGCTACATAATTGTCTCTCTTCAGCAGTCTCACTGCTTCGGGGTCTTTTTCTTTTTTATACATTTTTCGCATTTTTGCTCTTTTTGTGGTTAGCACCTTGTTCTACCAAGGTAATTTTCTTTTGTGTGCACGTTTACTTGGTATACTTTACTTTTGTAACGGACACCGATTATTGAGCTCGTGATTTTTCCATACATCTATATTCTCATTAGATGCGCATATTATATTTTCCAACCATCCTTGCCAAGTTGTTTCCAACAAGTAATCGAAATTTTTCTCAATTTCCACGTTTAAGTGCACACCGGGGAAGCTTTTCTGAGGATTCATTGCCATTATGTGCGCTTAGAGAATTTAAAGTTAGGACAATAGCTCAATGATCACTAGAATAGAAAGTAGATACTGATTAGATAAAAATTAGCCAAAGCAGATCTTACTTCAACTCATACACAATGTGTGTCGCAGAATTGGGAGACTCTCTACCTCTAGGTCATTATTAAAGACGCCTTTGACAGCGTTTGGGTTATCACCACCACCAAAGACAACTCTTGTTGATGTCGCCAAGCCACCTACTCTTTCTTTAGCCATATAGTGTTCCTGCATACAGAGTATATCAATCTTCTTATCATGTGCGCATTGCCTACAACTTTTGCATTTTGCATATTAAGTTGGACAGTCCTTAATTGACGGTTTATATGGGCATTAATCGTCATGGTTTTACGACAGGTTTTACGACTAAGTTCAGTGCCTGTTTGTATGCTGTGCATATTATGTCTTTAGAGGAGTGGCTGTAGGCTTTTTTACAGCTCACACATTTAGCCCCTTCTATTTTTTGGACATGATTTATGGTCATATCTGACCTCAGCGCAGTGTTCGCAAATTTTATATTGTACTTTGCAGGACTTGACAATATATCCAAATACATGGGACTTAAAGCACCTTGAATCTCTGACATATTCGGAAACTCTGCACGAAGACCACCCCATGTATACTATGCGTTTATGCAGAAGGGTATTCTGGGCTTTTGGCGACACCTCAATGGCCCACTGGACGACCTGGCTGTTTCTGGACCCAGTTTTGAAACCAAGCATAAGGTCCGTGATTCCACCATTATTTTGATTTATAATTGCAATATTTATGTCCTCTAACTTTTCTAAGTGGTTCACATCATAGACAATGATTCTGAATGATTCAATTATAATGCCATTACTGACATTGCAGACTTATTTTATTGTACAAGATTTATTAAAGCTCTAACTTTTGAGTTAACATCATTGCTGTTAGCGAATTTTGCTTTTTTGCCAATGTACTCTGACAACCTTAGTTGGTTTCCATTTAGCATTCTTAATCTTCTGGATCTTGTTGGGAACTCTTAGCTCAAGTACCACGTCGTTCATCAGTGTCTGAGCATACCTTATCATTTTTTGATTTCTCTTTTGGTTTCTGTTACGATCAGCAATGCTTATCTTGCTTAACTATTTGATCTTAGCCTCAAGGGCTCTAATCGCATCAGTTAAGTGATTGATTTAAGTGATTGATTTTTCTACGCTAGTTGTCTGCTTGCCTTTTCTTTCCTCCTTTTGGCTTTCACTTGGTGCTGTGACTGCATCATTATTTTATTATACTGTCATGACGACAGATAGATCGATGCTCGGATATGTCGGAAAGTATAAGTCTATATCTGTAATAAGGTTCTACTATCAGAGATAAAGTTCAACATTATCCCAATGGAATCACAGCGACTGAAGCCACAGATTACTCTCTGTGGAAAGCCACACGTAATCTGAAACGACCTACACTTTCATGTCCACTGATTCGTCTTCCTGATTGATACTGGACAAAAAGTGATGCAGATAAAGCAAACATATTTGGCCAACATCTAAGTAAAGTATTTACACCTAACGAGCAAATCGGAAGCCCCGAAATGTGATCTGATGATGCAGAAGCTTCGGAAATCCTGCAAATTAAATACAAGTGGCGCCAAGTACAAAATATAACCAAATAAAACATAAATCCAAAAAAAGGAGCAAGGCATGATCTAATCAGCGGAAAAGTAATTAAAACCGTACGGTAAAAATGTATCAAACTAATAACGTATATTTACAATGCTATATAATGTAAACGAGCTACTTCCTGAAACCTGGAAAATTTCACAAATCATAATGATTCTCAAACCCGGCAAAGATGAAACAAATGTTAATTCGCATCGTCCAATCAGTTTACTCCCGACACTCCCAAAGCTCTTTGAAAAAACTTACGCTAATTCTACACGAAAAAAATAATAATTCCGGATCATCAATTTGGATGTAGAGAAGAACATGGAACCGTGTAGCAAGTTCATAGAGGTGTATCTGAAATCAGGAACGCACTAGAACAAAAAAACGTACTGCTCTGCAGCGTTTTTGGACATAGCACAGGTTTTCGGTAAAAGGTATAAAAATTAGATTTTCGGCGATTTCATGACATATTGGTGATAAAACGGTAATTTCAATTATTTTTGTAATGTTTACAATTTTTTTTAAATCTAATTAGTATTAATTTTAAAGTTTTGTGTCAAATAAATTGTATATAAGGGGTTCGTCCCTGGCCGTACATTCTAAGCAACTACGCATCGAAACAATAGCAGTTACAATCAAGAAGTGCAGCAGAAAGTATCCGTAAAATTAGAACATCCCAACACTTTAGCCAGTGAAATCTAAAAAATGCCCACATATTGGCAACTTAAAAATAAGATTCTTTGGATCTAGCTAGCTAATTTAGAGTAAATTACTAAGTGCATAATAATATTAAGAACTAACATAGGTTAAGATTTTGCTCAATAGAACATCAGTATGACCAATTTAATACGGTTGGGTTCAGAATAAGTCAAATAGAGCACAATGAGACGGTATTTTCTTGGTTTTGCCTGGGATTTCAACTAAAAATTATCAGAATTTGTTTGACTCTACAGAATTTGTATATGGACCGCTGTTGGCGCATCACTGTCGGATCTTTGGACACAAACCAATAAAAGTTTGTCGGGTAATTTATCTAAAATTACTGGGCACAGTGGTTAAAGCTGCGGTGGTTAGTTGAGAGCTACTGGGTTCAAATACCAAAGGGGGAGGATTAAAAAATGAATTTTCCATCTCTTGAGTGAAGAATCGATGGGCCGAACTATCGTTTAAGTCAGTACACGCTGGTTGGAGCAATGCAATGTGCAGATGGGTATGCAAAGCGTATTTGTATTCGTGCGTCCTAGAATTGACCACGGCGTAAACTAGCTCCAGCCACAGAAAAGATTAGATAGATTAAAACACAAAAAAAATGCTACGAACCAATTTAACCTACTACTTAAAAAATTAGCAAATGCTACTTTTTATTCATACGACCCTATAGGTCTTTTACAAATTTATTTAATTATTCAGAATACCGAGTAGTTCCGCTTATGCTGAAAGGAAATTTAAATGTGGCAACATTGGTCTATAATGACTTGCTACGGAACCATCCTATGTTTCCTGAAAGGGTACTAGTTAAATAATAATTAAAACTGATCCAAAATGACTATAAAAAACTACTGAATTCCAGTAATTACCTAGAACTCCACTATTTAACGATTAATATAGTGTGAGTCACACTTTTATTATTGCTTTTAAAAAATTTATGTTATGACATCAGACACTTAAACCTAATATTAAAATTTATTTCAATTTATCGTTTCTTAAACCTGTGATCATATATTTTGTTTTAGACAAATTACAGTTGGGTATGACAACACCTAGTTGAACTGACGTGTGAGATGTTGTTCAAAAAGATTATATTACAATCATATACAATCCCTCAACGAGTGGGGTGATTTTTTCCAATAATATGTAGACAGTAGTTTGAACGCCTTGAAAAGAAGAGCTATGCGGTGGAAGTTTTTGTATTTACAATAGAAATTTTTTATATCATGTCGAAGAGCCATCGGCCCAAGATTCGGTTATGCAAAAAATGGGAAGAACTTGTAAATGTAACTTGTCTATTAAATAAACCGATGATTTGATTTTAGCAATCGGGCATCTTGTAAATTTATTCTGAACACAGATTATGCTTTCTACAAATTAACTATCGATCGGTATATGATATGACTTTAACCCTGCATTGGGAAGCAAAATATTGCACATTCTTCGCACAGGAATTTTAGCATTAATAATTTTGTCGAGGCCTATCTCTGTTCGTTATTCGATTCATCAAAATTTAAAACGACCGGCAATAAGCTTGCTTGAGATGATCGACACTTTGGTATTTTTTATTGCTAACCTTGCTCTTTGTGCCACAGATAGAGAAATGCCCCAGATAGAGAAGTCCATCGGATTTGCATCTACAGAATTTGCCAGCTATTGTGTTGAAGAAATAAAGTGCGGAACGTTGTTTTTCAACCATTCATGGTTGAAGCGCACTTTATGAGACGGTGCAGAATTCTGTTGGAATGCCCAGGGTAAGCAGTCGAAATGTTTGGACACCCAAGGCACAGCTTCCAAAATAGTTAATGATAAACAGATGCGTTTATCTTTACGCCACGGTTAAAAAAAGTGTGGAGAGGGTCCACACTTTTTAGTGGCTATCCGGAGGTATGTTCAGCTCAGCAGAAATTTTTTTACCACTGCGACAGGGATTTCATTCTATTCGAGTCTTCTTCTCTCGGATAATTTCTTTTGATGTTGCTGTTCGTTTACAACCACTTCCTTTGCGTTTGGCAATGCTGGCTTAGTTCTTGAACAATATAGGCCAATATAGCACAATAACACTGTTACCTTTGGTGTAAAGTTTGCGTAATATCAATGTGAAGTTTATTGCAATTTTTTTAGTAGCCCAATAATAAAGCTTTATAATTATTTGCTCTCAATGATGGTTGACTGTTTCGGATCCACTGAAGATCATTTGACTCTACATGAATATAAGCGTCTACAGCGTACTAGCAAGATAATCGTCCTACGTTTAGTAACTCGAAAACTTCTCTCTATAACCAACAAAACATAAGAAAAATATTCCTTCATGGATATACTCTTATCGCTTTTATGCCTTTCTTAATGTGATAAATTTTACTGGCCAATTCTTCTTGATCCGTCGGAAATATACAATCGAATACATTATGGTATCTAAATACTGTGCATAGCAGATGTCAATCCGTTTATATTTTCGTTGGTAAGACTGATCAGCACATAAATGCAGGACGGTAGTTCTCCATCTTGGAGAAAGGAAGAAAAGGACATAACCCACTAACAAGCAAGCGATTTACCGTAATGGAAATTCGCAAAAGTATATTTTCGGAACAACATGAATCGCTGGTATGATCCAAAATGGCTTTCCGCGCCAACCGGAAGTACCTACATTACCTAATCAAAATTAGCCAGATTCTAAAACCTTGCTAGTACTATCAAGCAAACGAGGCCATGAATCTGACGAAGAAAAACTGAATAATACTTCCGCTTCTGAAACACTATACTCGAAAAGGGCTGCCAAAATGCAGATACAACGGCACAAACAACCAAGCAAATAATTAATGCTGCTGAGAGCAGAGCTTCATTCGGATGTACGGAAAATTGGTCTCCGTTATAACTACCGTGTTCCATGACTGGACCCAGATTAAAAATAAAATAAAAGAAGAATTCATTTTCTGAATTCAGAAGAGCTTAAACTTAATCTTCAAAAGATTCACCACATCGATGCCAAGGTCTCACAGATTACCTCTTTAAGTGGAAACAAGAGGCAGGAATTTTCAACGTCCTGATGCCGCTGTTACAAGTAGTCATCGACAAGACAACTCCTAAGTATCGAACAAGTACTGTCAATTCAGGAACCATTACAGGAACCACCTGGGTGAATAAACGTGGTCGAGGTAGGTCAATGCCAAAATTGCCAAAGCTTCCGCCACAAATCGTTAAATTAAGGCAGAAATTTCCACTGCCTTGCCGCATTGTGCCTTATCTTGAAAAAAAAATTGTTCAAATTTGAGGACAACATCTTGTACCATCAGTCCAACCAGGTTCTGGCATATGCAGTTCGAGTCCAAAACAAAATATATGATCACAGGTAGTAATGACCACACATTTAAAGGAGTTCCAAGTTTCCGATACCTTGGGGCCCCTGTCACTCATGATAATTATATGAGATTAGAAACAAAAGCGCGTGTATTTGTACAAGGTAATCAGACTCGTTGTTATGTATGGGTGTGAGAGCTGGACCCTGACGGATGAGTATGAGAGATGGTTATGGGCTTCAAGAGAAGTGTCAAGAGAAGGACTATTAAATTACTAATTTAATGAAAATTGCTGATCTCGTTCATGAAATAAAAGGACAGCGGATACGCAGTCTCGCTCACGTGCTACGAGCCGATACTAAGACGATTGCATCTCGAGCTAGATAACGACTTATCTTCTTCAGGTTGTCTAGATACGAAGAGCAAGACAGACTGTTAATTGAGTACGGGCCAGCAATTGCCTGTAAAAATGTTTTTATTATTATGCTAAATTGTAGTACAGGGTGTCCGCCGGGAAGGTATACTACTTTGTTTTGACGCCATTTTGGTAAACGTTAGTATTGACAGTTCATATTTGGCAGTCGTGAAGTAGACACGTGGCAAATTTATTATGGAAAAATATTCGATAAACCAACGTGTCTTAATCGTTAAAACATTTTATCAAAATCAATCATTGATTACTGTGACGATGAGAAAGTTACGTGAAATTTTTGGGAGAAACAACGTGCCAACAAAACGCACTATTTATCGTGTAGTGAATGATTTCGAAGAAAGAGGGTCTGTAAGTGATAGGCCCAAGCATGAGCCACAACGTACTGCAAGATCGGCTGAAAACATTACTGCTGCTCAAGAAAGTGTTCAAAACAATCTATCAACCTCAATTCGACGCCATGCTCAGGAGCTTGGTCTTCAAAGAACAAGTTTGGCCACAATTTTGCACAAGGATTTGCATTTGTTTCCATTTAAGATTCAGTTGACACAAGAGCTTCTTCTACAAGACCATTTACGCCGCCGTACATATGCCAATAGGATGTTACAGCTCGCCCATGACAACTCCGATTTTCATGAAAAAATCATAATGAGTGACGCGGCACATTTTCATTTAAATGGATATGTGAATAAACAGAATAGTCGGTTCTGGGCAATGGAAAACCCTCAAATTATACATCAGTAACCTTTACATCCATTAAAAGTGACAGTCTGGTGTGCAATTTGGTCAGGAGGAATCCTTGGACCTTACTTCTTTGAAAATCAAAACGGGGTAACGGTAACTGTCAATGGAGAGCGATATCGTGATATGATTGAAAACTTTTTAACGCCACAACTGCATGCTTTGGGTTTGATTAACATTTGGTATCAACAAGACGGTACCACATCACATACAGCCAGGATTACAATCGAATTACTGCGAGACCTCTTTCCACAACAAGTTATTTAAAAAAATGGTGATGTTGATTGGCCTCCACGGTCGCCTGATTTGACTGCTCCGGACTTCTTTTTGTGGGGATATCTAAAAAGCAAGGCTTATGCAAACAAACCAGAAACGCTTGAGCAACTCAAACAAAATATTCGTGATGAAATTAATGAAATTAACAAAGTAGTATACCTTCCCGGCGGACACACTGTATAAAGTGCAAAATGCAATATCTGCCAGTAAAAATATCAAATTACAGTTGTCCAGAGTTTTAGTTGCCGTCATTAGTATAACTAGATAAAATAAGTATTATGTACTTATAAAAACAATTTACAATATATTTTTACCTGGAACTACACTATTACGATCACTATTGTTAGTAGTAAATAGTATGAGTCACATTTTTTTAAATTGCTTTAATAAACTTATGTTATGACACACATACTTCACAGTAGCCTAAATATTAAAATGTATAACAATAAAACTGCCGGTTAAAACTACCTAGTCATAGAGCACAAATGGAAACAAAGCAAAAAATCATAAACTAGGTAGTATCCCTCATTAAATTAAAGTTGTTGCGGATTTAAGCGGTTGTAAGATTGACAAAGCATCTAAATTCTCAACATAAATTCGTAATCCGATTATATATTCCTAGAGTCTAACCTAAAACAACGAATTAGGCTAACCAAAACACAATTTGTTCAAACAAATGATGATCCAATCGCGATAAAACTACGTCCAGTTCCACACGAGACCAAAAAATTTTTTATTTTACTTATCTGATTCACTTGCACATAGTTTTTCCACACCGTCCCTCCGCACCGCGCACTTTCAACAGTGGTGGATTTAGTAACATTAACAGCAAAACAAAGACATTATTTGGAATTTTTTTACAAATAGATTTTTCACAAAGGAAAATTCATATTTCCATTATACCGCGTAAAGAGAAAATATTACAAGAAAAGTACTTGTCATCATATAATTTCTATGTAAGGAGTAATAACCTTCTTACAGCCATATATTATTAAAAGATTTGTAAAGCTTAATGGAATTAAAAATGCAAAACTCACCTTTGATCGTGTGGTGTAACGACAATACGAAAAGAAGAAAAAACAATTTCTAAGAAGCCACTGGATCACAACGCAATGTTGATAAATGCGCTAACCGTTTTTTTTTTAATAGTTTGTATAGCTCACGTGTTTCTTTTGTGTAACACGATTTTGTGAATTTAGCGTTTAAGGTTTTTTTTTTTTGGTTTTAATTCACAAAGTAATTTGTTTTGTTATGAATTGTAACAAGTACAAAAAAAAACGAATTTATTTAAACACTTTTTCGTAGATACGTATGTTTGCGTAATTCATACATTTTTGATTCGTTTCGATTGGGAACCGCGTGCAAAATTATATTTTTTTGTTACGTTTTTTATTTTTATTTAAATTTTTTTATACAAATTTAGCAAAGAAATCTTTTTCTTAAGCAAATTTTCATATAAAATATTGATTTTTTTACTCGTTTGATTTTTATTTTTTTTTTTTTTATTTTTACTTTCAAAGCTGTCTCACCACCACAATACACTAAAATTTAATCATATCAGCACTTGTACACAATGATAATTTATATAAAATATAAATATATGAATAAAACTATATAATTTATTAGAATAATCACAGCAAAATGATTTTTTTTTTGTTTAATTAGAAGAAAATAAAGAAAATATATTCCTTAAGTAATTTTCACGGCCGTACCCTTACGAATGAACTGTCAAACTAAAAATGACAATATGATAAAAACGACTTCAAAAAAAAAATCATACTGTTTTCAAAATTTTTGTTGTTTTGTGTGTTTTAGAAAGAGACAAACAGATACATCTTGATGATACATCTTAACATATTATTTACTTCAACAAATTCGTCATTAAAATAGTAGAAACTGATTTATGACACCAATGCTATCACAATAATTTAATCTATTTATTGTTTTTATCACTTAATAAGGTTTTTATTAGAAAAAGAACTATTTAATTAAGGTACGGTATTGGTGAGTTTGTAGATTAATTGTTTTATTTGCCCATTTGCAACAAAAACAAAAATAAACATGACAAAAAAGATGAACAATCAAATGAAGTTAGTCGGAGTTGCTGAATCCAGTTAAATACATGAATGTGCTGAATACTAATTCGAATCTAATTGGAGATTTAATCCCGACAGTTGGCAAACAATTTATTAACTTTATAAAACATTAATTTGGCTCTTGCGGTCGGAATGCCTATCCCATGCCTCGTAACAGTCTTATAAGTGAGAATGTTTTCCGTAGAATAACACCACAGCATCGGTCTTATTGTCGTAGGAAATGACTAAACAGAGGTTGCGGTTGCTGGGCTGACAATATGCAATAAGCTCTCCGAAAAATTCGAGCGCCAACAAGTGCCTACCATATGTCTAAATGCTGTTTTAACGTTGCTTTGCAGGGTTGAGGGCCCCGGCAACCTTTGTGTTGAATTTCTTCTAGAGCCATAGGTCTTTCTTGTCAGCTCAAAATCAAATTGACCATTTCTTAATTTCTAAGGAAATGTCTCAGATAAGCGAAGCTGTCAGATCTATTAATTGGCCCCTGAAAACCTACGATGAACGTTTTCGTACAGGTCAAAGAACAAAACCGCGGACCAACCAAGTTGGTACTAACCAACTTTGCCAGTCAAAATAAAAACCAAGTTAAAGTATTTTTATCTTTGATTTTGCTTTGTGTTGATTTTGAAATACAAAATTTTGTTAAAACTCACATATAATTTGATCTGCCTGAGCATGCTATGTGATTAAAATGTGTTGATTGGATTGGTTGGTACGTCGTTAATTTATGATTAACGTTTGACGTGCAGATTTATTTATTTGTCAAACCAAATATTTGGTTGCAAGAAGTTAGACCGAATATTTTTAGACGATTCGTTAGTGCAAGGATTAACCGAGGAAGTAAGAAATTATAAAACAAAACTAATAATAAAAAATTATGTATTTGATCAACAGTGGACAAGATCACATGTTTTTTTAATATAAATAAGTAAGCTTCTCTAATAAATCATTATTTTTTATTAAATCCAGTTTAATAAATATTTTTGTTCGTCAAAGATAATTATTTGTTAACAATTGCTTAGCTTAATAGATCTGAACGCAGATACTGATAATAGCGGAACATTTCACAAGCCTAATAGACCCTAACGGTACTGACAATGGTTGTGGAACCACTAGATATGGGTGCTTCGGGCGTCGTTTACAACGAAGCAGAGGAAAGTGGAGAAGTGAAAGTGGAGAAACGTTTGGCCGCTAAGAACACCTACGAACCTTATAGGAAGGATAGTTCTTTAGCGATGTTGCCGAACGACAAGGATGTTAAGAAGATGGGAGCAGTGCCTCGATTAGGGGACGGCCCAAATATTTCTAAATATGGCGGCAGTACTGTAGAAGTGACGGGTGTGACCAACACCAAACTTATAAAGCAACCCGATGAAATAGAACAAAATGCAATAAAGCGCGCGATTGGTTTAATTGGCCAATATCCCGATTTAGTAATGTTAGTAGAAAATGGGATACAACTGGGATCCTGGGTAGAAGGACCAATAAACGATATAGCTGCTAGGAACGCAATCATCAATAGTGTTTTCCAAAGATGGGTTCCTATTTCCGAATACATTATGAAGCAGGAGATTATTTGGTTCAAGACGGTATGTGTTGGTGAACTAGACCAATCCCTATTGAAACCATATAGAACAGGAAATCATTTAAATGTGGAAATGATAGCCAATGCTCTCGTCTGTAAAATGTCAATGTCATGGGTAATGGCCAAGAAGATGGCCCGAAACATTGATTTAAACGGATTTGAATATGATAATTCAGCCATATGGACCATTGGTTACATAATGGCTTCAATGGCCCATGACCTAGAAGATGCAAATATTGCGAGAATTCCATTCGTACCCCGAGCAGATGACGTAAACGTGCACAATATTGCAGCTGGCGTAGATGCCTTTGAAGCAGCTGCCGTTGCACTACAAGCCGATATGGCTAACGGCTACATATTAATAGAACGGGATTTATTAACTACAGTAGACATATGCGTTATGCGAGCCATATCTGCAGGGCCTAACACCTATGCTTCGGGGGCACTCGCCCGACGATTGGTCTGTTACGGATTAACATCACCCAACATACAATGGGGCCTATTACAGTTAAACACGGATGATATTCCCGCATACATTGCACCCACAGCTACGAATTTCTACGGAACTCTATCCAAGTTGGCCACCATCTTAAGATGCCGTGCTGACGCTACCAGAGGATATATGCGTGCTAGTACCATCCTTAACGGAATATTGTCTAGTCAGCCGAAGGCTCATGGGG
>OY744477.1:55765240-55940240 GCA_963556175.1 Tipula confusa | reverse complement strand
AGTTATATTCTGTCATGCCACCATATGATCAAAAGCAGCCAAAAGTTCATGATGAACTTGATAAAAGTAGAAACATAGACGAAATTGTTCGCAAAATTAAAGACAATATTGTGAATGGGGATTAAAAGTTAAACGCAAAGGACTTTTCGTGGTTCCATCTCTCCCATAAGGCAAAAATGGCATGCAGGAAAAGCACTTGCTAAAAATTAAGCCAATTTTTTAATTTCAAATTGTTTTTACATTTACAGAATCTCACAGGAACGACATCACATTGGCGAACATATCCTGTTGTGTCGAGCCACCATTTTAGTCGCCGTATCGATGCTTTCATGAAACAGATCAAACGAAATGACAGTCTGCTTTGTGGAAATGTAATCTATTTTTGACTACGAATTAAATTCCAGAACCATCGAAGCCTACATGCCCACCTAGTGTGGATTGAACACGCTCCATTTTTTAAATTCTTGAAGGACTAGCGTACATCGATCAAGTTTTATCGATCAATCTCATGCCGCTAACCAAAACAACTTTGATACAGGCCGATTTGCTTTTCCACGGAGACTATGCCGACCAACTCGTTTTGTGCCGAGTACAGACGAGTTCATCCGAAATAGAGGATGATCCTGCGTTTTAAAACGGACAACGATTGAAAAATGGGTTAATAATTAGAATTAATAAAGTATCAAGTACTGGAATGCAAAACTGGATATCCAACCATGCGGATCAAATGAATTTATTGTTCACTATACAACGCATAATATAACATATTATATTATGGGCATGATCCTTCCCATAAAAGCAACGAGTCTAATGAAAACCTTACATAACTTCAGCTTTTCAGTAATTGCTAGTTATGTTGTCGTTAGTAGTGGCTCTTTAACTTGTTTTGGTAAAAAAGCTCTGAAAATAATTAGTTGGAGGCAACTAATCTGATTGGCCCGATTATAAACGGTTTAATGATAGCAAATATTGACAAAATTTTTAATTACTTGCATTCTATAGATTTGTTTAATTTAAAAAAGCATGGTTTATACAAGTTTAGAACTCAGCTTGCGTTTAGTATGCACAGTACCCAAAAAGAATATTCCGCTAATAGTAGATATGTACATCCAGAAATGAACAATCACACAGATAAGAAAATTTCTTAGAGTCACACCAGGATAGATTAAAAATACCCTTACGTTTTTATATATAGGAATAAAATAATACCAGTCAATGAACCTAACAAATCATATAACCATTACACAAGTAACTTATGTTTATTAGCTTTAATAATACGTAACCTTGTGTTTCCCATTCCAGTGGCCAGTCATGTTATTTATTTTGACATAATCTAATGATAGTTGATGCAAAACTTTCCCCACCCATAATTGTGTTATGTATTGTTATGTTTTATATGATAATTTTATTTTATCTATCCCAGATTACACATCATCATTAAGTTATAAATCCCAAAACCATAAAGTTTTTTAACATATTAAAAATAAAAACAAAATTTAAAAATTACACTGTACAACTATAATTTAAATTTTAATATTTAAAATTTCTACAAATAAATTTTATTTTATATGATTTCATTTAAAAAAAATTATTTTCTGGGTTTCTGATGCAAAATTATCACTAAAATAAAATATTTATATGAAAAAATTTTTTTATAATGAAAAACTTTTTTTATACCAAAAAAAAAATTAAACAAATACATAGGAAACTTTTAACACACACGTAACATTTAATTAACATAACATAATAATAAAAAAGTTACGTGAACATTATAATAATGTTATTAAATTAAAAAAAATGTTATCATTGTTTAGAACCAACCAACCCTCTAGTTCCTGGACCTGCCTTTAGACGACACTAAACTTGTATTTTTCGAAGAAAAAAAACTGAAATCTGCTAGTTGTCCTTTAAAGTATTAAAAACGGTGTTTCTCTTAAGTACTACTGTATAAATTTAGAGCCAGTGGCTTACAACCATTACAAGGAAGGAATTGTTTGAGATTTAAGAAATGAGCAGTGATAGCAGTTTGGTATTTGAAATACTTCCCATACAAGGACTTGTGATAAGAAAGGCCTGATGACGAAGTTGTTGGTAAATCCATCTGGAACTTCTTTTCAATAAACTTCTAAGAAAGTAAAGTCTTATCGTTGGAGGAAACTGTTATATAATAATTCATAATATGGCTCTAAAGGTATATAGCAACGATTTAAAATAAAAAAACTTCTAATGGTGCTAAGAGTAGTGGGTTTGAAAAACTGCGTCAACAAAATCATTTGCGGTTATCATTCCTTATCAAAAGCAGAGTCAGTATTCAGCTAATAATAATAAAAGTCAATCGAAATCAAGCCAATAATGTTAAAATGTCACAATAAAATGTAAAATATGTAGGTCAAAAGTTCCAAGCTACATAAATGCGATCGCTACAATGCGTTGCCCAATGTCATTGGGCCAAATAAATAATTCTATCGTTCGTGCAATATTTGTCGCTGTCGTCATCATAATTAATACATCAATTCATTATGATTCAAACCATTGCCGAAAAATGTTGACATCTACATTACAATATTTATTGGCTGCGCAGTGAACTAATGGAACAAACAACATTTATTTTGTTATCTTTTATGGAAAAATTGTAGTTAGAGAGAAGAAATTGTAGAACCCCAATTACTGGCTTAATATAATCTTTAATAACTCGAGATACAGTATCAGTTCAAGAGCTACTTGCTGAAACAAAGACTTTTGTATTGAAATCGATGTACTAATTATGCTATAAACAGAACCAGAGCGACAACGACGAGCGTCGAAGCCTGTCAAATTAAAATACACTAAAAGCATAGTATGCTAACAGAAACAGAAACAACGACGATGGCGACGACGATTTTCTCGTTGAAATAAATTTAGAGTCTATTTCTAATTTTATCGCCGGCGAAACAATGTTGCCGACTATTTTTTATTTTTTAAGGTGCCTTTTTAATAAAGCAGCATAATACAGCAGCCATGTTTTAAAATTGTTCTTGTTATTTTTATATCGCGATACGCTGACGCTTTTGTTAGTTCTGTTTACTACAGCGATATCGCTGGCGAAATATATATTTATTCGTTGACGCTCGTCGTTGACGCTCTAGTTCTGTTTATACCTTTAAAGACCAATTCAATTTAAAGCAGCGCAAAATAAGTCAAAGATTGTTAGATCAATATACTGAATTACACAGTAAAGCCGTTGCAGATCCACCATCAGATGAGTTAAGGAGAATTAGTCTGCTCATCGGTGCAACCTGCATTTTCAATTCCTAAAAACGGAAATGATATGGTTGGACCACATATATACCTACTAGCGAACCACACTAGTTTGGGTTGAATAGTCACAGGCAGATCGGCAATGAATCATTCAACAGTCAGCATATATTCAGAGTTCAAGATTGATGCAACATTAGGAAAACTTTGGATAATAGACAGGATATAGTGAATAACAGGAACAGTGTGAAACATTTTTCAAGCAACCATAATAAAAAATGAAAGCGGCAGATATGAAGTCCGTCTACAAATTTGTCAAAATTACATCTTGGGAATTCTTCAAATCAAGCCACATTTCGTTTGGAATCTGAGGAAACCAATTTAAAGAAGAATGCACAATTAAAAACAAAATACATAAAATTCACAGATGAAGAATGCAACCGAAAACCACATGATAGAGTGTAAACCAAATGAATAGTCAAAATAATGGCTGATAACCTTACAACAAAGCTTCGATTATCATCGTGTATATGGCCTTTAGAACCTAGCGATCCAGTTAAACATTTTAAGCTATTTCGTGTGACATTTGAAATTGATCTCTTACTTGGCCACGTAAAGTTTGAATCAAGTTGCAGACTATAAGGATCATCTCCTGTTAGAAAGCCAATCTATATAAAACGACCCTTTTATGTAGATGATATGCTTAGTGGTGCCAATACTGATAAGGATGCGAAACTATTGGTAAACGACATTATGGTAGTGCTAAATTCAGCTGGTTTTAATTTGAGAAAGTGGTTTCGAATTCAACGATACGAAAAATGACCCAGCCATAGTATATAGATAAATCAGACGAATATAAGGTATATAAGGTGAGAATCAAACGAAACTTCAGAATTGATGAAAAAACACAACTTCATGGATTTTCAAATGGTAGCAAGGAAGCACATTTAGCTTGCGTTTATGTCCAAAATTCTATCGGTTCCACGATCGATGTCCAATTAGCTGCTGCAAAAACAAAAGTAGCACCATCAAAACTAGATTCATTCCATGGCTTGAATTGTGTCTTGTAGCCTTACATGTCAAGCTCTTAAGTAGAATATCACAAATTTTGCATTTTACCAAACACCAAGTTTTTCTCTGAACAGACTTAGAGATTAGGCTACATTGGTTAGCCCAGCATGGCTAATCGGCGTACTAACGTTAGGGACTTGGTATTAAATGATTTTATTGGTAGCACGAATACCCAGAAAATAACCCCGCAAATTGTGGATCGAGTGAACCCAATTTTAATGTTATACATTTTTAGGCTGGGGCTGCGGTTTCGATAAATGTGAGTCGTCTATTTTATTGGATAACCAAAATCCGTAAGATCGTTAAGGAGATTGTACCTGTATTTGTACAATATACTGCAAATTGAATGCAAAAACAACACAACAACAAATGGGAGCATTATCTGAGCCTAGAGTTACACCTACCGGTTCACTTCATTGTACTGCAGACTTTGACGGCCCACTTATCATTAACTCCAAGAAAAAGAGAGGTGCTTAACCAATGAAATCATATGTCGTAGGATTCATTTGCATGTCAATCCAAACCATTCACTTCAAGCTCGTCACTGATGCTACAACCGATTCATTCATAAAAAAAGGAAACTTGCCAATACAAATTCATATTGCGAAAATGAAACAAACGTATTGGCATCAAAACGAAAAGTTTAAGAAGCCGAAGGCGCTTTCATAGCATTAAGCAGTCAGCAAGAGTTACAAAACATTCGATCCCAAGAAGGTATTAATTGGACATTTATTACACCCGCATCACCAAATTTCGATGGTCTTTAGGAATCTAAAGACCTTTTAGACAGTTCAAAGAGATACTAAATGGTATCTTTCTTAGCGACATTATTCAGGTAGTGTTACAAAGTTACACCCGGTGATGATTGGGAAGAGGTCGCATTATGTGTTATGTTCAAGCGATCGTCCTATTTTGGTTTTTATACAATTTACAAGTTGTTGTCTGAGAAAATTGGAAGTAACTATCAAGCAGGAATTTTGCCAAATGGGTAAGTAACATTTAATTACAAAAAAATATATATAAATTTATTATAGTAAACCAGATAAACTTCAGGCACTAGAGTGTTAATTTGATTATATATACATATATACATACAAACATAATTAATATTTATGATATCTTACTAAAGACTAATTTTCACTTATTCTTATATTCTCTGGTAATTTCTCCCCTTAATCAATTAAAAAGTGCTTCCATATAGCATACTACATAATTTATATCCATAAATAATGATGGAAAATTAATTTTATGAATATCCTGCCATATAATCTAACAAAATGATTTAAATTACTGACAACATTTTGTAACTCCATTAACGGTTTTAATGGTTAAACAGTCTTCTGTTTATGTTATTAATCATGTTTAATGTGTATACAAATTTATGATGAAAGATAATTTAACAATTTTTTTATTTTATAGTGCAACGTAATTAAAAATTTAATTTAAGTGTATATTAATATAATTAAAAATAATTTGATTATAACCACACCTCGCCGATATTTTGGGTAAAAGTATTTCGAGTTATTTATTCTAAACGTGAAATTTAACCAATGGATTGTAAAATAAATCCTTTAGCTATAATCAATACGATTAATTATTGTTTACACCACTATTAAGTTTAAACTTAAAATTCATCTCGCTATTAAAATTAAACCGATATGAATCAGTCTTCTAGGCTTTACAGACCTTTTTACATTAGTAAAGATACAATTTTTCTGATTTTAATCCAGATAAAACCTTAGCACCTCTGATAAAACCCTTATAAAACTCTAGGTAAAACAAAATCTGCTAAAAACATAATATTATCACAAAAAATAAATTTATAAGATTGAACTACGCCTATGTCTATACCATTTTCAAAACAATAGCAAATTAATTTATTTTTTTTTTTAAATATTTAGTAATTAAAAATGTGAAAATGTACATGATTACACTGTAGGACGAAAATATAAGTTCAACCCTCTTTTGAACTGTGCCATAATTAGTGACAATAGTTGCGGATCTTTCAGAGAAACCCTTATTTATGATTTAGCAAAGCTGGACCAATAATATTATGTAACTTTTTTATAATACTAGGCCACCAAGAAGTGTCAAAAGCTCCAAAAATACTCGAAGAATGTATTTTCCCTCTGACTGTTTGTTTATGTTGTTCATTTTCACCATATGATCCCCTGTAGACCGATTTTCTCTGAATCCTGTTTGTCATTGTACCTCCTACTTCTCTCAAACATGTAATTTACCCCAAAGACTGGTAAGTATAGCATGATTAACCTATCTAGTATTTTGGGTCGGTGGAATCTCGTTGGTAATTTTTAAATATTGACATAAAATTCGCAATTTTAATGGGCTTCATGTATTTCTTGTATTTTGGAAATTTTAGAGATGTGGCATTCATTTCATAGTTTTATTGGGCATCATTATTATGATGCCCAATAAGAGTTATGGTATAAACTGCACAGTTTTAATCATATATTTCTAAAATTTTGGGAATATTTGATTTGTATAGTATAAACTTCGCAGATATGATGGACTACTCATCGAATAATTTGAAATTATTTTAAAGATTTATAAATATTTAGAATTTAAGAATTCAAATATTTAGAAATTTATTTGATGTACACTATTCAATATATTCAATAAAAATTAACATTTGGATATTCTCAAAATTTCGGGGTTACTTATGGTGAAACTTTAATTTATTGAATTGTCTTAATCAAATAATTTCATATGAAAATTATGCTAACCTGTAATACATTTTAACTGGAACGTATCCCAATAACTAGACAAATTTTAAAATTAGTTACTCTAAATGTCACGCCAGTACAATATCAATGTTAAGTACCATATTACTAATCTTCATTCAATTCAACACTGACTATGGCAAATAAAACTAAAATTTTACAAAATTATTTTTAATTAGAAAAACGAAACTATTGATTATTTCAATTCAAATAAAAAGTTTAGAAATAACAAAATTTTCCAATAAAATCAGTTTTTCAATTTCAATAGAATTTTTTTAAAAATTCTTATTCTATCGTCGTCGCTTTTATCGAATTAATGGATTTACGAACGGTATATAATTGAACATTTTTCATTTATGTTTTTCATTTACGAAAAAAAAAATTGTTTTGTACAAGTTTTAGTATCAATTAGAATCTTTAAAATTGAAATGTTGACAACTAAGTTTTTTTAGTCTAGTCTGGTTTAAATTCTTTTTCGAAATTTAGAATTTATGTACCAAATAAAAAAAAGGATAGAATTAATTTAGTATATGATTTAATTAGGTATATAGATACAAAAATGGATAGTAAAAATGGCTATTAAATGTCCTAGTCTATACCATTTGGGGTAATATTTAGGTAACTAGCAACAATAGTTGAATTATTTGGGTCTCTTGTAAAATTGTTGAATATTTTTTTCATCAACTTTCCGAGATTATTTTGTTGAAATTAAATTTTAAATTTCATTGTATTTGGTTCCCCAAAACTTTTCGGTAATTATTGGTTCATTAAACTTCCATATATAATGTTCTCCTTTATAAACTAAAAATGATGGCACTTTACGATCTTACCACAAATACTAGAAACATAAACCATTTTATATTTGTATTATGGCACATTACATAAAATACAATATCACCAAACAGTTTGTTTTATTTCCTGCCAAATAACATAACCTAATAATTACTGTCCCATTTATTTATTATTTATTACAAAAACGTACAAAAATAGTCGAATAATTCAAAAAAATACGGCACCAACTATACGATAAATTATTTTTCCGTTTCATTTTTATTTATTTGAAGAAGAAAAGTGTTCTTTTCTTATTTATTTGTATATTTATGTACTTTTAAAAAACGTTGTTTGTCAGGCCAAATAATATTATAACAAAGTACACAAAACAAAAAAAAAAAGAAATCAAGAAAACCTCATTTTTATTGTGATAAATCCTTTAAAAAATAAAATAAATTAAAAAAACATATTCTGAAAATGTGAAAAATTTAAACCATAAAAAGGAAAACATGAAAAAATGGCAACATAACATTATGTTTGCTTCATCAAAGTTACTTTGATCACCGAGCAATTGGCACAGTGGTTAAAGCTGCGGTCAAACACCGCAGGTACCGGGTTCGAATGCACCGCAGGTACCGGGTTCCCCAACGGGGGAGAGTTGCAAAAGGGATTTTTTATCACCTGATGACGATCGGTGATGACGATGAACACAATTATGACCCCCTGTTGGAGTGCAGAATCCAACGGCCGAACCATTGTCCATGTCAGTACAGGCTAACTGGAGCTAAATTTTTTTATTCCTATATCCGTATTTGACTATATCATTAGAGCCAATTTGAGAAAGACTTAAGGTATAAATAGAAAAAATAAAACCCGAGTAAAGTTATCGAAAAAATATTTTATAGTGTAACTAGAGTAACATTGAAAAGAAAATTGAGTCATTCAAAATAATAAACCGCTCGGCCCATATTCCATATCAACTTGAAAAAAAAGTCACACAACCAAAAATATAAAGTAACATACAATTTACCTGCCGAACATATAAAAATAACAACCACGTTATCTTTGCCTTCTCGAAAATGTGAAGTACGAGCTGAAACTGTCAAATCGCCTACGTCTACTTAATTAATTACAAATTGAATAACATATATAATGTTAAGGAATATGCCTTAATTAAGTCTCTACTTTGAACTACCATCTCGTAAATACAAGTATACAAAAATACAATCATATGTTCAGTTTTGCAATATTTAAAGTAGAAATTTGTCCCTTTTTGGAACTGATAACATGCGCATGACTGACTGCCTTAAAAAATATTTCATCAATGAAACAAAAAAAAAATGATTACATTGTAAAAATACAGTTTAACCATTTGTCATTTAAAATCCATATGAACAATTTTAAAATTTCTTGCCAATTCAAAAACAATCATTTTTTTTATGCAATTTAAAATGCTCGAAAAACACACAAAAAGAAATGCAATTTGTTGTAAATATTCGATAGGATTGAACAACAAAAGTTTATATAAAGCCATGAAACAAAATCCCAAACTTAATCTTATAGAAAGGGGAACCACAAATTAAGCACAAATATTTGTGGTCGAGAAATCGAGCAATAGCCAATAATCGAAAAAAAAATTTATTTGTGTAATTCTACGTTGGTCAAATTTTGATATCTACAGCAAAAGGAGTAATAAAAAAAAATGGAACAAAGAAAATTATAAGATTCACCATTCCAGATTATTAAAAGAATTTTACCTATAAACCAAATCCATTCATAACCATTTATTTCAATTACAGGAAGAGTAATGATTCCACAAGGAATTATTTGTTTTATGGCACACCACATTCAGTGTGAGCTTTTGTTAAAAATACTTAGGTATCCAGGCAATTATTTTATTAATTCAACGCTTAAGCATTGAGCACTCAATTGTTTAAGAAAAAAAAGTTAATTTTAAGCTTTCCATATTTTAATAATTTTAAAAATAAAAATAATTTGCATAACGAGTTCAACTGTTTGAAGTTCGAACTAAGACTGTGTCCGAAACTCTTGATAAATATTTGTTAATAAAATTGTTGATTTATTTAAAAAATATTCCCCTACATTCGCAATTTTTTATTACGCTGTCCGAAAAGTATAATAATTGATTGAAATATTTCCCCGCCCTAGTTAATGTTTAGTTAATGTTAATTTAATGTTTTTAAATTCATTTTTTGTGAGGTATAAAAACTATGAAGAAAAATTACATTTGTGTGCAATTATTTTATTGAAATTGTCATAGCAACGAAAAAGTTCAAATTTTTAATATGATTTTTACGTGATACTATTACAAAACCAAGTAGCGAATTTTATAATATGTTTTAATGTATATCCGAATGTGCTACGCGATGAGTTTTATTTATAGAAAGTTTTGGGATTTGTCAACAATTATCATTTATCAATTATTATCATAGCAGTAATTTGGGTGCCTTCGTTCTCAAAAATTTGTATTCACAAATATTTATCATGGGTTTCGGACACAGTCTAAGTAACTTTCGAATACAAAAACTAATTTTAATAAAAACCCTGTTTCAAATCGTATGTTTTGTTTATACCTTGATTCTATCTGAAAATGTTGCTAAATTTTTTCGTGATTGATCGTTTTGTCACTTTTTCATGCATGCAAAGTTTTACCTGTATGAAGACAGTTTTGTAAAATTGGAATATATTTTTTTTGGTAGTATATTTAGTAATTTCCAAAAAAATTAAAAATGGCATTCGTATTTTTATCAAAATTACCTAGATTGTTGTTTTTGGTGTGGCATGGCTTCCAATGAACTCTAACATCACGATGGTTAGTTACATCTATGCTTAGAAAAATAATTGAAAATTGCATACAACATACAGATGAAACAGTTTAGTAAAACTTTCCGACAGGAGATTCAACTTAAGGAGCAAGTATTTGTTAAAACACTAAAAATAGCTTTAAGTTTAATTAGTTGCCTGGGACCAGGTTAACCTATATATTTTGATGGAAAACATATTCTTTTATAAGCAGTGATTTTATGCAAGATATCACTGTTAGTCGATGAGGATATCGTGCTATTAGCTTTTTTCTTGTTAAGACTAATTTTCTTGATTTAATATCATGGTTGGATTTTAACAGTGTATTGAACTAAAGATTTCGTGGTTTGGACCTAATTTTCGTTACAAGTAGGTTTTAAAAATTTAAATTATTATTTGTAAGAAAGTTATGATTGGATTTCAACAGAGGCTTAAACAAAATTAAACAGAGAATTAAATCTGATTTATTTTTCAGTTTTGTGAGTTCTAAACGTATTACTATAGGTTATTCTCGTAAAAGGTTTTTAGACGATAAGATTTTCCACCTTTTGGGATAATTGTTCTACAAATTGTCCTAAAAATATTTGAATGTCAATTTTTTTAATCATTATTCTAGTTTCTATGTTAGACTCACTGGAAATTGTATGGTCTTGTTAATTTTAAATGCAATAAAGTATTTCTTTATCTCCAAAAGCACACAATTTCTTCCTCAAGTTCTAACAATATTATTGTTGTCGTTTTACGAAAATATGTACTTACTTTGTCGTGTGCTTATGTTGATCTTTAATATGTTTTTGCAAGTTGGGTTAAATTGTTGGCAATTATTGTATTTGCTATTTCTAAACGACGAGCAGAAGTCTTCTAAATGCAGATAATATGATGTTTTATGGTCAAAATGATAACATTAATGAATTTTAATTAAAAATAACTTAGAGTGCTATTACGAGTATTGTAAACGCAATAGGATAGATTTGCTGTTAATAACTCCGATTAATGTCTTTTAATCGTAAAAGATCCATTTGGTAATTTGAATAAAATTTTAATAATTGCATTTTTAAAAGATTGCACTGTTTAAAGATCTAAGCATTATATTAGATGTAATACTCACGTTTAACTAGCATATGGAAGCTATTATTTGGGAAGCTCTATATGTTAGGCTTGCAAATATCTATTTAAATGCAATCAAGGCAATTTATATTTAATTTGAAAGGTCACAAATGTAAGGTTCGTTCATATTCTACAACTCGAAGTCCAATGCTTACTCTAAACGTATTAAAGTTGGAGCTTCTCTCTACAATGTTTATTTTTGGTTTGATTAAAAAAAACTACTTTCCATTTAAAGGTGTAGTTATCTTAACATTTAATATGAACTTTTGATTATTCTGAATAAATGATTCACTGCTCTAAAATATATATTCACCTTTCATAAAAATATCAAAACGATTCAATCAAAATAAACAAGTTTTTTATACCAAATCATTTAACATTCATTATTATTTCATTTAAAGGTTTTTCTATACTTAGATACATTTTATTTGGTTTTCTTTTCACAAATACCATTTTCAACCTTATGTCACTTAATTTATGAAAAGGTAAAGTGACAAAACATCAAAAATACGAATATAACTCATAAAAAATATCATAAAGCTTTCAGTTTGTAACTTTTTTGTACTATTTTACCACACTATTTTTTGTTTCCTTTAGTTCACGTTATCCTGTTTCTTTTTATGATTCTTACTTGTTGTTTTTCGTTAGAAAATGTCAAGTGAAAATTATTAATTAGAATTTTTTTTTCATTGTGTACAAATACATACAGTGTTGTTTGTATTTTATCGCAGTAGTAGTTAAAAACCAAACGATTTGTACAGGACATTGCTGGTTCACACCATCCATCGCCAGCGTCATTATATAAAAATCCAAACTTAAATATAAGCGAAACAACTGTGCAATGTAAAGTCGATAAAAATAGTTCAGTTCTATAAATTGCCATTTGGTTTTTGTACACCATAGGTCCAAAAACGCAAAAGTATTTTGATTTAAATACAAACAAGTGAGGTGGGAATTTGCTTCACAATTGGAAGTGGAAATACTTTTTTATTTTTGTGTCCGCTGTCATAGTGATTTTATTCATTCCACTAATAAGAGTGGGCTCAAATCCTTAGTATTTTTACTTTAGTTGCTGTTAAAAGTTTATCGGTTTTTTGAAAATCCAAAGCGAAGCCATCACCACCATATAGTCAAACCGTCATCATCGCTGCTATCAAATCTAAATGTAACGTGCGCTAGCTGTTGTTGATAAAAAAGTTCATGGAATGGCTTAACAATTATATTGAACTACATCAACACTAACTTTCACACCATTTTGAGCGTCCCAACCATCTTAATATTAGGAAGTAACATTACATTTTTATTTTTAAGAAACGACAGTTTCTATGAGCTTTTGTCAGATACATCATCTTTAGACTTTTTTGTATTTGCTTCCTTCAGCAAGTAAAACTACCACTGAACATATTCACAGTTTGTCTTTTGGAATGGGTTGCCGTTTCAGAAGAAATCTGACAACCTAAGGTTTGAAAAATACCAGGTATTTATTGAGCATTTGTTTTCATAAAAATTGAAGATAATATCCAGACATCACTATACTTGTCCACTTTGGGACCTCGCCAAATCGTCATCATATTATGGTTTACACTTCAATGTGAATGAACATTCATTAGTTTAATGTAACAGTTTCTTAGTTCTACCCGTTGATCAAATTCGCAATGTTTTTGATTCAATCAAGTTGTTCCTGGATGTCCGAAGTATCATTGCTGACACAGCAAATTATTGCTCAAGATTGTCAATAAATAGCATACCACACATTCAGAAACTGTTCTGCAGCTCCTAATCAAAAAAATATTTTATTTAAGTGCCACGATTAGTTTTTTTTCTATTGTGTTGCGGACATCTTACAACATCGCAACAGCCCAGCAAAAAATCATGAATTTCCAAAATAAAAAAGTTCAATTGGAATTATTCTTAAGCTTGTAACAGCTATATTCGGCAATTAAATTGAAGTCAATGACCACTTAAATACAAGCAACATTTCCGAAACGTCAATAAATTTAATCATGATGGTCGATTCAGTCTTGTAAATTACCTTTCCTCAATTTTGATTCGGTTTTGAGCACATGCGTTCATTTCACAATGCCAAACTTCTACGGTCACTATGTTGCAAAATATAAACACGGTTGCATAAGACATTCTGTTGGCATTGTAATTACTTATACCTAGATCTTGCCCACAAATTTAACCAAGAACGTTAGATTTCGTCGGCACAGCACTCGGGATGGATTATAAGGTGATGACTTATACTAAGTGTATTGATACCTATAAGTGAGTCGTGGAAAATTGTAAATTCAGTTGTTGGTGGCAAGAAGAACTGAATAAGAACTATTTGACCAAATAAAAACTAATAACCACACAATTGATGTGTGAACACGATTATAGTGATAATAAGTTCCCACCACCATGATTATTTTAAGTTGTATGATTATTTTAAGTTGATCTTAATAAACTTGACTGTCCAAGTCTTGATCATTTTGCTCAGCGCCCATATTCATACGCTGTTCTATTTTGCGTGTCATGTGATCGTTCCCCGACCACAACAGCCCATTGTAACAGTTATCATAATGATTTTTTACTTTAGTGTTGTTTTGACTGTATATGAAAAAGAAAAGCCAAAATCATGTACATAAATAAATGTCACCAACAAATTGAAAAGTGACTTTTAGTTTTTTATTTTTTTTTACTTTTTGATGTAGTATGTGTTTACGAGTTAACTGTCTAATTTTAATTTTCATTGGTTTTTGTAAAAAAATCTGAGTTTTGTCTCCAATGAAAATTATGAAAAGATTTGATCTTGTTTTTTCATTGTAGTGGTTGTTTTGGATTTTTCTTGTTGTATTGTTGTGTATTAAAATTAAGTTAATATTTTTTATAGTAGATGCCGTGCCATTTGTATTATTAAAGTTTTATTCTTAACGTATATAATATAGTAACTATATAAATTATATAGTAAAAGTAAAACTAAAAACTATATTGTAACACAACTTTAAGAATACATACGTTAAGAATAAAACTTTAATAATACAAATGGCACGGCTTCTATTATAAAAAATGTCAACTTAATTTTAATACACAACAAAAAAAACTTTAGAAATGGCACGGCGTCTATTATAAAAAATGTCATTTTAATTTTAATACAGATCTAAACACAAATAGCACGAATTTTTATTATTGTTATTGTAATTGTTTATTGTTTACAATGAAACTGTATATCTGTCAAATATCAAATCTAGATGTGTCAAATATCAGATTTAGAGCAGTTTTTTTTGCAAATGAAAATTGATAGTTGTATAACATAATAAATTAAATGGTTGTATAAAATATTAATATTATAATAAAAAAGTAGTGGCATTTTTAACATATTATAAAAATATAAAAAAACTACATACCTTTACTATCTGGAGGCGGTGGAGGAAATGGTGGCATATAACTCCCTTTTTCATCGGTACTAAATTCATCTTCTTCTAAAGTCCCCTGAAAGTAGATGCACACACAAAAAATTAAATCAGTCAAATGAATCACTATAAATATGTACTGTAGTAATAATATTATTATGTTTTGGTTAGATATTTCCGCAATCCATACTATTAATGACATATCATCATCATACATCACAAGCGGGTTAAAAAAAAATATATGCACCCAAAACATAAATAATTTTATGTATATTAAAATATTTTTAATGAATTTTTTTAAATTAATGTGGTCTATATAATAAATCATAAACCGCATATACATATTTATTTATGGAAATTGAAAACTCATTTTCATAATGCTGTATATGTATTTATATGTAGCAGTAGACTTTTTTTTTTTTTTTTTAATTTTAAATATTTAACAAATATTTTGTATTTATTCAACTGTACATATATACAAATATATACATTTTTTATACAGTTACAATTTTTAGTTATATTAATTTAGCTCGAACTTAACCATAATTATGATGGGTGTTAGTAAATATGTTTTTTGTTTGATTAGTTACGATGAAAGCCATAGAAGTCAAAGAAGAAAAACTTACATTATCCAATATTGATTCATCATTTATATCATCATCATCTAAATTATTATTATCTATCCCATAATTATCATCATCCCCTGAACCAGCTAATTCTAATTCCAATTCGTCATCATTGGTTAAATCTACTGGTTCACTATCTACTTTATCAGTCTAGAAAATAAAACATAAAATAAAATAAATAAAAAATAAAATAAATATAAAAATTAAATAAGGAAATAATTTAAACAAATAAATCCTTTCCAAAATATATTATGAAAAATGGAAATACGATAAATTTACGAATTTCAATTATTTTTCATCCATAGGAAACGAGAAAATTTAATATTCGTTATTTAGACTTTATTTATTAAGTGTTACCGATTTTGCATATATTAAAATAATTTGGAAATTAATCCGTTTGCCAACAAATAAAAAAAAAAGAAAAAGTATACCGAAATATCAACGATGGTTAGTTAATAAATAGTTTAGGAGAGGAAAATTAAAAATTTAGTGGTAAAAAATAGCCTTAGGCAAAAGTTAATTATCTAAAATTTTTACAGTGGTTAGAATAATTTATTTTAACTCGCCTGTTAAATTTAACAAATGCTACAGTGGAAAATACGACTGAACTAAAAGTGTTCGATTTTACAAAATTATAGATTTTGTAGTTGAAAATATATTTTTAATTTTATTTCCGGAATTATTCAAATTTTTGGATAATGAATTTCAACTGGAAATATTTCTTAATATTAGCCAATTTATGATTTGAAGAAACAATTTAATTACAACCAACGCTTTATGCGAGATCTTGTTGATGTATTCAAGTAATACTTTTGGCAAAGGTTGCCTCAAATTCAGGATGTCTTTTATTAACAACTTGTTCATTACAAAACTATCCAAATTTCAAAAATCAAAAATGGTTATAATGAACTAATAATTACTGCCACTAATGCTTTATAATCGAAACTCAGGTGTGTTGCAAATAAACTGTTTAAAGGGTGACGTCAGAAGTCGATAAATTATCGTTTTCCAACTCTTTTATACTTTCTGGGAGACTTATTATATTTATTTACCTAAAATAAATGTTATTGAGTGTCAAGTGGTGCATTTTCGCAACGTGGAAAGGTTCTAAAATTGATCATTTACGTTTATAACTATATTTTTTATTATCAAGATACAATTATAAGAAAACCACAGTTAAAATATTCACTTATTTCAAATAATACATTTGTATTTAAACTTTTATATATCTTCTGGTATCAGGGTCCATATTTCACTAATATAAATTATCCACTACCAATTTTAATCATAAAAGATAAAATACTAAAACTTTAAAAAATCCAGCTATCCTTATATAAATATATATATATATATATATATATATATATATATATATATATATATATATATATATATATATATATACGTATATATATATATATATATATATATATATATATATATATATATATATATATATATATATATATTATATATCTGTTTTTTTTTTTGATAACTAACTGCAAAAACATGTATTTTGATAAATCATATTTAAAACGAAATTTACTATAATTTAAATAAATCGAAAATATGTATTCATTAATATTCTTTGTATTATCAAAATAACAAAATGGCAGAAATCAACTGACATAAACATTTTTTGAAAATAGTTTAACGCTGTTAAATGATTACGCTGTTAAATGAAAATATGTCAGATATCATGTTATGTTATAGCTGAATTTTAAATTCATATAAAGTTGATATCTACTGTTAAGCGCTTTACTCACAGGAAAACAAAAACGAAAAATAATTTTTAATTATTAACTAAAACTACTATATATTTCGTATGGTATAGTTGAAATCCTATATGAAACCGGTCTGCAACCACTATACAAAAAATTTATTAATAAAAGTATTTTAATTCATTCATTATTTACATTAAATGAAATTAAATTTCTGAAGGCCCCTTAGGATTTGGCAACTTGGAAAATTTAAAATCGAGTCATAATTCTTTTTGTTCTGTACCATATATGCTTGTTAACTACCGTGCTTTCTTTTTTGTGCGACCGGGGTTTTCCATTGAATCGATGTTTTTCAAAAACCTATGTGTGACATTGAACAGTTATACAATCTAACTTAAGCTTTTTTAATATTCTTTAGTTTAAATAATTATTGTTGTCAAACCGTCAAACGAGGGTATATGCTAGCTTGATCTTGATGTTCAGCACACATAGAGACTGCTAAAGCATGGCATATCGATCCTTTTGCTTAATTGGTGGTTTCTGTCCGCACTGAGCTGACCTTGGGATACCTTCGTTATTATTTAAAAGGTGTCCCGCCTCAGTCAACCTCCCCACCTGGCAGTGTCCTAGTTTCAAATTGTAAACCTTAAATTTAAGCATTCTTTATTTCTTGAATGCAGGATTCAGAGTACAGTTTGCGATAGTTGTTTAATTGCTTGTTCTTTTAAAAAATGCATTACTGCCAACGGCGTGATTTTATTACGGTTTTGCAGAACGCACGACTCCGAACACAATAAATAACATCAATTACTTTAGGTAAATCATTTCTATCAATGCTACAATTTTTAGTAAGGTACTGGCGTATCGTTTCCATAAATCAACTAGTATTTTATTCGAACCAAATTGCACTGTATGTTCTCTGTGTACGGTTGCCCAGAACATAATGTCTTTAAAGTATTTTACTATATCTAAATCACGTTTTTTACCCACTCAAAAATAGTGTAATTACTTTCAGAGATTTTATGAGATACAAACAATAACCTAACAAATTGTAAGGTGCAGTGTCCGGTAAGATTATAAACAACCAACTTACAGTGGTATTTAAAGCTGAACTATTGCTTTTGAGCTAAGTAAAAGAATTTTGAAGATCGTAACACAAGGTGGCTTCATTGAATTAGTACAAGTTGCCCAAAAAAGAAAAATTATAATTTAAATTGACTAACAAAGAAGTAAAATTAGTTTTCTAATATTTTTTAAATAATAATTTAAGAAGGAACGTAGTCTTAACATTTTGTGTAAATAGAACAAAAATGAACTTAATATCTCAGAAAGTAAGAAATAAAACTACCTCGACTAGCACAATTGTTAAAAAACCGTTAAAACCCCAACATCGAAAAAATGTGAGATAGAACAAAAAAGAACTAAGCGGAAGACACCTCTAGTTGTGCGGCTAATGCGAATCGTACGCGGGAAATAATTTAATACGGCTCTCAATATTGGATTTTGCTTGTCACTAATTTTGTTAGCAGTTTGCATTTCCCTTTAAAATCAATAAGATTTAATCTAAGATGATTTATCTTATGATCTTTTGATCATTTAATCATTTAATTTAAATTATACATGTAATAAAAATATAACGAACAAAATACGTTATTAAATAAATTGATAACTACACTTAAAAATAGCAAATCATTAAAACGATTTTTTTTATTTCATAACAAGTCAATAACTGAAGTTATTCATATTTTGAAAAATTATTTGTTAGGTATAGGTTTACTTTGAAATTGTTTGACCCCACTAGCTTCTAGCATTATTTATTAAGTTTGCCACTTGACACAACAAATTAATATTAGTTTATGTCAATTATTGTTTGAATTATTAACTCGAAATACATAACATTTACTTTTGTCAGAGCAAGACTGAGACAATAATATATCTTTCCTATACTCAGTAATATCATACAACTATTGAATAAAAGGTTTCATATTTCAACTGACACATTTCTAACGCAATTCATTTGGTAATACATCCGATTCAAATTCCAATATAATATACCTATCGATCTCAAAATATATAACATTTTTACACAGCAATTCCTAAAGTCAAATTGTACATTGCACGTTAAAATCCCAAAAGCATATGATTTAAATTCATTAAATATTAATATATCTACACATATTAATAATTTTCTACATAATTTTCATACATTATTCGTTTGGTTAAAAGAGTTTTTTTTAAAGCATATTAATTTTTTGCAGAAGTAAATTCCCTCAAGGAAATGTAATTTTATACTCGAATACGTATACTTGTTCTATATACAATATTATATATATATATATATATATATATATATATATATATATATATATATATATATATATACACATATATATATATATATATATATATATATATATATATATATATATATATATATATATATATATATATATATTTATATATATATATATATATATATATATATTTATATACTCTTATATAATGGCATTCTAACAGTTTTGAACTGTTTAAATATACATACGTATACATATACAATACACTTTACATCAACAAAACATTATTAAGCTCAACAATTTTTTTACACTGCTGCGCTATTATATATCAACATATTAAAGCATAAAGTGATAAAGCCACTGTAGCAACTATAACCAAAACACATGATAAACATAATATTATAAGTATATAAATGTGTATACATATAGTAAAATAAAAAAACTCGTGGCAAAAAGTAAAAACAAAAAAGCTCATTTTCCGGTGAGAATTTCAAGTTCCTGACATTTTATTTTATTTTTGTGTACATCATAATCAAAATTAAATTTATGTTTAGCTAAAATTGAACATGAAAAAATTATGTTGATACCCACAAAGGATGTTTTTTTGTGTTAACTTCGTTTATTTTCTCTTGACTTGTCTGATTTGTGTATATAGTAACCAAATGTTTGATGCTCTATAATTTCGCGATGTATGTAGATACGAGTTACGTATAATTTTAGTTGGATGTGAATCCATTCGGTTTTATATATATGAATTTAATTCGACACGTATGCAAATTCGATATGTATGTGTTCAGAAGCTGTTTATTAATTTAGAATCAACACCATTTTTACTTGAATATTTTGTAACGGTTAGCACATAAAAAATATATGCAAAAAATTGTAAGTTTGATTATGTTTTCGAATGGTAATTACATATTTATTGTATACACACATTTACAGTATGATCCATAGAACTGTGAACCTAAGATATTTAAGGCTATACTGGGCATAATTACATAGATATATTTAAAATGTATAATAGCCAAATATTAGTTCTGCGGGATTAAAACTCTTTTCGATATTATGAAAAGAGAAAATGAAATTAGGTTGAAACCCTCAATTGTCGATTCCATTATTACAAAGCATTTTAACAGTTTAGAATGTACCAAAATAATGGTCGTAAAGTAAATCTGAATTTGACCGCTATAGATAACGTTATAGCCACTAACTTCTTCAAGTTTTGATATACCATTTTAAAGCTGAAAGTTCAATCTGTAAATCTATACATTATGTTTGCACTTGGCCTAGTATGTATGGCAAAAGCGTGACATTATGGTGCACAACTAATTTTAAATTAGAATCTTACACTATAAGTGGCAGCTTTAATATGGACAAAGCATTGTATGTAATAAGCATGTGGAATAAATTCTCGACATTACCGCTGCACCGTCTATAAGCTTTGTCTTATTAAATTATTAAAATAATTTATTTTGGTTTTTACCATGGAAATTATAAAATTAAATTTTAGCTGTCCTTCCGAGGGAATCCTCTTCAAATCCCGACATTTGTTTAACTAAATACAATATCTCTTTTAATATAACATAATATTAGAAATGTGTGATTTGTTACAAACATCCGTAGTTTTAGCTAACACGCATTTATTTAAGCAATGCTATAAGCCAAGCTGTAACAACACAAAGCTTATTGAAGAATTCAAATCATTTTGGATGTTAGAAAAACCAGAAAACACTGTTGAGGTATTTTTTAGTGGTGATATGTTGTTTTAATAAATTTAAGGATTTCATGAATTTATTGAGATCGGTGATTCATCGTAACTTTGAAAAGTCAGTTCTAGACATGCAAGAGGACTAAATACGTTATCTATATGTATTTTAATAAATGCCGGGTTTTATTCATTTAATTTATATCATTAAAATTTCTGATTTATACTGAAAGTGTAGAGTTCATCATAATTTTAATTCTCACTCACTCTTTATGTTTTAAAGCCTGTTTTTGTTTGTTTTTTAATTTATTTAAACATTTTTTACGTTTCGAACACAATCCGTGTTCATCATCACATCGAGAGTGCACTACTTGGGAACACTGATGAAGAATTCGACAAACCATTGTTGCGAAATAAGCTTGTTAACATATTAACCAATTTTAAAAACCGAGATGAGCATATAGATAACGTCTAAATTCAGACGAATTAAATCTAGTACGTGATATTTCAATTATAAAAAAGTTTATAACGGAACATCAAGAAATCTTGATAACAAGAGCAGACAAAGGTAATTCAACCGTTGTTGACACACGATCTCACTATGTAACCAAGACAGAGGCGATGTTACTTGATACCAACAACTGCAAAGCATGAGAAAAAGAAAATACTACATCCATACAACGAAACCTTAACCAGATGGTAACTATTTGGAAAAATGAAGGCATGATTACAGAAATTTTTAAATCATTAAATTGTCTGTGATCACGGTATAATTGTAAAACTGTATGGCTATAGTCTGCCTTTCTGTTCAGAATTTTGTATAAAACGAAGTGAAAGGTGGGTGGAAATAAAAAGAAATTAAAAGACAAAATTGAAGAAAGAACAATTCATAGAAGCAATGGAATTGGTTCTTCACAATTGCGAATTCCCTTTCAATAATAAGATGTACAAACAATATTCTGGTTCACCAATGGGCTCGCCTGTTAATGTAGCTGTTGCTGAGTTAGTCATGGAATTCATTGAGACCAGTGTATTAAATAATTAATATTTGTCGGTTTCAAAACATAAAGTAGAGACCTTTTTCCAAATTTTTAATTCATTTACCAACAGTATTAAATTCACACATAGAAATAGAAAATAAGAATACTTTAGCTTTTTTTGATGTTTTGATTGTGCATAACACTGATGGTTCAATTTCCACTAACTGGTTCCACAAATCAACTTGGTCCGGGAGATACTTTAATTGTAATTCCAACCATCCACTTTCCTTCAAAAAAAATACCGTAAGCTTATTATCCAATAAAATTATGAAACTTTCTGATCCGGTTTTCCATAGATCTAACTTCAATCTTCTTCAAACAACCCTCCTTTAAAATAACTATCATGTTTCTTTTTTAGACCAATAATTAAATCATCCATATACAGATATTCTACACAGCATATAAAAAACCAGAGTCAGTGGTTGTTGCTCCATCAGTAACAAATAACCAAGTCAAAACCATCGTAATCTCATACATAAAAACACTATATGAAGATCTCAGTCATTACCTGAAAAGATATAATTTTGGATCACACAATAGCCTGGACAGTTCAAAATTTTCTTCCCGTTCACGGTTATGTGATAAAAAAGATGTTGTGTACAAAATCGTTCGTGAATGCAATCGTTGCTATATATTAGCAAAACACAATAATTGTTAGGCACTCGCTTTAAAAGGAATGCTAAACAATTAAGACTGGAAAAAGTAAGCTTCGATCTTACTATTGCTTTATCACAACACCTAAATGAATAGTTTTAGATGATATCAAGATACTTGGAAGGGAAACAAAGAATAAGACGAGAAAAGTGATGGAGATGATTCAGTTTAAAAAGAATCGTAATTGCTTGAATAAACAGTCTGATTTATTCTAATATTTGATTCAAATTAAAGCACTTCACATCGCAACACTTTCATCCATCTTAACAACCTCGTAGCAATTTGTTTTTGTATATCATTTGGATACCCAAAAAACATATGATTGTCATGTTGGTTCAATATGTTTGTTTTTGTTTTCATTTTCGCTGATGTTTTATTTTTAGGTCATATTGTTGTCTCTGTCCTTTTCGGTACATATTTGCATTTTTCTTTTCTTTTTTCTTTTATTGGTTTCATGCATTTTCGTCATTATAGTAAGTATACTACGTAGTTGACTAAAAACGTAAGAAAAAGCAAAACATTTTAGTGCTTTTATCAAAAAAAAAAATGTTATGTAAAATTATTTAAAAAAAATCAAAATGTTTTGTGTGATTGAGTTAATTTTTAAATTTTTTTTAAATTTTTTAATATTTAAAACAAATTTATGACGAATTGTAAGTTTTAATTAAGTTATACTTAGATTTTATGTAATTTACCAGTTTCTGTAATACAATTTTGTTTTTAGTTTTCAAATAATAAAAATTTTCTGATGATGAATCCGAATTGTATTCGAAACGTAAAACCTTTTTAAATAAATTATAAAACGAACAAAAATATAGACTTTAAACCAAAAAAATCAAGAATTTAAATTTAAATTATAATCATCCAATACTATTGATAGTTGATACTTCACTATTCACTACAACTGCAAAACAACTGCAACAATTACAACATAAATATGTTGATGAAACTACCACAAACAGTTGATTTCCAGACTTTACGCATGAAAAATGATTTGGTTGATTTGAAATGTGCTTTAATTGATTTTTAAATATAGTTTCGTTTGTTTTTGGAGATATAGTTTTGATTGAACTTTAAATGATTTATTCAGAAATTGAACTACTATATGGACGCTTCGCCACTGCAACGGAGATATGCACATTAATCCACGGGAATTAATGATACTGATAACTGCTTTATGAATGGAACATCATTTTCTTGCTAGTGCATACGATTTTTCCCAGGCAACATATTTTTATCGAAATATTAGAATCGATAATTTAAAACGTTTACAGTAGATTTTCCAATACAACTTCATAGATAGAAACACACAGCATTGCTATAATATTGCAATATTATCTTATATGACATTATTTTTAAAATAAATTTAACTAACCAAACAACTACAAATTCGATTATTAGAGAAAACCAAGGAAGTTCCAGTTAATTTTTCAACTGACAGAGAGTTTGATAGACAGTTAGTATATTCACGAGACCTTACTAGAAAATTAGAAATTATCTCAAATTCTGAAATTGAAACTTCCAACTTGTTATATTGGAAAAACAAAAATAGAAGAGCAAAAAATACCTTGAATATGCCAATCGTTAAATTTACCATATCGTTTTACTTGAAACAAACGCAATTTACAATATGTTTTACTTCAGTAAATAATTTAGGATTGTGTTCCATTAGGAAAATGTTGGAAATATGATGATTCAAAAGGTTTTAATAAAAGGCCAGATGTTGCCTATAGGGCTCTAAATATCTTTTTGCAGAAAACTTAATCACCATTATATGACAAGACAGCAACACTATACTATTGATTTGTTTTTACAAAAATTACGTAATGTAAATAATTGGTGCAAATGTTGGTACATCGACAAAAATCACATAAACAAAATTTCCATTTAATGATGAGAAAATCTGATTACCAAATATAGTACCAAATCGACATTATAATGCCAACACAATCGTACCAACAATTAAATAATAGAAAAATTGATTGTCATTAAAACCGTAATAACTATACGTATATTATATACATGCATGCATGCCTGAATAGTAAACCGTACAACACAAAAACATCAACGCAACCATGATTATTATTTTTTATTCATTTATTTATGTTTTTTAAGCATAAAAAACATTCATTTTTATTATTTTAACATAACATAGAATATATAATATTTATGTTTAACAAAACATATGTTGATAATCTCACAAACAGAATGAAAAATGAACAAATTTGTTAATGGTTTAGAGTCTTTCTCACTCTCCCTCTCTTAATTTTATTTTTGCTTGACAGATTAAAATTGGTTTACAGTATCCTTATGGAGATACGAGAATTCATATTTTACCTAACCACATACATTTCGATTATTGCCATAAACTCGTAACCATGCTCACTATCACTTAAATAAGATGCCCATTTTAAAAACAGATTAAAAGAATGCTGTACGCTTTCAAAATATTTATAACGATCAAAGGTTAAATTGGAATAGTTGCATTAATTAGTTTTTTTTTCGTTTTATATTGTTTCTTATCCTTTATTTAAATTATCTTAGCTATAAAATAAAAAATTAAATTATAATGTTCAACCCTTTTCCGTTATACACCATTTTAATTTGAAAACAATTTTTACAAAATTTCCATTTCCTTATTATTAATTTTATTTTATTATTTTTCTCTTTTTTTTTTAATTATCATTCTATTATTATTAAACGTAAAAAAATAAAAAAGCGAGAAAAAAAATCAAGTTTTAACTGATGCTCATTTATAAATGAGCTTTCCGTTTGATAAAGAAAATTGAAATAAAAAACAAACAAATGGGAAAAATTACAATTCTATTACAAGATATATAAGGGTGTGAGTTGTTGCTACCTTATATCGTCAACTTCACAAGAAATTGACGTTGTTTTGTTGTTGTTGTTTAAATTAACGAAAAGCGACAAATTCAATTGTAATTAAAAAGACAATTACTATAAATCTTTTATTAGCTGGAAAATAGGATTAAATTATATATTTATATTGATATTGATGTTACTGTGTTTCGATTTTAAGAAATATTTATATTATGTTTGTATTATTTATACAATTGGATTTATTGATACTTTTTAGAGTAGCTTGAAAGTTGTTTCAAGCTGTTTAAAATTGATTTTATTTTTAGGCGTTTTATATGCTATTTTTTCATTGAAAGATTTTTTTATATATGATCGATATTTTGTTGTATACAGCTCGTAAAAAATATATAAAATATATACATTCCAATATCTTCAAAAATAAATTAAATTTATGGCATATATAATCATTTTAAGGATAGATATCCAAGAATTGTAATAAATCTTTGTTTAAACGGGGTATGTTTTTTTCTCCCTTAAGGGCGTTCAACTTTTGTTGCCTATCGTATGTCAATATAAATAAAAACTAAAATTGCAAAATATTATAAATTTGGATAAAAGATTGTGTATATCCTTGTAACAATTTATATTTATGTAAAATTAAATCTTTGCTGACGTTTAGAAGAGTTGATAAGGATGTTTTTTATAAAAAAAAATTTGCAATACTAAAAATATGTCACTAAACTTTGTCGTCATTGCATAGCGTGGTTAAATGATGGAAACTTAATTTCATATTCATAATTGCAATGATATTTGAAAAACGATAAAAGCTGCAGCGATTGATTTAGAAAATAGTGGGTTTAAATTTTAAAAGAGTTATTTAAAAAAGTTGATTTAAATAACTTGCCTTATATTGATAAAAGTTGATAAAAGTTTTTAAATATTCAATTGTGTGTTTTGTATAAAAACAAAATTGATAAACATAACTCAAAACAAAGGTGGCTTGATTGCGACCTTTTAGGTTATTTCATTTAAATAACATAAATTTCAGCAATATGATGAGAAATGTGACCATTTTAATTAAACGAAATATTCAACACTGTCTGCTGCCTAATTTTAATTTACAAAATATTGCAGCCATAGGCATTAAAATCAACCCCAACATGGAAAATTAAAATTTATCGCAGCCTATTTTAATGATGGACAACTTTTCGATCAAACCCTATTTTAGATGACAATCTGAATGCAAAACATCCGCATTGGAATTATTAAAAAAACAAAAGAGCTGGTACAGTACTTTATAATGAAATTAGTAGCCAATTTTAAATAAAATATCACAACTAACCTATGCGCTTTAACCATAATTTAAAATATGGTTCCACCATCAACATAGCACTAAAAAACTGCCCACAACATAAATAAAATATAAAATCATTTGAAGACCTCAGTTTAGATTCAGTTCAGTATCTTCCGGTAATATTTAAAATATACTCACATGATCGCACGAAAATCTAATTTATATGTACTTTATTTGACACAAAACTTTAAAATTAATACAAATTAGATTTTAAAATAATTGATTAAAAATTACAAATGAATTAAATTAACCGTTTTATGACAAATACCGATAAAAACAAAAATCAAGTAGTGTTTAGGAATTCCGAGAAATGTGACTCTTTAGCATATCGATTTACGAAAATTCATAATAATGTTAACAAGAATATATCCGAATTTTCTCAAATACTCTCAGAAGTTTATCATTTTAATATATATATATATATATATATATATATATATATATATATATATATATATATATATATATATATATATATATATATATATATATATATATATATATATATATATATATATATATATATATATATATATATATATATATATATATATATATATATATATATATATATATATATATATATATATATATATATATATATATATATATATATATATATATATATATATATATATATATATATATATATATATATATATATATATATATATATATATATATATATATATATATATATATATATATATATATATATATATATATATATATATATATATATATATATATATATATATATATATATATATATATATATATATATATATATATATATATATATATATATATATATATATATATATATATATATATATATATATATATATATATATATATATATATATATATATATATATATATATATATATATATATATATATATATATATATATATATATATATATATATATATATATATATATATATATATATATATATATATATATATATATATATATATATATATATATATATATATATATATATATATATATATAAATATTTGTTTGGAGCGCATTAAAACTGTGAAATTTTTGCTAAACATCATACATTTTTAAAATCCAGAAAATAATTTATGGTTAGTCAATTTAAACTGTGACATGTATGTCACATGTCAAAAATTTTCTTAATCCAAAAAATACTAGGCCTATTTATTAAAACAGAAAAAATTAAGCCAAAAGTCGAAAATTCTCACAATTCTGAAAATACACTACTCTTAGTCCTTTAACTGTGTGACACTTATACCGCACAAGTCAAAAATTCCAAAATCCAGTAAAAATATGGTGGCTTTCCAATTATAAAATTATATGATTTATACCATATATCCAGAAAGTACCAGAATTCAATAAAATATGTGATAGTGTTAGCCAATTAAAACTGAGAGAATTATTTTTTTGGAGTTCTTCACCCCAGTTTGATGTGTCATGTCCACTGCATGAGTTTGACTAGATTCGAAAATAATATATGCGCACATATTCATGAAATTTATTATATTGCCGGCCCATCCACACCTGATGCTTATCAAAAACCAAGTTAAAAAATATGAACAAAACTCATAGAATTCTCTAGAGTGTAAGAAGCAATTCACTGTAATCATTATACAGTGAAATAAAATGAATCAAGCAAGCTTTGGATGCGCAAAGTTGCAACTTATATTAAAATCCTTTTTATATTTTCAAAACAAACTCTTTTGTATAGAGATAAACCCCATCATCTCATCTCACTAATCTTTACAGCATTCAGAGCAAAATCATTAATATATTAGGTGACTAGCTCGTTGCTTAATTACAACTATAATAAGGAAAGTAAGTAATTAAAAGAAAACTACAACCTATAGTAACGTATCAATTGAAACTAAATGTACCCGCCTTCTTGAAGATCAACTCTTGCTGCTCAAGCAATTAACATCAATATCAGCTGAAAAAGCAGATACGAGTACTATAATACTCAAACTTAAATGCTTAAATAGCAAAAATTTAATTTTTCTAAACGGAACTAGTTCAAGGTATATTAAATAGGTAAATTGAGTCATTGACCGTAAGGCGAATTTTAAAATTCTTACGTACAACGCAGTGGCCCTGAGTTTAATACGATGACCTCGATGACCAAAATCGAATTGTGTGTAAACAAAATTTTGTTTTGAAGTGGTTCAAATGTTTATTTAGAGACGCTTTTATAGAACTTATTATAGAAAAAAAATGCAATCGAATCTGCACAAAAACATTACAATTTTTGTACTCAAATCGATAAAGTGCATAAAAAACTTTGTCCATACATGGGTTAAGTTTTATAGTCATTTCACGCAGCTGATTTGGTCTATCAAAAAATCATCGACTGTTTTTATTGGTAAATATGTAATATAATTGTATTTAGCAACGGGCACAATTTTAAGATAAGTATATTTACATACCTTGCTCGTTTCATTCGGTAACAATAATAAGAAGATACCATTATCCAATTTTTAGCTGTAATTGTACTCATACCACTAACTGAATTAAACTTTAGTCTTCTAACTTACAAAAAAATTATTTGTAAGTATTTCCGACACACCAGAGTGTCTGGCTTGCAAAGGACCACAGGAAGATGTGAAACACGCTCTCTTCCAATGTCCACGGTTTGAGACAAATAGAAGGGGACTGCAGGGAGTACTTGGGCAGCGCACAACACCAGAAAATATATTCGAATTAATACTTGTTTCGGAAGAAATGTTCAATGCTGTAAGCTACAGGGCAGTGGCAGTACTCAAGGAACTGATACGCTAAAAGCTTGCAAGAGTAGAACAACTTATAAGGAGTAGGTATAGCGATAGCAATTTAAATCTACGGTTAAGACGCTGCGGAGAATAGAGTTGAATGTCTATAGTGATCTGCATATACGAGGTGATATCTAACGATAGAGCCGCATGGTGGAAGAATAAGTGAGTGTAAGGTTTTTAGATGGTATAATCCATCATTGGTGCTAAGATGATTGCCATCATCACAGCTTCGTTTTTTGAAAATTTTCCTCACTTCCCCACATGGAAAAAAACCTACTCCAAGTCTACCAATACAAACGATAGTAAATGCGGAGGTTTACGACGATGATGATGAAGAAAAAGCGTCCAATATGTGACGCAATGAAAAGTATTTAGTTAATGATAGAGCGTTATCCAGAACGGTCGAGATTAAAATAAAAATATATTTTATGTATAGTATCATTATGGTTTCATAATAAAAGATAATTTCTATACATAAATAAAGTCTAAGACAAAAATAAAAAATTATATGAACCAACGGTTAAAAGCTTCAGACAGTTCAATCACAGCAGTGTCATCCATTACTAATTGCTACTTGATATAAAGTACGAGATACTATAGTCCTTGTAAAGTACAAATACTAAAAAAAGTATACATATGCTAGTCTTTAACTTTAAAGTTTATCTTTAAACTTTAATCGATTAGAGCACTACCGGCATCAATGACCTTTACCGTATCATTTTTTATGTTATAGTCAGAGAAACATAAGTTGGAATTTACTTCAAGAAAATCTTTTGATTGAAGAGAACTTAGTAATGATTGTATATTATATTTGGGGCCATGAGCATGTCTTTCCTATAAATAGAAAGTGATTTAGCTATTTACTCATTCCTCAGGGTGGAACTTTCACACTAAAATAGGACCGAAATTTGAGATTCAGAAACCTGTGACTTCGTCAAACGTTACTTAAAAGTAGCAGAGCTACTTGCAACAAACATAATATTAAGATTACTAATAACATAATATTAATATTACTATTAAGATTAGCTCTTACATAAATTTACCAAAATTGGTTTTATTTTTTTTTTAATTATTTAATTAAATCATCCAAATTATTGGCATTTCAAAATAATACCGTCTTCTGTAACTATTTTTTTTTTCAATAAAGACAAAATAATTACTAAGTTAAGATTTCTATTGACAGCTAATATATGTAATACATATTATAACTTACAACATCATCATGTAAAAAATACATTTGTTATAGTGGCTATATAACATTAATCACTGCAGATACTTAGTTCCAACTAACAAACGATTAATATGAAATTCACATAAAATTTATAACATCAATAAAAACGAGAGTCAACCGAAATCTTAAACGATTTAAACGTTTCTTTGATAACAAATAACGTATCAAAGAAGTAGAGAAAAAAAAACACAGAAATAAATTCACACAACTCAAAAAATATACGATAACAATTTATCTCGACAGCAACAACAACAACAAAAACCAAAATTACCATTCTTAACAGAATTTATAAAAATAAATCATCAAGAAACAAACATAAATAAAGAGATAAAGATTCCAAAAGCAAAAAAAATAATGTAAATTACACACCAGAGAACTTCTTCTCGTCTGGTTATTATTTCAATGAACGAACCCACCTCTCCTCAACTTGATGTTAACAATTCAATTTAAGATAGTTTCACAAACATTCAAGAATCTTATCGTTTTTTTTGTTTCTTCTGCTTTGTGTTGAACTTTTTTTATTAATATCCTTCAAGAAGACTATATAATTATTATCTTCAATACAAAAACAAAATCATCTCCTTTTGTCTTAAACTTGATGCTGCTTTTTAATATTATTTTTTATATTTGACTTATAGCAATCTCTGCATATGTACATACTCGTATAATACTGGATAGAGTGTAGACAATTTTGTATAAGTGCACGTTGCATAGCTTAAGATAACAAGTGTACAAACAAAAGACGAAATAGTAAAGAAACAAAAATAATAATCTCAAGATTAAAAGATGCAAGATTTATATGTTTTTGATGATCTATGTACATTTATTAATTAAACGGAAAAAAAACTTTGTGAATATGAACAAAAAAAAAAGTTCAGCTTTATGTTATATGAAGCTAATAATTGAAAAATATGCTTTTTATGTTTATGTTTCGTTTCACAAAAACATGTTTTTCAATAAATATATTATGTTTTATTTTGTTTTTTAATGTCTTCAAGACGTTTATACAGTTTTAAGGATAGGACAAAACTTTTATCTAAATTATAATTTTTTATTTACTTTTTTTATTTTTTATTTATTTGATGAACGAACATTTATTTTAGATTAATGGATGAAAAATTTAAGTTTTCATTATTTAAGCAGTAGAAAAGGTTATGTTGCTGTTATGTTTGCGTAAATTTTCAAAGTACCTGGTTTTATATCATAATATACCCATAGGAATATGTGTATAGTAAAAGTAGGCTCATGTGGTCAGGGACATTCACATGATTTGTAAAATAAAACCAAACGACCATAAAAGGTTTACATGACCATCATAGAAAAGATTAGCATCTGTTTTCATGGAATTTTCTTTGGTATCTGATTTGAAGTCAAAGCCTGTCTATTAGTTGCAACTCGGCACAATCAAGACGACCGTGGACTATATCCGCAATTGTAGCACTAACCTAATTACGGCTTGAGACTAGAATCTGTAAACTTAAAAAAGAAAAATCAGTCAAAATAAGGTGAAAGTTAGTAGTCGTCGCGTTCCAGAGGTGGTATTTTTTATAAAACAAAAAACAAAATTTGCTTGTATCATGAAAGTTTTGTGATTTTCTTTTAATTCTAACATTGAATATGGTTCGGTGATAATTGGATCAATATGATGTTAAATCCTAGCTAAAAATAACACTTACTGAAAACTACTGGAAATCTAAATTTTAAAAATAGAAGATTAGTGGGACACCACTAACAAAAATTACTTAAATCACGTTGACAAATATCACGATCTAAACTACTAAAAACGTTAGCAAAAATCTTCAAAAATCTAGTCCATCAGCATAATGCTTGAGCAAGGACACTGCAATATATCATTAGGACTAGAACCTTTGCAAATATCCAAGTTTAACATGGCCTTCATTGCTGCTCATAAAAATACAATATTCTGATTATTCGACAGGGATGATACTATACAAATACACTTCTAAAATATTCCGAAAAGAAATTGCAGATTGTGTTCGTTACGTTAGATTTTTGGCCGTTAAATCCCGTAAACACCGGTAAGCCGTTTTTGTGATTTTTAAGTTTGACAAATTGCTAAAACTTCTTCGAATTACATCATAAATTGGTTGCTATATCAATTATGTAATTATTGCACAATCGATTTAGACAGGAAAACTGCTTACTTAGAGGATTGAAGTGAGATCATGCAATTGCAGTTCCCTTTCGCCTATATTCTATGTGAGCCTTGTTACACAATACCTTTTTTTCATCAGAAAAATTTTTGCGGCCATTAGACTTTTCTATTTTAACTTTAGGAACAAATTTTTTAATTGCGGTCTTTAACAAACCTCTAAAGATATCTACTGAATGGTTTATATCATACACTGGATAGCGTGACCTTCCAATCCAACTAAAGAGCTATTTATTGAGATTTAATTGGCTTAATAATAATTATACTTGGCACACTTTTTGTAGAAATCTAAGGTTGCCCAGATTCTGCGAAGCAAGAATCGATTGTTACTGATTATAAAAGTACGTGAATCGCCGACAAAATAATCGCGTGAGTAAAGTTTAAACGATCGAATATTAGTGTAAAAAATTAAATCTAAAAAAGTACCACGACTGTTTGGTACAGTGTTTATTTGTAGAAGCACCTAAATTCATATAATCACTTATCAAGTCAAAAGAAATGTTCGTATTAGAAGGAATTTATAATCATTTTCTTCAAAACAAATCGAAAAACTTAAAACTGATGAAACTAACAAAGTTCGGGCTATCGTTCATGAGTGGGATTAATTTACAAGAAATACTGTCAACTGGAATTACAAAGAAATTACACTACACTAATTAATATATAATATGCATTTATTTTAAGTTTGACCGAAATAAAATCCTAGGTTGGGTCGAAAGACACAAGCTCACGCAGCAGAACCTCTACGATCTGTAGCAAAAGTAAAACGGTCACGACGGAAAACAAAATGAGATGGAAAAAATCGACTGTATTATGAAACTTATTGTCAGCCATGTCTTATTCAGAATTATAATGTCAGAACTATTCAGAATTATAATGGCGTAATCGGATTCCAATATTTTCTGGATTTTGAAAGTTTTCGATTTTCCACATACATTTTCTACTCTCTCTTAAAGCTAAACATCATGTTTGCTCTAAATTATTAAATTACTAATTTCCGTTGATTATGATTATGTTTTAATCAATGCCATCTGTTTCAACAATTACAAGTTATTTAAATTCAATTTTCGAGATTCCTTTACATAAATTGTTAGTTACAGGTGAACCTAAAAAAAGCAAATTAAAAAAAAGAGTGGTAAGTAACCTGAATGTTATGAAAACTCCAGTTTATGACTTAATTAGTGCCAAATTATTAAAGTTCTATAACTGACAAAGGATTTTGCAAAGTTATCACACAATATAACTTCGAACTTTCGGTTAAAATACGTCTCGATTCAATGAAACGCAGCGGAAGTAATCGTGATAGAAAACCAGACAAATAACCAAATGATAATAAAATCATGTAGACAAAAGTGTCTTGCTGCCAAAGATGTCTAAATTTTCGGAATTAAGAGACTTAAACCTATAATTGAAGACATAAATATAATTCTTTGACTGATGACTGATTTGGAATAAAATAAACATAGAGTCACAAACATAATTGTATGGACGTTAGAACGCAAAAAAGTGTCATCTTGGATGTGCTGAAATCCAAGCTGCCTAGAGAATTGCCGATGCAATCCTATGAGATACTAAAATCTTATTTATCCAATAGATATTTTCGAGTAAAATATGATGATAGATACTACAAGTTTAAAAATATTTTTGTCGGTGTGGTGCAGGGGAGAATTTAGGAACCAATTTTGTATTTACTGTATAGAGGTATCAACTACAAAAGAAGAAATTAGACCCGTCTTTGCAGATGACACATCAATTATGGCCATTGAAATATTCAAACACGCAGCTTAAAGGACTTAACAAGTTAAAACACATTTTGGTTAATAGGTAGCAGCTCTGAGGGTTAACCACAACAAGTTACTGATGAAACCAACATGGATCTACAATATCCAACTTCGGGGAGACATACTAAGCAAACAAACCTCTAAATTATACGAACACGCAAGCAATGAGGACCTGACTTAGACGGATGGAATTCATGAAAGATATAATAAAATACCATACTGCAAAATATGAAGATAGGTCATCCCATCGTTGAAAGAAGAGTTTAAAGAACAAGGTCTTTTGACTTGGTGAATTTATCTAGCATAGGAAATTTGTCCAATTAAATATTAAGATATAATAACTTATTCATTTTATTTGGTATCCAAACTAAATGTTTATTAGACAAGCAAGAGACTCGACAATTCGAAAGATTTGGATATCGATTACAAATTCCATGCATAAAAAGTTAAAATTGTTGATACAGCACGAGCTAACAGTGGCTTGCAAACCCCGTTTTTAGTAATATTTTAAGGCAATAGTAATATTTATGTTATTTCTATTTCCCTTAAGAAATTTGTAACGAATAAAAATTCTATGATCCTCAATTTCATGTTCTAATGATTTTTCAACCTCTTCAACGTTTTTTCAATTTTTATCATCTTCAAATTCAAAATAGAAAAATTATTATTTTATCGTGCTAAAATGGTATGGAATGAGAATTAAAGATACGAACGACGAAGCAATACGTACGAGTATGCTGGAGAAAATTCCTAAAAGTGCCCCATGATGATTTTATAACAAACAATTTAACCACAACAACAACAAATTTGGTATATACATATTCAAGATACCAATATATACGTATATATAAACTCTCATTTCGTGTTTGTATATGGACTTAAAAATTTAAAATTATGGTCTAGTGAATTCATTCATATATAACAAGATGAAAATTTATTTCAAAGTTTTTTCCTTCTCCATATATATATATACATAATACAAAAAGAAGACAAGAAGAAAATCATCCAACTTTATGCTCCTATTGTTTGTTGTATCCGATTGGGATTAAATTTAAAACATTTTTTTTTATGTTTTGTGTTGTTATTTTCTCCTTTAAATCGTACCTTTGACAGAATCCTAAAAAAAATTTATTTTGGTGTTGTTCCATTCTCGTGGAGGAATTCTAATACACAAACTTATGAAAAAAACTTTGAAATGGACTTGGAATTTTAAAATACAATTTGAATATGATTATGTAAGGGGTTTACCATTTAGGTTATGTAATCGACTTGTTTCGCTACTGGCAGTTAAACTCAAAAACAAAATAATACTCCACTCTTTAATTATGGCAAATGCGGAGTATATAAAATTCGAGCACCCCTATTGAAGCCTCCTTTATATGTTTCAGCATCAAAAATTTCAAGTTTGTATTGAAATATTTCCCCAAACGCGTAACCCTTTTTCGTTTATAAATTATTGACGGAAGCTGAATACAATTTTAATTTTCATTTTGATGTTGTTTTAGCACTGTTATAATGATGTTATGCTCTCGGGAATGATACTATATATTTACTCAACATGGTAAAGTTTTAAGCCACGTTTATGCGGGAACATTATGATTTGTAGAACTTATTTTCGCATGAAAGCTCTTTGCTAAAAACTTATACGAAAAGTATAGTTGAGGTAGGCTGACTAGATATTTTCAAACGGGAAAAAGTATGTTGAACAAATCAATCGAATAGTATTTATTCATTGATGCCGCCATGAGCGATTCTTCTTGGAAAATGCAGTTATATAACAGATGGTGCTCAGTGTGCAAGATATTGATGTGAACGAACACTAATGCCATAAACAGCCCTGCATAGTAACAATTCAGTTACTGCATGAATCATTCCCAGATCATGTATATCCCGTTTTAGTGCTCAGAATCAGCCACCCAGATCATGAGGTTGAGCGCCGTTGGATTATGTTATGTCAACAAACCCAACACCACCACCGCCTTGAAGAAGAACATTTTGCGCAGTATACTATACTATTGTGTACAATTTTGATTTATGTCATAATCTTCACATGTTTCACGTAAAAATACGTTTAACAGTTGAATTTCTTTTGAAGTAAATTTCCTTCAAATCAAAAGTTTAGAAATTTTACATAAATTGTAATTTTTATTTTTTAGGACGTTGTCTGACAGTTTAGCAAAATATAAAAACCATAATTTTTGATTGCAATATATAATATATATAAAAATGCAAATTTCACTGGATTTTCTTTTCTAAAAACATCGAATTTTGGTTACATTATTAGATCGATAAGTGATGATATTTATATTTTTAAAAAATTTAATAATTTATTCAAAGTCGAAAATACCTACACACAAAAATGTATTACATATACGTATGTATAACTGACATTTGAATATAAATTATAAAATATATTTCCTATCAAACTCGTACAGAACATTTTGACACATCCAATTTCAATGCCTCTTGTATAATATTCATACTCGGATATTCAACATTTTATATGTAATATTTATATGAATACGAATAAGATATTTGAATCAGAAGATATATATATATATATATATATATATATATATATATATATATATATATATATATATATATATATATATATATATATATATATATATATATATATATATATATTCTTTTTTTCTTTTTATATTCACATAAACGTATTTTGATATTGTTGTTAAAACCGACTAAAAAAAATAAGAAAGCTCGAAAAAGTCAAATCAATTCACTTATATCGATTTATATTTAAATTTCAATCATAAAATTCATATACTAAAAGTACAAGAAACGAAAAGTAAAATTTTCAATAATTTACCGATCTAAAAACAATCATGACGTGAAAATTCATTCAAAATTTATTGGATTAGAGATACATATTACGGAGACAAGACGATAGATATATTCAATATATAATATAAATTGTGGGGTATATTCGTTTGATATCACATATACCGAATATTCAACCAATAGCTCATATGTATTATTATGCCTCAGCTTTAAAATAAAACATAGAAATATATATATAAAAAAAGCTCTTATATCGTTGTTCGATATTTTACGATTATCTTCTTTATAAGATATATGATTGTTATTATTTTGAACTATGAAATGATCTAGACAAACATGGATACGTATAAAGAAAAACTTACGACGAATTTTCTTTTATGTTATTGGATATATGTAGGATCTACATAAGATAATTCAAAAACATTTTTTTTTTGTTCGATTTGGAATTTGGTTTGGTCGTTTTTGCATTGTTCCTTGGATAATAGGATATATCATGTATTAGCCTTTTGAATCGTCGACACATTTTATATGTGTACGTATACGTATCATTTAGATATCTAGGCTTATGCTGAAAAATGAACGAATATTTTTAAAAGGATTTTCATTTATTATGTTGATTTTGGTTGCCTTTTATGGTTATCAGATTGATGTCACAAGTAATCAAACAAATATATATATATACATATATATATATATATATATATATATATATATATATATATATATATATATATATATATATATATATATATATATATATATATATATATATATACATTTGTAAATATACAAAATGTATATAAGGAAAGTATGCTTCAAAAAACACTTAACAAGCGTTTGTTTAGATTTTACAAACAATAGCGTGACGTCATAAGATTCAAGCGACCAAAACAATTTCAGTAAGTAACTCGACCACAGTTTCAAATTACCGAGGTTTGTATATAATTGTCGATAATAGCGGATATCTCCGAAAAAATGTAATTTGAAATTTTACTCCAAAGTGTACAACTGAAAAACTAAATAATGAATGAGAACGTCACAATTTTTAATCAACTTCGAATAGAATATCTCATATCACAACAGTAACCTTGTTTATTAGTAAGGTTATCTCGGTTTTTGAAACCTCTGTTTAGCTAGAAAGGAATTCGAACAAGCAAATTCATTTCATTTCTATATACATGACCATCCTCCTTAAAAGCCCGTATTTAAGATTTTTCGTCTATATTTGAGAACTTTTTTATGCATAATTGAACATACGTCGAACGTAAAAAATGAGATATTTCAGTTATTCTTAAGTAACTAAGCCAGATAAATATGCAATTTGTAAAGATGTACACAGTTTTATGGAAAAAAAATAGCGGAACTCTAAAGTACCTCCAAGTTACTTTATGCACTATTTTTTTAATAGGGCCCTTTTTCGATGTAACAATTACAATTTATTTAATTATGCATATTATTGGAGAAACAATCTAGTGAGGCCTTATTTTTGAGTGCTTCTCCATATAATTCTCCACAAATTTTTTCTCTATAATTATGTTCTTGGAGTATATTTATGTATTTTCAAGTTTAGAGGACAAATAAAACTGATAAATGTGTTCGAAACTACTGCATTTTGTTTGTTTCTATTAGAGAACAAATTAAAATTCGCAGCGATATCTATGTTGTGTGGAGATTTTAAATTTATGGATTTTGTGTACGGGGATTTTACTCTAAGTATTTTTTATTTTTATAAAGTGAAGATTTTGAGGATTTTGTTTTCTGGAAATATCAAATTATAATGTATGTATCTTTATAATCAGAAATCGTAACTTTTGTAAAATTTGTAAAAAGTGACTGGCTTTTAAATTTACATATTTTGTTCGATATAATGTCAAATAACAATTCATTTTTTTGTACTGTGTACATTATACGGATAGACAAGTCGCATAATGATAAAATTCATCAAATTGAAAAAATTGGCGATTTACGCCCAGTTCCACTAAATTGCTAAATTGCAATAGTTATTTTAATCGGTCAAGGTGAAACTCTATCATACAATATAATTAACATTATATTATCAATAGTTAATATGTTTGATCATACTGATATACGGTAAAGAACTACAATATATAAATTAATTCCTTAATATGTTAAATTAGCGCCATAATTGGGGCTTTAAATAATACTGCGGTTTCTTTATATAAACGAATGTTTTTACCACTTTTAATTTTAATGCTGTAGTATTAGCTATGACTGACTATTACGATCTAATGCACAATTTAGAAAAGTCGCCATTTTAGAAATGAGCGTTGAGGCACACTGCATTATACTATAACCTTGTGACACCTGTCTCTGATATTAGTAACCACGTTGTGACACTCCTAATCAATGCCATATTATTTTAAAATATTGTTTATAGATCAAGAATTTAGGTAACAAACTTTTTGATTTGTTTAAGTTATTTAAACCTTAACTAGTATTGTTATTTAAACATATTTAAACAGTTAATGTTTCTTTAATTCATAATTCAGTTTGTATATTTGTTAAATGTGAAAAATACATTCATTGTAGAAAAACATATTTTCCGTAAGTATATTATGTGATAACGCTTCAAAAGACTTCTATAATTTAGATGGTAACGTTTGATATATTTTAATTGATAACAGAGATTTTGCTCTAAATAAACAACCGTTTAACGATTTTAGTATAAAAGCAAATTCCGATCGTATCAAAAAGTTGTTACTATCTTAATTATACTTAGCTATATAGAAAAATTCGTTTAGAAGGAATATTTTTTTTTAAATTACAACAAACAGTCGGTTATAATTTATAACAAATGATGCTAACTTCGCGAGTTTAATAACTTATCTACTTATTTATAAATTACTATTTAAAGGTAATTGTTTGAACCTTCCATTATCGACTAAAATTCCAACCAAATCAATGTTTTTCACAGATAGATGTACTTTGTTGAGTGTATATTGGATCAAACAGTATAATATTATATATATATATATATATATATATATATATATATATATATATATTTATATATATATATAAATATATATATATATATATATATATATATTTATATATATATATATATATATATATATATATATATATATATATATATATATATATATATATATATATATATATATATATAAATATATGTACATATATTTTTGTACGGTATTAAATTTGATTGAATAGCTGCTTTAGTGCGTTGAGCCGTCGAGTATGATTTATGATCGGGATTAAAACCCGTATCAATAAGATGGTATTTTTTATGATTTATCTCGTTTGATTTTATAGAGACCATATAGCGTTATGGATACGCGTATAGTCTTCTTGGTGGTTTCACAAGTAAATTTACTAAAAAATTTCATATACTATACTCACAAAAACGTATTATCATGTAAACAAAATATGTTTGTCATTCATAAGCTTACCTGGAACGAGATTAAAAAAAATGTTTATAAGTAAATTATCTTTAAGGGTGTAAACAATTTTGTATATATACATATATGAACTAATTAAAACTTTTTTATATTTTATATGTCTCTACATCAAAATATATAGTCGTATACTCAATGATGCGTTATCCAATTAAATTTAATTTGAATTTTATATTATGACATATGTATATAAGTAACATGGCATATTTATATAACGTATGACATAGTAAATATGTAATTAGGTGCCAAGCCCCAACAACACTTAGGAAAAATGATCGTACATTATTTTTAATTAAGGATATTATTAATAAAAAAAATTTATTATTTTTTTATTCTGCTGCTTTTTTATACATTTCATGGGTAGTACTTTAAATGTATTTGTCAAAATAAAGATTTATCGAATATTTCTATAGAAACGATCAATAATAAAATTAGGGGATAAAAGACAAGGGATAAAATAGGTCAAATTTAAATGTCAAACAGAACTTCGAAGAAAATTAGGCGAAATTGAAAAGTCAACATCTCCGATAAGCAACGAAGTTTTGTATCTAAAAAACGAGTGCGTGAAATTTTAAAAGGACTTTACAAGCTTAGGAATCTGAGGAATGTCTAAAAACTAGCGCAAATTAAAAGATTTTATACTGATAAAAAAGAATTAGTAAGAAAACAGATTGGTTCGTAAAAAAAAGAAAAAGGAAGCGGTGTCGTCTCCAGCAAGTAGTAAGCGTAAGACTCAATAAAATGTCTACCCAAACACTCACAAAGTAGCTGGAACACAATGAAAAACAATTGACTTACATAAACAAGTAAACCTAAAGAGAAAGCATCGTTTCCAATTACTATTATATTGGCATACCCAAATATACCTCCGTGAAAACAATAATAAAATGAGTCTCTGATAAAGAATATAAAATTGCATCACTTAATAATGATGTATGAAAAATTAATAAATTAAGGACTTTCATACAACTTGTACACAGAAAAATATAATAGAAGACCTAATAGGCAAAGAATTAAAAATTTAAATGCAGCAAATATGTTCAAGAGAAAAAAAAGGAAATTGTAGGTCAGTAGGAATCGGTCAGTCACTGATGTCCAACCAGGTCCTGGCGTATGCATATGCATATTGCATATGCAGATGATATTTGTGTAATTGTACTGAATGGCAACGGTGTCAAAGAACTACTGGTTCCAATACCAAATAAATTTCCGAACCTCGAATCCCTTGTCACCCATAAGATAATTGAGTCGATGAGGATATTAAAGCGAGTATTATCGTTGGTATAACCGTGATTTGTATGCCTCACATCCAATGCGTATGTCAAAATACCTTGTAAACGCCGACAAACTGAAGTTGTACAAGGTGTTGATCAGATAGGAAAATTCCTGATGTATCGTTCAACGAATGTGGCTCGGTCACATGCTGCGGGCCTATCCCGCGATCGGATGGTTCAGCAATCGACGATGGCTTCTTGAGGTAGAGAACGACTCGTCTTTTTCGTCTTGACTAGAGCAATACGAAGACCAAGACCGGGATCGAATCCGATGAAGCCAGAATGTTGATGCGGTACGGGCCAGCAATAAAAACCGTCTATAAAACCCGTTTATTATTATTTTTAATATTTTATTACATTAAAGTAATTAGAGAAATGTATCAATAAATTCAGAGAACTCACAAATCATAAAATGTAATTTTTTCTTTCTATATGGCGCAGTGTTCGACTCTATAAAAGTCATCTACACAGCGTAATGACAGATGACTATTGATGTTTTAAGAAAAATATTCTAAAAAACGGAATATCGCCTCTGTCATCTATCGAGGGTACTTAACCGAGTACTGAAGGTTAGGCTTTAAATCATTTTCGTGAAATACGTTCATTGAATGGCATTCTTCCTTTGACTTAATTACTAAACAAAACCGTTTTGTACTGTATTTTATGATTAGGCAACGACAAACCTCATTTGAGCACCAATTTTAAATTTTTACTGCATCTGCGGCATTATGAGTATACTAACAAACCGATATTTTTTTGTTAACCTCAAAAAAACTTACTTTATCAGAACGGTAATGAATTTTCTTAGTATTGTTTTATTTCATAAAGCCTGCAAGCCCATCTCTAGCTTTTATCAAAATTTGAGCTTTAAATTTAATCGGTAAACATAAACAATGGTGACAAAAACTAAACAAAAAATGTTTCAAACTTTTATTGCTATAAGTGCCATAATTTTATGATAGCGTCTAACAATAATAAATGTTATCAAAATTTTAGCCGAAATATACAAATAATAAAATGTCAAGAAATGAAAATTTTATTTTCTTTACCATATATAAAGATGGTTTAACACAAATGCTAAATACATATTTTATGTACATTATTCCCACCATAACTCCTAAAAAATTTTTTTTTATTTATTTCCCTACCTACAAACATTGTAAGCAACGAGCTTTTTTTATTGTTATTGAAAATGGTCAACAAAAAAGTTTCGTTTTTTATTATTGTTGTTGTTGTTTTTGTTTTTTAGTACAAATAGCTGGAAGGGTTTATACTTGAAATTACAGTTAAATAGCAAATAAAAAATTGTTTGCTTGTGCTTATAAAAAATTTTAAAGCAAAAACTATATGCTACACTCGTTATGAAGATTGGTTTTTGTATATATGTATAATTTACTAACAAAACAAGTGAACTTGGTCAAAATGTTATGGATAACTTTAATTTAAACAAAAAAAACTTTTATCTTCATATTTTGATTTGTATTACAGAATTTTTTTTTGTCGATACATATATATACATACAAATATTAGGTTAAAATGTATGGTTAGTTATGGTTCACAGTTTATTTTACTTCATTTACCACTATAATATACTGTTTGATCTATAAAACAATTTATATGCGATAATTTGGACTATTGTTGGGAAAGTAATCGATCTGCTTTTTTTCTGTTTTAAATAATCAGATGCATTAGTAATTGTGATGAAAAAAAATTTAAGACCCCGTTCATGTTTGTTGTCCTATAAAACCAATAGAAACTATTTTTCTTAAAGTTATTTTTTATATTTGTATTTGTGACATGACTAAAATTTCGATTACTCCCTTAAATAACCGGTTTTAATTATTTATCATTTGGTTTAAATTATATATACACTATACAAATAATATGTTTAAATTATTTCTCAATTAAAATTTCGTCCTAGGAAACGACCAGGTCTTATCATACAAAACTCAAGATGCTACTAATAATCAAGACATAGTCAAAGAAAAGTCATTTATAGTAAAATAGCTTTTGCCATACCCTTAAAACCGATGGTCTGCACGATAAAAAGTTTATTTCACAGAAAAGCGTCTTTAGTTTGCTAAAGCGAATATCTATAAGATATTGGCGTTTTCAAATATATTTCACTGATGAATTGACGATTTAATTTGATGGTACTTCGGGTAATACATTTTTTTAATTTACATCGGTGCATTTAAAAAACGACGAATTTATGCCACAAAGCAGCAAACTATAGTGGAGGAAATTTGATGATATGGAGTTGTCCCTCTAAGTATATGGGCAAGATAATAATAAGCAAATAATTTGGACAACCTTAACTTTGTTAGAAGCATTGAATTATTAAACGATATAGTATTTTTGATGGTGATAAAATTATTGATCTGCATTTTATATTATAGTAAGACAATGTAACACCACATAAGGAGAAAATTATTAAAATATTTTTGGATGATCTAAGCCAAAATCGGATTTGTTGGCCATCACAAAGCTATGGTATCAACATTATTGAAAATGTTTGGGCAAAATATGTTTAAAAAAAACTCCCTATAAAGTTGAAAAACTTAAAATTATGGAATGAATTTATCTAGGTTTGAAGTCAAATCTCTTTGGCCAAATTTTGGTCAACATTTATAAGTACAAAATTAAAATTCCTAAAATTTAGAAAATACACGATGTAAAGTACAACCATCTCCTTTAAAACAAAACTTAAAACTCGAAAAAGAAATCAAAATCAAAAAAATCATGCATAATAAGAAAACTGTATAATGTATTCTACAAATCAAAAATTTTCGAAAACCTAAAAAACAATATGGTTGGTTCATTTAAACTGAGCAAATATGCCACACATGGACAAATTAAAAAATACATGATGGTAAGAAATAAAACTTGCCACAAATCGAAAATTTCCAAATCGGAAAATCAATAAAATACATTTGATAGCTAACACATTGAAACAATATCCTTTCGCAATATCCGAAAAATTAAAAAAACTGAAAAATTATGGCAAAACTCGACAATCTATCCAAGATCCAGAAAGAAATCATAATCTTCCAAAACCTCAAAAATACATATGATTTATCCGGGAACCGCTCAGAACTGGACATTTTAAAACTGGATATTTCAAAATAAAATTTGACAAGACGAGATAAGGTACAAAACGAGATATGGTACATCACTTGATATTTCAAAACAGGATATTTCGACATGTGATTTAAACTTAAAATGATTTTTTTAGGAAAGTTCTGGAATATGACCAATTAGGGAGGAACTCGGCGAGTTCTTAACCGATTTTGGTGAAATTCGATATGTAGGAAGAAAATAGGATTTTAAAATGATTTTTTGGAAAAGATCTGGAATATGGCCAGTTAGAAAGGAACTCGGCGAGTTCTTAACCGATTATGATGAAAATCAATATGTAGGATGAAAATGAGATTAAAAAATGATTTTTTGGAAAAGTTCTCAATGGTTTTATTTATTTGCTGCTTTTCTCATCTTATTAAAAAAATCATTGACTTGATCGAGTTTACTGTCAGTAAAATTTATCTTCATCTATTTTTTATTCTTCTACTGGAATTCAATTGTTTAATTATTTTAACAAAATTCGATTTGTAGAATTTTTGGGCAGTGCAACAAAGTAATTAGGAAAATGTAGTTTGCAAACATTTTTCTAATCTATATACAAATAAATAAAATTTATTAAATAGATAAAATATTTGCTTCTAATTTATTAGTTTTTAAGCTAAAACTTGTAATTCTTAGGTTCGTTTACTTTTGTTGGAGAGTAGAGTGGTTTTGTCTGTGCGTAATATTTGGGTGGTCTCTTTTAGGGTTTAAATTAAAATTTATTTGTTGAAAGATCAATTTTATTTAATAAAATGAAGTCATATAAATTATATCTGTACCAGAAAAGCTCTGAAGATATTGTGTTAAACCCAAAAGAATATCCAAATGCTCAAATACGTGACGTTGTTGAAAGCTATCATCCCGAAGATGATGGATGCCGGCTTCTCCTACAAATTACATGTTTTAACGAAGATCTTAAGGGCCGTAAAATAATAAGTGACGAATCAAGTATCGCTGCTGCATTTAATTTGCGTACAAATGCCGATGTTATTTAATTAATTTCGATATCTTTATATTTTATATTTTTATATTCTGTATATTCTTATGTTTCAGATTTGAATTTTGGTGTTTATATTGTTATATTATTGTATGTTATATTATTTCATATCTTTGTACTGTTATATTATGATTTATATTACCACTATAGTACGGTACTAAATTAACACCTAATTTTTAGCAAAAACGCAACGGAACGAATTTCAAGGGAAACTAATCCAATTTATTACAGCATAGGGATTGCAGAATTATAATTTTATAATATTATAATTAATTAAATTATAATTTCAGATAGAAATTAATTCTATTTCTTACAAGCATATGGCTAAGAGCAATTAGTTCATTAATAGATTTTGTTTTCAGGAAACCTCTGCAGATTACAGATGAATGGTGGCACACTGGAGTTGCTGATAAGAGATGGCAGAATGCAGAGCAGTACAACAAAAATGTGATTGTCTTACACTAACAGTAGTTTAAATATTGGATACCGGGAAATCGGACCAATTAAGTCATAACTAACATACATTTCCTTTCCCTAACCCACAAAAATTTACTAACTATTGGCCGCCAAGGCGTCTGTAACCGGGTCGATCTCAATAATTTAACTAGTATCCTTCCATATCGTTCCAAGTATATGTAAAAACGGGTGTACTGTGGGCCCGGCGCTTTCCGGGATATTCTGCTTAATGCTTGGCAGTACATTCAAAATTAAACAAAATCTTTTTTTTATTCTTCTACTTAATATAACTTTTCTTCACTTTAGAGAATCTATGTGAGAAAAATTAATTGAAAAATTAAAGAAAAATAATATAAATTATAAAATCATTTTCAGTTAAAAGCAAGATTATTTGATTATTTAATATAAACAATATCGAGCTCTATTATGAACATTACATTAAAAATCATGTACATAATATAATACATACATATTGTTATTTAGTTAATATGCACTTTTCCATTAAGTATTTTAAACATAAATTATTAAAAACCATTATAAAATCCTATTCCCATCCTACATATTGAATTTCATCATAACTCGCCGAGATCCTTCCTAATTTGCCTTATTCCAGAACTTTTCCAAAAAATTATTTTAAAATTCTATTTTCATCCTACGTATCGAATTTCATCATAATCGGTTAAGAACTCGCCGAGTTTCTTCCTAATTGGCCATATTCCAGAACTTTCCCAAAAAATCATTTTAAAATTCTATTTTCATCCTACGTATCGAATTTCATCATAATCGGTTAAGAACTCGCCGAGTTTCTTCCTAATTGGCCATATTCCAGAACTTTCCTAAAAAATCATTTTAAGTTTAAATCACATTTCGAAATATCCTGTTTTGAAATATCCAGTTTTGTACCATATCTCGTTTTGTACCTTATCTCGTTTTAAAATATCCAGTTTTGAATTATCCTGTTTCGTCAAATCATGTTGTAAAATATCGTTTCGACCGGTACCCGTAAAAATTATTTAACAAATCGAAAACTCCGGTACCGGATTACAATTTAACTTGGGAACGAATTAAAAAGACTAATTGTATCACTCATCACTTTATTTAATTCGTGACGATACAATATACACAACTATGACCTTTTTTCGGATTCTTTCACCCATTTCACTCAGTTAATTGTATTTTGAGTTAATACGACAAGCCACCAATTATAGTAATAGTGACAGTTATTGTAAAATGTAATTTTGAATTTTTGCAAAATACACATTTTTGCAATATAATCTATTGGGTGCTAAAACTACACACATAATACAATTTATGTTATGTATTACGAAAATATTGTAAAATCAATGTTCATATAATACATAATATTAGGTAGTAATGGACAATATAATTTTATCTAACAAATTTGTTTTTATTAAAATTTAATGAGCTAAATTGTGTTAGATTTTTTGTAATTTTAAATATAATGAATTTTTCAAAATTTCCATACTATTATTATTTTTTTGTTTTTGAAAGCGCTCAGCCATTAAAATTGTACATTTATAATCAATTTATTTATAAAATATGCTTTTATTAACTAACAAAAACAATTTAAAAAAAATTAACGCTAATTACTCGATATATGTATTTTGGGTGTTATTTCTATTTTTATGATAAAAACTAAAAATTAATATAATCATTATATAATACACATATAAAATTATCAGATCGATAATTAGTTTCATTTATTTTTATATAATAAATTGTACATATTATGTACAGTAGTAGTTTTATATAAATCATATGAGTATATTTCATTTTAATTTTTATTTTTAAAGAGTTGGTAGATAAATTACTAAGGGGGTTACAAAAATCTGCATAAATATAAATTATATTCCGAAAATTAATTGTATCATCAATGTAATTTAAATTTGTTTAATTTTAGTAATATAGGTTTCTCGATAATCTTAATTTAATGTCTGAAGATATTTTGAAAATATTTTAAATGTTTAAAAATTTGTTAAATTATTATTTATTTATTTGGTATTAAGGAACAAATTTATAGTAAAAAGTGTTGCCTTATACATCAAATATATCAACTAGTGTTATACAATATCAACGCTAGATGATACATGTGTAATGAAGTTTTTGGGAAAATATTTGGCAAACACCAAATTGAAACCGAAGCTGACATTTTAGGTGACCTTTTTAAATATTATTTATTCCCTTTTCATACATTTTACAAACAACATATTTAGCTATTTCTTTCTCAACATTAATTCGGTTAATAATTAAAATATCTTAGAATTCCATTCACTCAAGTCTTCGATGCTCTTTTATTATACCACAACAGTTTTTGCATGTCATTAAAAACGCATACGAGCATACTAACCAATAAATATTATAAATATACCTACACACGCACAATGCTTTTTCGATATTATTTATTTATTTATTTTTTACATTAAGAATATTACAATTAAATTTAATTTAATTATCCTAGTGAATTATTCTAATTTTTTTTTCAAGCAGTTTTATGCGTTTTTGTATAGCAATAATTCATAAAAAATTGTATATATGGAAAAATGTGTAACCAAATTTAATCTAAGTCGAAATTCGATTATCCGAGAATTCGGAGTCATATATTTTATTAAATCATTCAACAAAAAAATTGATTTAAACGAGGAAGTTTTGAATAATACTTGACATAACATTTTGTGTGATGATGAAAACGACACATCAGAAATTCTATTTGTGTGAAATGAACAACAGTGTTGAGATTACATAAAACGAATTAAATGACACAACAAGTCGAATAAATAGAGAATATTTTTTGAGCTAAATAGGTTTTGGATATTGGATAACCAACATTTGCCACACTAACGGACAAAGAAATTGTGGAAATACTGATAAACTGCAGTAATAATGAAACTAAATCCAGCACTTATGAAGAAGCGGTTATTATTTATTAATTATTCAAACAGCCACAACATTGAACAAGGCAGCATTCAAGATAAACTATACATATATAAAATTTAGGCATTCATTACACAAATTCATTATAATCTTTTAATGATATAAGAAATAACATTATAGGGGAATTTCTTACTATGCAAAATCACGTCTGTAGGACTGGGGTTGGTAAGTCACTGAATTTTGGACAAGATCCCATAGAAAAAAGGTTACAAAGCGTATTACAGTCTGAGTATATTAATGGGATTCGAATTTAATGAGGGAGGATTTTTATTAACTTTAATTTCTCTTTCATTTACTTTAGTATACATTTTTAATTTACCTGCAGCTTACTACGATAATTTCAGTAGTCATAACTTTTATCACTAAGGGTGTGTCCAAAACCCATGATAAATATTCGTGAATAAACTTTTTGACATTTATTTGATAAATGTTTCCTACATTCCCCGCTATCCGAAATGTATAATAATTGATTGAACTATTTCCCGCCTTATTTGTTTTTAAAATAATTTTTTGTGAGGTATTAAAACTATGAAGAAAAATTACATTTAATTGTTTGCTTGTTTATTGAAATTGTCATAGCAACGAAATAGTTCAAATTTTTTCTTTTTGAACAGTAACTATTACAAAACCAAGTATCGTTGATTTTATATGTTTTCTTGTAAATCCGAGTGTGCTACGTGATGTGTTTAACTTTTATTATTGAAGGTTTGGCATTTGTCAAAAATTACCATAGCAACTGACCGTAATAATTTGAGTGTCTTCGTTTTTATCAAATAAATGTCAAAAATTTGTATTCACAAATATTTATCATGGATTCGGACACATGCTTAATCCGTGTGTTTACAAGAGGCATTTTATTCCCGGATTTTTTTTCGTTTTCCGTACAAATCCGGTTTTGTTTTACGATAATTTTGGAATATTTTTTGCACCAAAATTTTCATGGTTACCAGGGATTTTTCGCACACACACAAACAAAAACGAGTAAAAAAAATTATCAAGTACACATTTTTTCATATTTTGTTTTTCTTTTCAGCTTTAATTTTAAAATATTTTGTACACATACATATGAAAAGAATCCGGTATCTTGTTGACTCGTCTAAGCGATGAGGGAATTTGTTGCTGAATAATTCAGAATGTGATATAGCACCACAAAATAGCCACTTTGATTTTCATCACTTTTAAAATATTCGCTATATACTTAATGTATCGAGATACGAATACTGATGGAAAAAATGACATTTAGCTCAAAATAGTTATATCGAATGTGTCGGTTGCATTCAGTAATGTGTATTTTATGCCACCGAACCTCAAAATTAGATTATTGGTTATAAAAGAGAAAAAATAAAAATTTTCGAGCGGGAACGTAGTTTAACTGATTTTCTATATGCTCCCAATACAACTTTGATAATTTTTGAAAACATTCCTACCATTTAAAAAAACACGTCGATCTACACATATTACACCTATTTGGGTTTCACAATTTTTTTAATTGTATTCATTCGTCTCAGAAACCGAAAACATATACAATCACATGTTAAATTATTTGATGATGTGATATAAGCCGCGTTAAATTGTAAATGTGGAAGTGTTGGATGAGCATTGACACATTTAGCAATACTTGAAAACAATAAAAATTTAAATGGTTTTAAACATTTCATGCTCTAGCATTAGCCACTATCACCTAATACAAAGATTATTTGTACATATATACCGAAAAGAATTGCTATTTTTCGTTGTTTTCAAAATTTTACATCGGAAACCTTTATCGTGCCTTTCACCATAACTTCGGGTTTTTAATGTTTTTTTAAAGACGACACATAAAAAAAAAACTCGGAAAAATAACAGCATTTCATACAAAAGAATCAAGAATAAAATCTGATGTAATAAGAATTTCCATCTATTACAATATGCTTACACGTACTTCCACTACTCTGGGCCAACTCATTAGTTTTGTAAGTCGTGAAGTTGTTATAGAGTAAAGGGTTTTATTTTATTAATTTTTTTGTATTTTAAGGTATTACTTACTGTCACATATTTCTTTATGTTATGCTAAATTACGGATCTCAATTTTTATAAAGTTTTGTTTAAGGCGTTGGTGCCATTATGATTATATTGACAGAAAAAATTTGCAATTGAAACAATTAATAAAACCGAAGTTCTTTACACTATAATAACGGTGTAAAACTGGCGATGTAATAGGAACTATACTTAAAGAGATTTTTTTACACTTTGTCGCCAGTTAAGTTAAAGCATAATATACATTTCCACATTATAGATTTATTCGATTTACACAGAGCCATTACCATAACCTAATGATGGTAAAGATGGCTTTGAGCACATCATTTGGAAAAATTACTTCATTCAAACATCTTAGGCACTGACAATGTCATGGTGTAAATAACAGGTATACAATTGATTGATTGCGCAGCTTTAAGGTACAAAATTAAGTATTTTCATGAAGATATTAGTCATTTACGGTATGTGGATATTATATTTTGACAAATTGAGTGAAATTGCTTCATTTTAAGATAAAAACGGCAAAAAAAATATTCGTATAAGACAATAATTTTTTTTTTAATCACTCAGATTTAGCCCCGTATTTCGAACCGGCAGATAAGAAAATGATTTATAAATATATTTTATCAACTGTACCATTTATGAGAAAAAATAATATATGAATACATATGATATAGAAACGTAATAATGTATATATCTTACATACTGCGGGTAACTCATTTAACTTGACACAGCTTATGCGTTGTTTGATTTTATAATAATTCGTTCGTTTTATAGTCTCAAGTTCAACTGTCATTTCACAGCTATGATATCGTATAATATATCGTATGATATTGCAAATGCCTGTCTTATTAAATAATAATGTCCCATTAAATTGAATTGCATAGTAATACACATTATCATAATTGCACATCATATTATGACACAAGGAAGCAAATCTTTAATTGTATTCTAAAGAACTGAAACATAGATCGTTAATCTTAAATTGCAGCCAACACAAAAATCATATTTAAATGTTATGAATATGTCAAACAAAACAATAAGATGGTAAATGGTTGCTTCATTCGAGTATAGGTTTGTGCATTGTAATATGAATGGAAGATATGGTTTAATAAGTACCAAGAAGTGTAGCTTTGTTGTACTCGTATCACCTTAAATAATTCACCTGAACGTTTTTTTTTTGCTTGAAAACGACAAAAAAATATAAATAAATACGATGAACGAGTATATGGAGCCTCAGGATATTAGATTTGATGAAAAACGAAATGTGAAATTCGACAAGAACAGCATAAAAACACAAAAATAAAATAATGACACATCATATATCAATATGTCTTTTCATCTGCCAACAACAACAATAACAAAAAAAAACCAACAATAAGAGTACAAGATAACAATATAACTGATATAAATGTAATAATACGAAGAAGATGTAAAATAAGAAAAAGTTAAATACCGAAAATCTTTAAGATAATTTAAAACCTTATATTACCCTTATTTCCGTGTAGATCCCTTTGTTGTGTTTTCCCCATCCCAAACCCATATACACAATACACCAGTTTATAGATAAATTTATTCATTCATAAATTTTGATTTGTCACTTTTTTCGTCGTTCTTCATCTGGTATTTCTTCGTAACTTCTTTGCCTTGGTTTTTTTTTTAAGTTTTCCTTTTATTTGAAATATTTTCCATTTTTTCTTTTTGTGTTATTAGCTCTATATCTGGTTGCAAACGAGACAACTACACAAGAAAAAATCAAGAAGAAGTATAACATAACAAATTTTTGGTATTAATGCGATAAGGATGGATCAAAAAATACATAGAAAAGGGGTATTCACACCCCAAATATAGATAAATGTTTATCAGCATGTGTCAGGAGCGTCGTGTTCGATGTAAGTGGGGGTTCGTTATTACCTTATGATAATATTTATTTTAGTAGGTTTTCACAGGTGCGTATATCGTGAGTCTATCGAGTTAATGGTTTAGTCAACTTCTTTCGACAACCAAAGTTTACTTCAATATATATTGTGGTGTTCACAGACGACAAAAACTATAAAAAGATTTTCACATTTTCTGTTTACATATACTGGATTGTGTTTTCTTGATGATGATAATGATGATGATAGTGATATGGATAATTTTCTAATTTCATGTAAATAAATTCTATTTAGCATAAATAACTTCACGTGAATGTATGTATGCAAATACATAGAAATTTAACATTTTTATAGATGAAAAAATCAATTTTTTGTAATTGGTACAAACGAAATGATTTTTTATTTTTTTATAAACTATATTTTTACCTCAGCCATATAAATAAATTGAGGTTTCAATCTAATGGCTGGCATAAAACAATTTTGTGATTGTGAAAATTTAAATTCTATGATTTTTTTTATATTTAGGGTGTGTGTGTGTATATATTTATTAATATCGTGAGTATCTTTTCGGATAATGTCTATAAGACAGAATTAGAAGTTAGAAAATATTAGAAGTTTTAGTTAAGTTTAATTAGCTTATTCGATTAAGATACACAGCATATAGGAATGTTCGCACAGCACAGGAAATTATGGTTAACTTAAAACAAGCACCAGCTCAAACAATGATTGGTTTATTTTTAACAAACAAAGATCCAGCACAAAGATGCACGTAAAGAAAATCGCACTTACAGTGTAATTGGTTATTTATCTTAACAATAATTGTAAATGTACCTTAATAATCTATTACTTAATTTTTATAGTGTAATTGTTATATTCAGCAATGTCGAATTGAAATTGTTTCTTGGCTTTGAGGTGATGAACCTTTAGTTCTAATGCTGCTCCCATAAATGTAGTGCCGTTGTCACTATAAATATCTAAATATCAGTGATTTTGCTACGTCGAGGAGTGAACCTTTTAAATGATGCAATAAAAGCAATAGTGTTTAAATCATTTACCATTTCTAAATGCTGAAATTTGGGTTGAAAACGGATTGCCAAATAAGGGAAATGGTTTTTCGTTTCATCGTTATATGAAAGCACTGATTTATTATTATACGTAGGTATGTTTACGTTCATTTCTTTGAATTCGAATTCACGAAGGGGGGCCTCGATAGATGTGACCTCCCATAATTGGTTTGTCGTTGATTTGGATATACGATATAATGACACCTCGGACTATAGTTTAATGAGATCAGCTTTCGCTGTCAGAATTGGTTTTGGATAATATCTATGAACCAACCCAAATATTTTGGTAAAGGTCTTTATAAATTTGATCAGAAGTTTTTAAAAGTTCCACAAATTGATTACAAGAAATTACATGAAATACTATTATGTGAGGGCTGAATTTATCAGTTGCAAAAAGGCATTTGAAAATTTTATGGACAAGCCTTGTGGTAAAAAGCCAAGAAAGATAAAGCCATGGATGACTGATAATTTATTGAAACTTGTGCGTAAAAGAAACAAGAATACTATGTCGCCTTGCCAGCAAGCTTGTAAAAGATTAAAATTAATATAGCCATGCCTTGAGGGATACTATAAATTCTGGTAAAAACTGGAGAACGGTTAATAAAATAATAATAGGACACCCTGAGACAGCTGAAATTAGAGAAATCATTGACCAAACTGCGGACAATTAATAATGGTTCAGCACAAATGTCAAATAAAATTAACGATTATTTCCGTATTATTTTAGGGGTACATAATGATATTTTAACAAATCATAATTTAAAACAAAGGATACAATATTTTTCTTTAAATAACTGTACTTTACACTAAGGCTCGTTTTAGAAACTTTGCTCTTTGAGAAAAGGTATAAAATACAAATGTATGGTACTAAATTCTTTTATTTGCAAGTGAACCAGTTATTAAGGACGAAAAACTTATTTTTAATCACATTTTGACCGGTAATGACGAAAGATCCAACTATATAATGTTGGATATACCCGATGTTGTCTATACCTGTTAGTGTGCAGAACCCCATGGCCGAAAAACATAAATGTGCGTAAAGTAGGACATTCAAAGCTAATCACAAAAAAGTTGAGCTTTGGACCTACAACTGAATATGTAAATGTATATGTATATGTGTATATTTACTATATCGGCATATATAGTACATATACACTATAATCATAACACATTACGAGGACACATCGAGGATTGGTACAAATGTTTGTTTATACTAGTTTAAATAATAAATAATCTTGAGTGATATCTGGTCGTTGAAATTATTAACCTTTTATAAGATTGGTATATATACCATGTATTAAGTCTTGTTTTGTTTTTACAAATTATCGCTTTTTTGTAGTTATTTAAAACTTTAAACTGAATGAAAATTATGATATTGGCTTATTAAAAGAAAATTGTATGCCATACTGGCGATTATATGTGATTTCGTAAAAGCAAATGCATTTTTACGACCATTATTTAAAGCGTTGCAACCGGCAATAACCCGGTGAATGTTGGCTTCCAAATCGCCCATACTTCTAATGAATTGCATATGTGTTCACAGTAAATAGTGCAAAGGTGTTAAATCACGCATGATCTTGGTACTTGGATCCAAGTTCAATTGTTCATAAAGCGAAATAATGCGCCCATCGACATTTTACAGCAACAAAACGAATGACCTCCGAAACTGAGTGATATGTTGCACCGTATTGTTGAAACTACACATTATGACACATTAATGTCATTCAATTGAGGATACCTTTTTTAAGCGGCCAACATGTTTTTTGCGTACGACATATTTCTGTCAGTTTCATTCCCAATTGCTTCCGTTCTACCCATACTAGTTTACGCCTCGTTTAAACCGTTTATCGAGAAAAATATTTAAGCATTTTTTAGGTTGTTTTGTGATGAAAGTATTTCAATTGTTGCTGAATTTGTATCAGATTTAATATTGGGTCAAATTCGTTGTATATCATAAATCAGAATTGATTAGACGGATCATTTTGGCAGTTTGCTCAATGTTACATTGTAATCTGATATATACGACGCTAAATTAAACCCTAGTGCAACGTCTATGATTAAAGCTAAAAAAAATAGTTTTTAACGTCTAATGATTTTTCTGCTTTATCTACTACTGTAGGTATTTGGTCTTATCTATATTATTCAGTAGTACGGTCTACACATAATTTGGGGATCCGGAAATCTCCTTCTTTTCTATTAATATGAGTCTTTCAGCTAGAACGATGCCAGTTGCAGAACGATGCCATCTTAACATTGCTGTAAGTGTTTAAATAATTTGTTAACGTTTATCTAAAAAGAGTCAACTTATATACTTATAATATTACTAATATCTATAATTTATCAAAATAATACTATAACTAATCATAATCAGAGTTTCCTAAATAATTTCAGTTTTCACTAAAATAATTATTTGTTTAAAGTTCGCGCTGGGAAGCAATATATTCAAACGTATCATATTGATAATCTAGTACATAGTAGTAATTGGTAGAACTTAAATATATACAATTAGATAATGAAAACAAAAAACTTAGTAACTTCTAAATACGTTCTCTAATTGCACCATATATATTTGTCAAAATCAATTTATCTATTACAACAAATTTTTAATCTAATATGTCTTTTTCAGACAATTACGGATTGCTTAGTGGTAATTACCTATTTGAATCTCATTTTAGAAGTTATGACATCATTCCACTCACTATAAGCGTAATATTCATACACATGAGAAAACAACTTTTATAACATGGTTATAAGTTTAATGCCAACATAGATAAAGCCAAAGATTTTAATTTAATTTTAAATAGAAAATAAGTATGCAAAAAGTATTCAAATGCCACTTGTCTCTTAACTATTTGGAAATGATATAATTATAAAATTTCAACTATAAACTTTCAAACGTTCAACTATTACTCGAAGAACATGATCGAACACGAAGAACCCATATGTTTTGCAGTTTCAACTTCTATTTAATATTAACGTTTTCAGAACCAACTGTCACATTATAATTTTGGGTATAGTTAACATTTATGATACCACAAAAAATTATTCATTTCAGAAAAGGTTAAATTATCTAGGAACCTATATAAATAAAATGGATACGAAATTTTATATATATTCGGTATATTACTTGGTACGGTTTTGATCTCATATTTTCGAAATTCCTTCGTTCGAAAACAAAACCAAATCATAATTCTTCTGCAAAACTTTTTTTTTTTTTTGTTTTAATGTTGGTAATATTTTTTAAATTAGATTTACCAAAGCATAACGACAGTTTATAATCTTTTATATGCAGTTTTGTTTTTATAGTTTTAATTTTATTTTATTTTTAGTTTTGTCGTTAGATGATAGTTATACAGTTTCAGGCAAAGTGGTTATTAAATATCCTTGTACAATGCTGGGAAAATTGGGAATTTTTTTTTAACATTTCCTTCTTCTTTGCTTTTGGTAATTTAAATTTAAAAATATTTTTTTTATCTCACTATATATGGATCTTATAATATTTCTTTGCCGGGTTTATGTTTTATGAGCATGAAGAATTTGATACAAAAAAAAATATTATTTTAATGCATTTTTGGTGTATCTTTTATGTAAAAAAATAAATTTACAGGGTAACGATTGAATTGAAATGAATGATTTATTTTTACAAAATGTAAAATTTATGTTATTTTAAAGTGGAGCTTGTAAAGGCGATTAAATAGATTTTATTTTGCCTTGATTAATCCTCGTTCAATCAACAGTTTGATTAATATATACTTATATGCTTATGTACCTATAATGTACTTCTCCGAATCCAAGGAAAATCAAAAAATTGCAAAAGCCATGTAAAGTCAACTATAGTAGAGTGACGTCACGCAATACAAAGAAATACCAATCAGCATTTTCATAATCCGAAAGCATTGTGAAAAATCAAATTGCATCAATTAAAACCATAGCAAATAATTCGGTAATGTGTCCCTACAAAATTATTTCCGACTCCGTTGTTAGAACTCAAGCCAACTGCCAATAATATCTGCCATCGAATGAAGCGTAGAGAAAAAATTCCAACATAGAATCAATAAATTTGGATTGTTTTGTATATCTAAAATCCTATTTTCGGTAAATAATATATATATTGATTCCAACGCCTCTTAATCAAATATTATTTAGATTAGCTGAAATTAAAGCAAGTATAACTTCAGTTTCAATGAGTAAACAACACTTTACAAATAAAGTTAATACCAAATGAACCATATGAAGGAAAATAGTCATAACACCCTGTATAAACCGTATAAAATTCAATATTCTTAGGTTATGTATATTGTGCTATCCATCTTGCTAAATTTAACAGGAACTGCATTTTTGTGTAATAATTATAAATTATATTAGATTTACATTTTTTTTTCGTTGGTTTTTGGAACTTGCATCTAATGCCCAATATTTTATGTGCATAATTTTTAGGCCATAATATAATATTCACATTGGAACGTACATACATCGTTAGTAATTTACCCAAAACTTATAATTTTAAATTTACATATATCGTATTTATTTAATTTATTCACCAACTACATAATATGTATAAAGTTTTATTTTATTATTTAAAAATATTTTCACAAAAATTATTGCTTTAATAAAATTCTAATCAGATTTCATGCTTATGTACTCGTATACTCATATAAACGAATATATTGTGCTTGGTCGTATATGCAGAATTTTTTATTTTTTTCCAAAGAAAATTAAAAATAAAAATTTTTCTTTTATACCATATTTGTGAATTAATTTATTATTACAAAAAACTATTATATATATTTTTGAATAATTCAAATAAATTTTAATTTAATATTTTTTATTGCTTATGTGAAAGCTTCAAAATAAAGTTACAAATAATTATAGTGCTTATTATAGTGCTTATTATATTATGCGAAAAGAATTTTTAATTTTTTTGGTGATCCATGCACATCGACTACATATAGCCCAAACAAATCTGTCAGGTTTGGGAAGAACATATCAACGGATTGAATCAATAAAATATATACAACTTAAAAATGTCAATATTTAATAATCCTTAAATTTTAGCAGTTTTCGTCAATCTTGTTGTTATTTTGACAAAAAAAAAGACAAAAAAATTATTGTTTGTAAATGGTTCAATTTTTATCTCATTGTTAGCTGCTTTCTTATATATACGAGTAGTTTGGTTTTCAAAATAATAACTTATCTTTAGAGGCGCACTTTTACAATTTAACAATTTTACAAACGAAGCCGAAACGTGTTGATGCATCTTAAAAATTAATTAACAACAATTGCATTTAATAATTCACTAAAATTCTTAGTTAAGTTTTATTGCTAACATGGATGTAAAATATTTTAAGTTAACACTTTTTATTATTTATTTTAAAAATATATAAACTAACACTCTATTTTCGGTATATATTTAAACAATCAGAAAGTTTGACTTTATATAAACAGTGCTAAGGAGGTATTTAAAAATTATAACTAAAACTAAACTTTATAAAATTTAGCTAATGAAATCTAATCAAATCTAATTAAATATAATCAAATCTAATCCAATCTAATCAAATCTAATCAAATCTAATCAAATCTAATCAAATCTAATCAAATCTAATCAAATCTAATCAAATCTAATCAAATCTAATCAAATAAAATCAAATCTAATCAAATCTAATCAAATCTAATCAAATCTAATCAAATCTAATCAAATCTAATCAAATCTAATCAAATCTAATCAAATCTAATCAAATCTAATCAAATCTAATCAAATCTAATCAAATCTAATCAAATCTAATCAAATCTAATCAAATCTAATCAAATCTAATCAAATCTAATCAAATCTAATCAAATCTAATCAAATCTAATCAAATCTAATCAAATCTAATCCTAGATCAAATCTAATAAAATCTAATAAAATCTAATAAAATCTAATGAAATCTAAGGAAATTTAATGAAATCTAATGAAATCTAATAAAATCTAATGAAACCTAATGAAATCTAATGAAATCTAATGAAATCTAATGAAATCTAATGAAATCTAATGAAATCTAATGAAATTTAATGAAATCTAATGAAATCTAATGAAATCTAATGAAATCTAATCAAATCTAATCAAACCTACTCAAATCTACTTGAATAAAATTTGAACTAAATTTAACGAGCCTATTTATATTGCACGTTTTGACAATGAGAAAATCGTTTTTGTAGTAAATATTTTGCAATAAACCAGAACTTGGTTTATTTTAAATAGAACCAAACAATTAGTTTGAAAATCATCACGTAAACACAATTAATCATTAAAATTACATAAATGATAAAACCAGCCTCATTTCGGGTAACATACCTGTCCTCTTTCCTCCCTTCAAAAAATAAACTAAAAATTAAAAGCTTTCGCAAAAAATTATTATTTCATTTATTATTAAATATTTAATTATAATTTATTAGGATTTTATAAAAGTATTGGGATTTGTCAAAACTTTAATGAATATAATTATAAAATAACGAAAGATAATTATTGTTGTTGTTGTCGTTTTATTTTATTAATTACCACTCTTTAAACTTTCAAAATAAGCTTATTAGATTGTAAAATTTCTTTTATTTATTGATATTTAATTTTCAAAAAAAAAAAAAACAATTTGTAATTTATGTTTTATATCACATTTATATGTTGGCAAAAGCTTTTGCAAAAAGAAAATTGTTTAATAAGCTTATAAAATTATTTTAATTGAATGATTAATAGATTTAAAGATAAAATATTTATTACAGTTGAAATATGCGAGCATTAAATTATATTGGGATTGGGAAAAATATCTTTAATTATGAGACCAATTCTTGAAGATTTTTATAAATATTTGAACTGAACTAAAAAGAAAATTGGATAAGCTATCAACCACAAAATAATCAATTGTCGCACCCTACACATTATCCGCGAGAAGTAAGAACACGTAAAATTGTACCAACATAATATTCCATTCTGAAAAAAAAACATCACAAGTATTAAAAAACAAGAGCTCAGTTATGTGCGGTCAACTCTATTTTAGAAGACAGAATAGGGCAGTACCATAATATTTTACAATTTCGATGTTTTCTGATTTTAGAGGGCCAATAACTTTTATGATTGACAATGACAAATACTATACCCAAATTATGCAAACAGAAACCCACCAACAGTATAAAAGATGAAACTTTATCTACGATCTTAATACTATTTACTTCTCTTGAAAATTTTACTATGAATCATATTTTATGTATCATAAACTATAAACTAATGAATATTTATGATTTTGTTATCATGGTATTCGCTGAAATTCAAAACTAAGTTGAAATAAAGAGACAGTTTAATTTAGTAATACAAGCTTTTTTATATATTTGACTTAGTTTAGTAAACTCAACATTATTATGATAGGTATTCAAAAAGCTTTTGTGTTGAACCTGGACAACCTTCAAACCTCTGGCGCTAATATTTTGTAACAAAAAAAATTATTATTTTTTAATCATGGTAATGACAGCAACTAATTTGTTCAAATAAATCAATGTACAAAATCTTATTCCAAAAAAGAAACTATGGAGTCGATTTCTTGTTATTTGCTGTAATTGGTACAATAGTAAGGTTATGAACTCTGTTTCTCTTGTGTATATACTTGTATGTATACATAATACGTACGATGTTAAGGTATATGAAATATTTAAGTGATTTACTATTGATTCATTGAATGAAATTAATTTCCTGGTACAGTTTATGTTTACGCTTATGGACTTCAAGCGGTATAGGAGTTTTTTTTTCATTTTATTAATGGTTTGACAGGTAATTGAAATGTTTTATTTATTTAATTAATTTTAATGGAATATTCTCACAATAAACTCTAAACCTGAAGGTCAATATTACCAACGGATTATGAATGAAAAATTAAATTATTTTATAAAATAAATTTACGAATCCAGGTTTTTTAACTGAACTCTACTGTTGATGATGCAAAACAAGTGCAATTTAATATAAATTGAAACTATACTATACATTGGAAAGTGCTAAAAAGACGGCCTTTATAAATAGGATAAATTTGTCTAAACGTTTAGCAGGCTGATTTTACATGAACGATTTAACGAACTCTGCTGCATCAGAACAATTATTTGATATGTTTAGTATCTATACACTACATATTAAACCAGCATATTAAACCAGCTGATCATGGATATATGTATAAGTAAAAATAAAGAAATGGCTTGCAAAAATGTTAATGGCACAATTATCAATACTTATGGCACAAGGTTGCTATGGTAAATCTCGGACACAAACGTTTGTTCACACATACTTTAATTCTAGCAGATGTTAATCATTTGATCATAGCTGCCGATTTCATCAGCAAATTCGATAACCTTATCGATTTCAAACACAAACGGCTGTTTGATTCAGCGACTGAGTTTCTAATACTTTAACCTTAAAATCTGATTCATCATATTGTTACGATAGGTCATTTACTCTTATCAAGACCACGTTGACAAGACCCAATACGCCTCAAAGTTGCTTATACTGAATTCCAGCATATGGTGGACTAAGAAATTGGCCGACTATCGGCAGGCATCTTCTGTCTCTTACCTACTTCATATGTGGTCAAACCAAAAGATCAAGATTAGATACCTTGACGTAGTTAAAGTACCAAATCGTTACCCGATTTCCCACATTCAAAACTTCTGCATGTATATACTTGGATGCACAATTTTACCCAAATTGATCTATTCAGAGCAAATCTACAAATTCAGTTGGGAACCACTTGGATTCTTTTCCGAGAAACAAACTGAAGCTGAACAAAGATATTCTGTATTTGACAGGGAATTACTTGCAATATATGTGTCAATAAAGCACTTCTGAAATTTTGCAAAAGGACGGAATTTTACTATACACCGACCACAATATTCTGACTATAGCACTTCAGTTATAACTGAACTTAATCCAAAACAAGCACGACTTTTGGATAACATCAGGTAGCTTACCACGAATACTATGTGAAAGGTAAAAACATGTCGTTTCGAATACGATTATCTCACACGGTCGACCACGAAGCGGAATCAAATAACAATCAAACAAACACAATCGCAACAGTTGACGCTAATTTCGACTATCACACAATCACTCAGGCACAAAAAGCAGACTTATAACTTCAGAATTCACTTTCTTGTTCCGGAGCTCGCGATAATTCAAACAATTATAATCTAGAGCTTCTTAAAATGCTTGGTTTTCAAATATACTGCGAAACAACATCTGGAACCAATAGTCTATATATCGCCAAGCCGGGCTCCGTCTAATTCGAAATTTCACCAGGTCGATTTGAACATATTCATATGGACTTGTTTAGACATATTCAGTGAAACCTGTTTCACCGTCCAACAGATAGAAATATCTTTTAAATTGTATCGACAGATTTATCCGATGCTCCGAAGAATATTGCATGATCGATATGTCAGCCCAGCCCATGGCCAAAACACTTGTAAACAATTACATTTCCCGATTCGGCGTTTCGCTTGAAATAACGACCGAATAAGGAACGCAATTCAAGTTTAATCTCTTCATTGGATTAACGAAAGTACTCAGATCACTTCGCACACGAAAATCACCATCAAGCGAATGGCATGGTTAAATGGTTCCATCGACAGCTTAATGCTGCACTATGGGCTCAAGAAAATACAATTCATTGGAACTCAGAAATATTTATCATTCTACTTGGCATACAAGCCATGGTTAAAGAAGATTTAACGAACAACGGAATCCAAATGAAATCAAAACCATACTTTAGTTCAAGACATGCCAATCAGATTTCACTTCAATTGCAATTTAAAGGTCTTTGTGAATATATTAAAATATTTAGTTAAAAATATAGGGGATAATAAATAATTGAGGGTAAATATTTTTAACAATAAATTTAAATTTGATGTGTGAAATTAAATTTGCTATTAAAATTTTGACAGCTATAAATCGTACAAACATAGAAACACAAATTGAATCGCTTCGGTAATTGTCAAAAAAGAGGTTATGATTTTTTAAATTCACTTGTTAAAATTAATAGACGGTCTCTACCTCGTTAAATTATTTTATAAATTTTTTGTGGTAAATAAAAAAAAAATTAAAATTAGCTGTCAAATTTTTTTATGTTTACCATATTTTTAACACACTTAAAAACTCTTGTAGACCGCGTAAAAAACGCGTAAAAAGTGGAAATTTTAACTTTTTACTCACCACAAAATTATTAACTGATCGCGATTCAGTTAACAATTTTAATCATATTTTTCTTTGAGGTTTTGGGCATCATATAACTATAGATAAAAAATTTACTAGTAATTTATTTTATCTATTTTTATTTCTACCAAAGTTAAAATACTTAAGTCGCACATGACCTTAGACGACAATAATATTATTGCAATTGTGTTATGCAACAAAACCAATCAATCTTCTTGACTAAACTGTCACTGTATGTGTCTCATATTTTGTGTCTTTATTTATGATACAACAACAAAACATAAGAGTGGCTCTTCATATTTGGTGCTCATTTAAATTTGTATGCGTTTGGGCAATATATGCAAATCAAAGTAAAACGCATCACCTACTTTTTATAGTGCTCATTGGTTATTGATTAATTGATATTATTCTTGTAGTATTAGTCTGGTGGGTAAAGGAGGAATGTATATAATTCGAATTAGTATAGTTACAGTGTTGATAATTATTAAAAATTAATAAACAATAAATTAATAAAATAGTTTTTATGTTATTAATATAAGTGAAGTGAATATCATAAATTATTCAAGCAACGAAAGCCATTATATTGAAAATTACAAAGATCCATTCAAACTTTACTAAACCTCAAAAGACATTCACAAGTTACATAAACTTCTTTATTATCATCGTTTGCATGGCATTTTTAACAATTGGTTTTTTATTTTATCATCACCTACCACCTATTTTTGCAATTTTTGAAATAAATATAAAATAAAATATAATATAATAAAATATAATATAATAAAATATAATATAATAAAATATAAAATATAAATATAAACCACATTTTTACCATATTTCGATTAAAAATTATACATGCGCAAATTGTTTTATTTATTTAAAAAATCTGTCAAGTTAATCATATTTTATGGATAAAAATAATAATACAGCTCTATATTTAATTTTATTTTATTTACATACATATATATATATATATATATATATATATATATATATATATATATATATATATATATATATATATATATATATATATATATATATATATATATATATATATATTATATATTTATAAATATATATATATATATATATATATATATATACATATATATATATATATATATATATATATATATATATATATATATATATATATATATATATATATATATATATATTTGTGAGTGTGTTATATCGCCAATTTAATTTAATTTTTTTTAAATAATAAAATAAATAAAAATTGTTTTAAAAAAATATTTAATTGATTTGGTGTTTTTTTAGTGTAGTTTTATTGACCTGCAACATTACAAACAAAACAAAAAAAAATTTTGCATAAACGATAATAAAATTTTCTTTTTTCGTTTCGGTTTTAATTGCAATAATCAAAAGTTTGGGTTCAATTAATTTTAATGGATTTTAAAAAAAAAGTTTAAAATTTAATTTATTAACAGCGAAACATATTTTGAATAATAATAAAATGACATAAAAAGTGAACAATGGGCATCACCTATCGTTTTCTTTTAACTACTGATCACTTTTAATGTTACTGGGAAACTTTTAAAATCAAATAACTTTCAAAATTTTTTCAATTCGCTATGCAATTTCCTAATGAACTATACATTGTAATTTGAGACAAATTTGACAGCAATAATTAGAAAAAAATTACTACACAAAACCAACAACAAATAATTAATTAATCCTCTACATAGTCAGCTAGCATATATCGTGCGTATATAACAATGATCCTCGAAAGTCATGTTAATCCCTAGTCTATTTATTATACATATAATATGAAAAGGAAAAACAATAATAAACTCAACAAGACCAATAAAAATAATTTTTCAACAATAAAAAAACCAAAACAATGTTAATTATTTTTAGTTTATTTATCAACAAGCAACAATAACAACACAAGAAAAGAAAAACAATAAAATGAAAATAAGGACGAGAAGTTATAGTTATTTTTGCCTTTTTTTATGTCATTGTGAAAATATGTAACGTTTAGATTTTATTTTTCATTAAAGCCACTAAAATTTATTATAATATTTTAACAAAACTTAAATAATTTTCATGAAAAAAACAATTTTTCTTTTTTACTTTATTTCCTTATTTATTATAATAATTTTTATACTTTGTTTACTAAACGAGTTTATACCAATAATGTGTTAGTATACAAAGGTAAAACTACTTTGTATTGGCCAAAGCTTATGTCATTTTTATAGTAGTGTGTAAGATAAGCATAAGGAAAACGACGGAAGGAAAAATAAATTTATAGTTAAACGACGTTGAATAAAAAAAAAAAGTAAAATATTTATTTATTATGGAAAAGTATTTTATTATTATTTTTTATTTTATGTTTTATCGTTTATATTCGATTAGTTTATGACAATAGAGAGCGATACCAAAATCACTTTTCATATAAACAGTGATTTTTTAAATAGAGAAGATAAATACGAGTGTGGTATGGTAAGTGTGTTTCTGTATTACTAATGTTCTCGGGGAAGCGAAAATTTAAATTGTTTCATGTATTATTAATGTAAGTATTTGAAGTATCTAAAATGCAATAATTGCAATTTTGAAGTGTTATTTCAATACTTACATTTTTGATAAAAAGTAGTATCGATTTGAATAAAACTACGAAAATCTTAACCAACAATTCAAATTTCGAAAATATTTATTAATAAAAACTTTAAGAAATTTTAATTTAGGGAAAAGTGTGAAAAAACAGAAAGAGCTAGGGTCTCTTTTACAATGTTTAACCAAATTTCTAAATTTTAAGTTAAAATATGTATTTAACATATAAAACATTTCCCTAGCAATTATTTTTTACTTATATATATATATATATATATATATATATATATATATATATATATATATATATATATATATATATATATATATATATATATATATGTATATATATATATATATATATATATATATATATATATATATATATATATATATGTATATAAGTCGATGTTCTTTCACAGAGTATTGGCTATTTATAAAGAAAAACCTTGCAGTTCTTGAAATATTCTTGTTTTAAACCCATGCTTTAGAGTATTTATAACTAGCAAAATAATGAAACAGTAAAGATAGAATTACAAATAGATCTTTACTTGAAGATAGTATCAGAAAAACTGAAGAACATCAATAATTTTAATGAGTATTCTGCATGCTACTAATTTTATTGGTATTTGCAAACTTTGGTGGTAGAATTTTACCAAGTAATTACTCAAGATTTTATCTACTTATAAAATTCTTTTTAGAAATAAATCTTTCCGTGACCAACCATGAACTAGTTTATACTAATTACTAATCATTTCAATTAAAACCTGGTGTTACTAACATTATTCGAAGAGTCCTAAAAAATATACCGTAACCAATAATCAGCAGTAATTAATGAGGTAAACGATAATTCTATGATAAATAAATCTGCAAATACCCTTTTTTTCTCTGCTAGTCTGTTTTCTCAGGACGCATATACATACAATTTTACTTCCATTTATCATCTGCAATATGCATAGATAATTATGGTAATCTTATAGATAATTATGGTAATATCTTTATTTAAAATTTTGTTTTTCTTTTATAACTATTTCCTTTATTATAATTTTTTTTTGTTTTTATTTGAACCCTGCAGTCTTTTCTGTGGCCGAAGCTCTCCCAACACTTTCACGGTAAATTTTTAAAGTCTTTGTTAAGCCGGTTGGATTAAGCCCGTTATATTTCGAGTCTGGATTTAAAAGATGCCTTTTGGCAAATACCTTTCGATCCAGATTCAAAAGAAAAGACGGCATTTACCATTCCGGGACGCCCATTTTTATCAATTTAAAGTGATTCCTTTTCTTTGTAATTCGCTGTAAACTGATTTCGATGAACAGTTATCACTGTTTCAGGATGTCACCGAGAGGTAGATAAAAACTGGACTTACGATAAACGCTCAGAAAAGTAAATTTTTATTGAAAGAGATCGATTACTTTGGTTATTTAGTTGGTGAGAGAAGATTGCAACCTAATCCGGATAAGATTGAAACCATTACAAAATTCCCTACGCCGAAAAACGGACGGCAAATAAGAGGGTTTCTTGGCGTCTCGGGGTAGTATCGACGTTCCATTAAAAGGTATTCCACGTTGTCGGCTACTCTTTCTTGTCTAATAAAAAAGAACCAAAAGTTTGTATATTCTGAGGAAGCAGAAAATGCCTTCTCTAAATTAAAGGAAGCTCCCGTATTGATTTCTCTGAACTTTAAAGCACTGTGCTACATCCAATGCGATACAAGTTCAACTGCCATTGGAGCAGTTCTGTTCCAAAGGGGCGACGAAGGAAACGACAGACCTATCGCTTACATGTTTAAAAAACTTAATGGTACTCAACGTAATTACTCGGTTACGGAAAAGTAATATTTGGCCGCAAAAGAAGCCATTTAAAAAAAATAGGTTATATGTAGATGGCCTGCTGTTTACTGTTATAAGCTAAAGGGTACCTCTAAACATAAAAATGCACAGTAAATATTAAAAAGCTTTGCCGATGAACTTGAACTTGAATATGAAAAGTGGCTCATCACGAAAATTTGTTTTATTATTTCTGTATCTCCAATTCAGTCATTCGTGGTATTTCAAGGATCCATTTCCCTTGCGGGTTCAATCCCAACGACCCGCTGGTTATATCATTTAGTTGTTTCCTCAATGTATGACCAACCCATCTTTATTTCCGTTTCATTATTTCGGTCTTAATGTCCAACTACTGTATGATGCTGTGTAGCTCGATGTTTGATATTCAGTCAGATGCAATCCAATAATTGTCAGGGCACTTATTTACTATACAAAGTGTACCACACCAAGTGTGGTTAAGTGTCACGGCACTTAACCTGCAGTTTTTGTGTTAACAAACTTTTTAAATGATTTCACAAACTAGTGGTACATTTGTTTCTTGGTCTTGCGAGAGAGGAGAGATATTCCAGATTCTATGCTTGTTAAAATTGTCAAAACATTACATGTAGTATATATTAAACTATTTAGTAACGTGAAGTCAAACGCTGGAATTTATAAAAGTTCCGAGATCATGGAGAATATCAACTATTATTCCCATTCCATAACTTTCTGTCCAATGAATACACTACCTAAGGATCTGTGTTAGAACGAATTGTTAAAGTTCAACCAATAAACCACAATAACAACAACACTATACTAGTCGACCTAGCAGTCTTTCTAGATTTTTAACGAACTTTTGAAACAATCAATAGACAAATTTTATTAAAAAATTAAACAAATATGAAATACATGGCGCGGAATTTTAGTGGTTCAATAATTATCTTTACGAAAGACAATAATATAAAAAAGTCGATAACCACATCTCTAAGCCAATACAAAAAAATCTCAGAGTGAAGCAAGGTTCTACTTTAGGGCTATAGCTTTTTATTCTACACATCAATGAAATAGTGAAAGTTGTACAAAATTGTAAAGTGAATATGTTTGCTGATGGTACCTTGATTACAATTGCTGCACCAATAACCCTTATTGAAACTGTGTAAAAAATAAACAAAGATTTGGAGAATCTATGAAAATGACTAGTGTATCATAAAATGACCCTTAACATTTCTAAAACCAAGTTCATAATTCTGTCAATAAAACTAAAAGTAGAATGTAATCAACACATATTAATTGCTCATAATGTGATCAATTGATATATTGCTAAAATATTGCTAAAAAAATTAATAAAAAGCTAGGGCTATATAGACGTAACGAGAAAATATCGCGTGAGCCAAATATTATATTTTTCCAATCAATTATTGCACCGAATATTGATTGTTGTTCATCAGTGTTATTCATAATGAAACAATCACAAGTATATCGTCTCCAAAAAATACAAATGTATACGAGGTACTTTAAGAACAGACCATAGGGTACATACGTCAATGCTTGAAGTTTCATAAGCAAAATTATATAATTCAAAATTATATAATTCACGAAGCAATTTCTACTCTTTGAAAGGAATACGTGAGTTTGAGCTTCAACATAAACTATGTGCATAATCCTTATAATAATAAGGAATTGTTTTGATGTTGTGAAGATAACAATTTAGTTTTTAATCAGAACAATGCTTCTGCCGAATTAATATTTTTATTTTTCTAACTTTTTTAACACTTAATTTTTACATAGATTTATCACTCAAGCGCATACGATCATCAATATCGTCTGATATTTAAGTTCATTTAAACAAGTAGAGCACACTAAGTTAGAGTAAGATCATTTGCAAAGGCCACAACATTACCGAAAAGCTTTAGGTCAAGAACAGAACCAATGTACTCTAGAAAAAAAGAGGTCCAGTGACTGATCCCTAAGGTATTCCCGATAGATTTTCATTGAATTCACTTTTAATATCATTTATTTTCACATCTTGAAATCTTCTTTCCTCTATAACGCTAGCGCGTAAACTGAAAATAAAAAACACAAAAATGAGAGCTACTCGAAGAATATGAACAAAAAATAGTACTAGAGCAATTTTTGAGCTAGAATCTCAGATCACATAATGATAGTTAAAAATATTTCAAGGCAATGAGAACTATTAAATTATTTGATTAGCTAAAACGTTTTAATTTTGAAATCTCGATACTCATTTTAGTATATACCCCGGGCATCAAGGCTAGAATAAAAAATACTCAAAAGCTTTTATTGGTCGTAAGTATAACTTAAACGATAAACGACGTCATATTATCACTGAAGTAGAATTCACAGTTACATAAGACTTGACTTGATGTAAATGGAGAAAAAACTAATATGATTAAATTCGTGCCGCTTTAACCTTTGCGATAAATCACTGAAAGCAGTGATACAGTTTTATTTAGCCAGTAAACTAGACTATAGGTATATAGTAACCATAGTAATAAGTGACAATTGTAAAAATTTTTTTCAACATCGATTATATCGATTACTGCAAATTGATATTTGCTGTGGAACCTTGCACAAAATCTACCTGGATGTGACAATTTCACAAACTTATACGACTGATGAATTATAAATTAGAATAGTAGATTGTTTAAATAATAGGCCAGCAAAAAAGTACTTACATAAATTACTTTACTATGGAGAATTTTTTTATTTAAAAAAAAAATTATCAATTTATGACACCGAAAATTTAATGTATTATGCGTGAAACGGACCAAAATATAAACGATGAGTTTAAAATGTTCTATAGATGTAAATAAACATATCTGTATGGACCACACGCATCATTATTTATCTTTTTCGGACAATTTATTTGATAAATTGAGATAGCTATATATTTACGCAAATTACCTATTAAAATATCGTTTTTTTTACGAAAAAGGGTATCTCAAATTACCATAATATATATACCAGCCATGAAAAATCTCATATCAATCATTTCGTATGACATAGATAACTCGTTTGGGGAAATATTGAGTTCAATTCAAATCCCTATTCCCGTTTATGTTTTCCATAACAAATGAACATTTTTTTTTACCTTTTTTTTTGTCAAATTTGTGATAGTACTTCGTATCACTAACAACTACTCGCCATGGGAACTAGAATATTATTTCTTGGTTACCTTAATTGATATGGATTTCCGAATCGATTTTATACCATAAACAATATATGGCCAATCATATGAAGTTTGACTTACCTGAAAAAGAGAAAAAAACAAGAAATTAAAATCATATATATTGGAATTCCGAACTATCTATATGTTCATATATAGAATATAAATGTATGATTTATAATGTTTGATAATGGTATATGGTTCCTTTTATACAGAAATAGTAAAAATTCCTTTTAAAATCGATAATAAATTTTTTTGTGCTTCTCGTAATTGTTTCATTTGACACACAAGAAGGAGATAAAAAATTCCATTAAAACCACTTTTTTATGGTTATTCCTTCAGATCCTTGTAGAAATTTATTATATGCATAATCCTCGTTGGCGACAAAGCAACCATCATATTCCCGCTTTTGAAAAAAAAAATAGAGCAGCACTATTTATAGCAATAAATTTGCATTTAATTATAGAGACAATTTATATCCAATATATGGCCTTTTTTTATTCACTTCACAATCATTGGTTTCTAAAGCACCCTATATATTATATTTAGCAAAGACGTGCTACTCTCTTAAGCTTAGTACTCAGTTCAAATTGAAATGAAATTTAACGGGGTCTCCAAAAATCTATTTATTTCCGTGTGAAATAGAAAAATATTTTTTTGGAGAATTATTATTTTTTTGACATAAATAACACCAACAAAAAAAGAAATGTAAAATATGCAATTTTCGATTTCAATTGTAAAATTTCTTCAATTGTTTTGTTGTAGACGCCGCGCCATTTCATTAACTATATTAAACTAATAATTGTGATTTTTCAGAAAACACAATAAAACTCAGCCAAAAAAACGTTAAGAATAAAAATGGCACGGCGTCTATCATAAAACAAATAATTTTCATTTTCAAAATCAGATCTGTCAAAATTCCGCACGAAAATAATGGGTTGATATATTAATTTCGAGCGAAAAAAAGATTGGAGAGTTTATGCGCGTCATCTCTGGAAAATGCCATGTACTTGAATAAATTTTGATTTTTTGCTCGTGTCTGAGTACTCAAACGAAATCTCCTCAAGTGAAATTTTTCGTTTCTGATTTCCCTTTCATAAAATCGTATGAAGATTTCACTCGAAATCGAACTGAGTACTATAGGCTTTACTTGAGGCACGAGTATTTATGGTGTTGCGTAAAATATGACGCGAAAAATGTTAAAAAGGACACAAAATAGTGATCGAAAATAGTTGTATACTGTAAACTATGATCATGTTTAGACAACAAAGGTATGCGTGGGCTAATTTAAACAAAGCATTCGATGACAGAGAATTGATTAGGCGTTTTGCATGTATTAACAGCAACGACACTTGCAAAGTAAAGCACAGTGGAACAGTACATGAACTTAATAGTAGCGACAGCGCATAAAATGAGTGCAATTGTTGTGGACTGGTATAACCCCATGATAATGGAAATAGAAAATAGTGGTGTACAAATAAGCGCTGATTTCATTAAAACGATGTTGCTTTAGTACGTGAAGAAGGAAACCTACAGATCATCGGCGATGTACTCAAAATTTGCAAAAGCAGAAAAGCCAAAAAAATAGAGACAAAAAAGCACCGAGATGCTACACCTTATATGGTAATATGCGGTAAAAACCTTAAATAATTTAAAAAATGTCTCGACACCGCCTACCACGCAAGTTATCACGGCAGTCAACGGAAAATTAGATTTTGACGTTATGCGAAATCTGGAATTGGATGTTGTCGACAGGCGGAAGCAATCATCCGTGGTTGTGAATTACGTATTATGAGTGCTTATATTGTCAGTGAGCAAGATCAAAAGTCATAGAAATATTGTAATTTTTAATTATGATGGACGCAAGGTGATTAATAGTGTTAGTGTAGCCGAGTTTGCGATATTTATCGGTTTTGATCGACAGTAAGACGTTGTTATGTCCTTTGAGAAATGATAAGTGCATGCCATCAACGTTTGGGTCATATGAATGGTTAAACTGTTAAGAAACTGAAAGGTGCGGTCGACGGGATGCATTTTTATTCCAAAAAAACTAATCCGAGTGAAGTTTGTTTGAAAGCAAAAGCAAACACGGCACCTATTTACAAAAATCATTACCAAATCTGACAGCGCCTATAGTAACTGAAAACAGTAATATACTTAGTTTTCTTAAAACATGTGGAATTGGATATCAAACGTCGGCATCTTACACAAAGGAACATAATCGTGTCGCCGAAAGGATGAGCATAACCCTTGTTGGTAAACCACGTTGTATTTTGATTAAGGCTGTAATATGACGAATAGTTTCTGGACGGAAGCAGTTCTAACTGCGTCGTACTTAACTAATCGGACACCGTCTAGGGCAGTAAATAATCAGATTTCAAATGACATATGAAGTGAATATATTCAGAGAAACTGTCTTCAGTGCAAGAACTACCAGTGGACTCGATTGTGACCAACAATGATGTCTCTGTCGGTGTTGAATACTTCAGCAATAACTGGTTTAAAGCAGACAGCCTAACAATGTTGAGATTATGGTTTCGCATGACGGCGACGAGTATGTACTACAAATTGAAGTGGACCGTCAGGGCTTCCAAGAAGATTAGACATAGAATTTCAAAAGGATAACGAAACTTTTGTTCGTACATATCAAATCATTGGAATTGGATGATTCTATATGTCAGTTGAAGAGGTATTATCGAAATCAGATGCAAATTTGTGGAAATCAGCGAGAGGAATATGATGTTTTAATTTAAAATGTTATGTGGGGGAATTAACAGATTTGCCTCCCAAAACTAAACCGTTTGCGTTTGGTGGTTATATCTAGTTAAAACCAAAAGAAATTACGAAAGACGAGTTGTGAGATATAAGGCTCCATTGGTAATAAAAGCCTATGCGCAAAAGAATGGAATCGACTATGAAGAAACTTATTCGTCTGTAGTGTGATATAGCTCAATTCGATTCTTGATGGCCTTAGCGATGAAGTTAAATCTCGACTTAGACAGTAGATGGATGCAGTGATGGCCTTTTACAAGTACGTGAATATATATATAAACTGAAGCCAGAAGGACATATTTCAACGAAAAGTACAAAAGTGTGTAAATTTAGGAAATCCTTTTATAGATTAAAACAAGCTAGTAGAGATTGGAATGTGAAGCTGAACAGAGTTCTGAGAAAGGTCAGATTAATAAAATTGAATGCTGATCCATGTGTGTATTTTAAAATTACCAATAGTGAAATACTTGTGGCATAATTTATGTCGACGATATACTTAATTTGTTAAACGATAAAAGTTCCAAGGAGCACTCGAAATCGTGCTTAATGAAACTCTTGAAATCAAAGATATATAGTGATGCTATATAGTCACAGGTTGACAAAGAGCACGATGCCACAAAATGAATCGTTGATGGACGAGATGAAAAATGTTCCTTACCAAGGAGTAGATTTAAATTGCAATCGAGGAAAAACGCACTGGGCAGATGCCAAGCTAGAATTAAGTCATGCTGATTCATCAGTTGCAGAGTACGCTGATTGAGATTGGTCCAAATTGAGACTTGGACGATAGTCGGTCGACTACTGAATATATGTTCTGCATGCAATGAGGGGCAAAAAATGGAATCCAAAAAAATCAATAAACTATTGCCTCTCTTTCTACCACATAAGCTTAGTATATAAGTATATATAAGCAGTTCAGGAGTTATTGTGGGCAAGCAGTTATTGTCGCTGAAGTTTCTAGAGAAAAAAATTGATCCATAAAACAAAAAAACAAATCGTTGTTTATTGTAATAATAAAGGGGCTATCGACCTAGCCCAGAGAATGCTTATTATTCAAGAACAAAGTATCTTGATATAACGCATCACTTTATTCGACGCATCAAGGTGATCAAGGAGTTGTTGATCTTCGACATGTTGTAACTGAAGCCATGATTGCAGAAGCACCGAGAAAGCTGTGCTATTTAAATGGATCACTTCCTGCTATAATTCAGTAGGGTGCTTAATAAAAATCAATTCAGTGGGGGTGTTAGGGGTGTATTACTTAACTACATATTTCGTAAACAACAACAATATAATTCACAAACTATGTGGATAATTAACCACGGTTAATGCAAATAACGTGGAGATAGTGAGGGGCAAGCTTTTGTATCAATGTGTTGCAACGCATACTCGTGTGGAAAAACCAATCATCGCTAAATGATTGACAATACATTGACAACAAACGATATAATTTTGCCATGTTGACAATAAGTTTGAGACATGTTGAATCATTGACAATTTTAAAAGTTAAAGCTATAGTATAAACTCAAGTCTAAGAACAACCAGCGTTGTACAGTAATAAATTTATGATAATGCTTAAAACTGTTAAAATTTTAAAATTGTTAACTTAAAAACTATAAAATAAATTAAATCCTTAATTTCGGTTAAGAAAAAAAAACTAATATCCTTTTACATTTATATACTCGTACCATGTACGTCGGAGCTTTCTAAATATTTTTTTTTTGTTATACTTGGGAAACATTAAACGACTTGAATTTTTCTTTTTAGCTTGACATAAAACATTTCTTATATTCTTTTGGTTTGATTGTTTGAAGTTGAGAAAGCAAACATAAAAAAAAAAAAATAATAATAACACAAAAGAAGTAAGTTTCTTATGTACTTTAGATTTCTGGGGGTAGACCATATCGATTTTTATCAGTATATTTGCTAGATGAGCAGCAGGAGGATATAATTTTGTTTTGTTATTTTTTAAGGATTATCCAATATTTTATTTGTCTAACAATTCAACAAAAATGTTTTATTGACTTTGTTATTTTACGTTTCGTCTTCAAAAATCTATAAAAGGAAAAAGTTGATTTATTAAGGATACTGTATTTAGTTTTGTTTAGTTAGTATTTGGTTCAATGGAATTTCATCTATACTCTCTCATCTCCCTCTTTTATATATATATATATATATATATATATATATATATATATATATATATATATATATATATACATATATATATATATATTTATATATATATTTATATATATATACATATATATATATATATATATATATATATATATATATATATATATATATATATATATATATATATACATATATACATTTATATATATATATATATATATATATATATATATATATATATATATATATATATATATATATATATATATATATATACATTGATTGAATGATTGATAGCGGATTAATCGGAAAACTATACTTAAGCCAATCGAAATACGTATTTACTTTACTGTTTGAATTGCAACATCGACTCAATTTGTCAATTCGTCCAAAAAAATCAGAATCCTTTTCAAATTCGTTAGTTGTCTACCTGCTGATTACAGTCCTTCTGGAGTTAATTCGTTGAATCCATTCATTTGTAAAATAAAATGTAAAAGATAAATTTTAACGACATTTTAGGGTTTTCTTTTGATTTTTGGGTCATTTCCTATCTGTTTAAAAAAATCTTTCCTCATTTCGTTGATTTTTGTTTTTTCACCATTCATAAATTAATCTGGTCTTTGGTTTTGTTGTGATTTTATAGAACTTTTGTTTTTGTGTTATATGTTGTACTGGTTTTATCTTGATGCTTGTTCTATTTTAATGTTTAATCGCGATTAATTTTTTTATGTTTTTTTTATTTTAAACATGAAGGTTTTTGTTGAAAATTATCCATAACCAATTCATTTTATTTCGAAGGACAATAAGAGATGTGTAAGATTAAAAGTGTGTGTGGTATTAAATATGGGTTTGATATTGGTTCAAGTACCTTGATTTATAAAAAGTACGATCTGTACAACACTCTACTAGTGCGGTACGCGATATTCTCTCAGTTATATAAAACTATGATAGGTCCTTATTATACTGAACTTTTCGGTTTTTTATTTAGTCTGTCTAAGTAAAGCACATTAAACAGCTTAAAATTTAAATAAATTTACTACAATTTAAATGGTTTTCAACTTTTATTATAATATTAACGAATTCGTGTAGAGAATTTTAAGTTACTGTCAAAAAGTGTACTAATTTCTCTTATCTCGTAAACCTATTTCTAATCAGACCAATTTTAATAAAAAAGAGATTTTAAAAAATAATAAAAGAGAACAAATTTATCATTGGACAAAAGAAATTATCATTGAAAAAGCCTTAGCAAAACCAGACCTAAGAGTTCCTATACGGGCTGTTAATTTAACGGATCAGAAAGAAACCATCAAGAAGAGAACTATCATCGAAAATAGTGAAGGGGTATCCACAATAGTGAAATGTGTAAAATCGACTCCCAGTGTACAAGCCAAAGAACAACGGCAGCGGAAACAGTTGAGATCTAACGCGCAATTGGACGTAACACTTATACACCGAAACAGAAACAGGCAGCGAAAGCATTACTGATAAAATACATGTCCATTTAGTGTAGTGCTCCAGGAGCAGAGATGTCATTATGTCATAGGCGCTATTACTAAGTTTGCTATTAGTAAAGCAGGGGAGATTGTTAGAACGGTAACCAAAATGAAAACATCAGAGTATTGAGCAATCGAGCAGTTATTAGAGCTCACTAGTGGTACTGGTGGAAGAAAAGGTGACAGTCTAAGATTCTGCGTCGATTATAAAAAGGTCAACGCCATAACAAAGATGGAAATTGCCGACATATTGGATACACTAGCAGGAGTACGAATATTCTCGACACTTGATTTGCTGAGCGGATATTGGCAGGTGAAAGTTACAGACGAGGATAAAGAAAAAACAGCGTTCAGTGTAGGCAATGGGTTATGTAACGTGCTTGCGGTTTTCGAACAGGTAGTGTAAATTGCTCCGTGACGAGGTCAAATATTTCACAAAGTAACAACATATGGAATACACACGGGTGAGAAAAATATTTCAGCAGTAAAGGCCCAGCCCAGATTCTGATCGAAAAAGACAGGGTTCGGATTCCAGAGATTTATCCAAAATACGAGTAAGATTTTGCTGGTTGGGATGTGGCATTCAATATAATAGGATGGTGTGAAAAGTGCGTGACCAATGTATGGCGGTTAAAAAGCCTGCTAGAAGAAGTCGAGGTACAATGCGGCAGTATAACGTTGGGTTACCATTCAAAAGAATCGCGATGGATATTGCAGTACCGTTTCCAACCAATGCCAGTGGAAATAAATAATTTGCTGGTATTAATGGATTAATTCAGCAAGTGTTCGTAGTTATATCCAATACCATATAAAAAGACAACGACCATCACGGATGCTGTGGTGAACATTTAGATCAGTCGATTTTGGGTACCGATAAGGGTTCATTCGGAACAGAAACGTAATTTAGAGTCCGTTGTATTCTAGTAGATGTGTCAAATGCTGTGGAACCAATAGATACAATTCGATTTAAGAAAATAAATCATTAAATCGTTTGCATTTTGCTGTGGTCTGCGTTATAATCCCTAGTCAGTTCTTTCGACTGTCTTTCGTATTTAGATGCAAAAAACCTGTTTGATAATTGGAAAATAATAACGAAATATTGATTTAAAAATGAAAATTACGTTCCCCTTTTTTATAATCAGTCTCATATAATATTTATAACAATATAATATTGCATTTTCATGCTGACAGTTATTTAATTTAATTTTAATTTTTAATTTTTTTTAATATTATTAACATTATCACAAATATTTTTATAGTTTTAATGAAAATAAGGTTCAGTTTGTTGTTGAATCCTTTTTTTTTAAACAACAAAAACAATTTTTTTGGTTGTTGTAATTTATACTTGTTAAATTTAAATTATATTTAAAATTTAAATAAAAATACAACATAAAAAGTTTTTCAATTAAAAACATGAAACTTTTGAAAGCTTTAAGTTTTTTGTGTTATAAAAAAAATGGTGCTTTGTATTTGACAATAATTTGATTTGTTTCGTATTGTTTTTTACAATTTTTGGTTTGGAGGCTGCTATTTAATTTACAGCATTATCTAATGTTTGTTTTGTTATTCAGGAGGGAAATTTGAATAAGAAGATTTTACTTGGAAAATTTTAAGAAATATATTCATTTTTATGTAATTAGTTTTGTTATGTCTAAATTAAATTGTGACCTTTGGCTCAAATTGTAATTGACAGAATGTTGTCCAAATTTTATTACGTCTCACTGCAGATTATATTAATTATTGACCCAAAAATCATAAAATAAAATAGTTTTGATCATTATTTAATTGAATATTGCTCAAAATTAAAATAAAATACAATAATTGATACGAGTAATTGGTATGGTTAGAGTAAACTAGCACTCACCAATCAAATAGTTTATATTTTATATAAACAATTTGAATTATTATTGTGGTTTTAATTCAACTATAAAATTAATATGTTTTTATAATTATGAAATTTTTGTGTTAAACCAAAATTACAATCAATCAAAGAGTATATAGAAAATATAATTTTCAATTAAACGATGAATTAATATTCTACCTTGAGATATACCTACCATATTTCTAAATATATAAACATATAGACATATATAAATATTTGATATAGAACTAATTTTACCGGATACTATCTAAAACCTATTGTCTGTATGGGATTTACATTTGTGAATTACTTTAAAAAACCATAATTTGGATAACATTTAATGAAAAACCACGTAAAACTTAATTGATATTTTCTGATTTTAATGAGATTATAAATAGGTTTATCTTATTAGAACAACGTATTACGGATTCACGCAAGCTTTTATCAAAAATACATCGAGGAAGAAAACTAATGTCCCACCAGTCCTAGAACGCGATCTTAAATTGATTGACGCGCGTAAGCACAAAATATTGGGTTGGTAAACTTATTTAAGCTTCAAATAAAATAAATTGTCGACTGCTTTGAAATCCAAAACAACTTTTTTTATCTCTGGCCTAGAATAAATTGAACATCAAAATCGACGAGATTATTTTTAATAAAAAAATAACCTCGTCAATTTGAGGCTGTACTACCTGTAAGGCTGTACGTTCATGAACGTACAGCCTTACAGGTAGTACAGCCTTAATTTTTGAGCAGTCAATTTCTTAAATTGACAAGTAATTCAAAACGATACTTTTTGATATTTGGTAAAGTGCAATCAAACGAGCATGAGTCCGGTAATATTTACGAGTATGGGCCGACAGTCCCGCGATCCAACTCTACGACAAGCTAATGAAACTGTAGTGAAATTCTATTTATATAATGTGTTCTATTTATATTAGTACTATATATGTATTATAAATAATACATTTTAATTTGTTATCAAGTTCCTTGTAACCGGCTCATGATGAACTTTTATCATAGTGAGCATTCTAACAAAGCTGGCTGTATATTTAAGTTAAAATGGAAAAAATCTATTTGATTTATGATAGAATTCACACAATATGTTTTTAATATTAAGCCATTGGAACAGCCAATTTTCAATTTAATCTAAAAGCTTATAAATTCAACTGGATTATCATGGATTGTTTTAATCAGTTGGGTAATAAATTTTTTGCGGCAAGAGATTACAACGAAAACATATTTACTGGAGGGGGGCAACACCACTATCGCCGAAAGACAGAAAACTTTATGAAGTAATAGAGGAACAGAGTTTGGATTACTTTTGAGCTGGTCAACCACCTACTGGCCACCAGATAAAAAAAAGATTCCTGATCTAATCAAACTTTGCATACCGAAGAGTATTGCAACTAAACAGAAACAATATAGATAAGGCTAGTCGAACAAGGACCTTCTCTAGATATTCCACTCAGAATGATTGATTTTTAGGAAGCTGCATAGAAGTTAAAATAAACTATAAAAATGGCAGAAAAACTGATACACCCCTCGTCAATATTACCGAGTAAATGAATAAACTGCCCCGCAACATCCAGAACCGTGTTTAAGAAAAACGTAGAATAAGGAGAAACAAAACCAGGACTTATAGAATTATTTAAGTAAACTTTCCGCAATCGAAAAAGCATATTAATCTTTGTGAAAGGCAACGAAAAATTTCAAGACGCCAGTTAATTCAAATTCACCGATTAGACTGCAAATTGGAAATTGGACAAGATATAAAGAAAAAATATTAGCTTTTGCTGCTTATCTAAAAGAATTGTTTAAATATGCTAATAAAAAATACAATCAAAGATTATAAAAGACCGAAAAAGGCAACGAAGTATGATCTTATTACGTGAAAAAAGAGAATTACCTGATAAATGTTGAAAACTGATGGTAACAATTATCTTTAAAGCAAACATGCTAACTGGTAATATACCTCAGAAAAGACTGCAAAAAATGAAATACAAATATTGCCATTTAAATAACCAATAAGCATTCTTGAACAATATTGAAGTTTTTCAAAAAAAAAAAAAAAAAAAAAACTAAGCTTAACCCGTACTGGAAGAGTGTCAGGTTATAGACCATTGTGCAAGTACACAATGTTGTAAATATAATCAAAAACTCCTTTAAGTAAAATAAGTACTGTCTGCTGGTTTCTGGATGTTGCATAAGCATTTGATAAAACGTGGCTATTCATGGATTAATAAATTAATCGTTCATGGATTATTTGTATAAAACTAAAAAGCTATTGTCAAAAAATTTTCACTTAGTTCTGAGAAACTATTTTCTTCAAGGACAATATATCGTAAACCAAAATGAATCCACCAGTGGTCTAAATGGTATTAAAGCAGGTGTTCTACGATACGGCCATCTTGATGTCACACAAAAACTCTCACACTGCCTCACAAGACTTGCAAAATCATCTGTGTAAAATTGAGCAATTGCTAAAGGTCTGGTTCACTCTGAACAAATGCACTTGCCAACTAATAAAATACGGTGTAAATATCCCTCAACAATCAAAGGTTAAATACTTAGTTGTACACCTGGACCGCGCAAAGGTTAACCTGGAAAAATCATATCGAAGCGCAACCAAATAAAAAAACTTTTTCGAAAATATACTGGCTGATAGGAAGAAAATCAAAATTACCTTTGCGCAATAAAGTTTTGCAATACAAAGCGATAATTATATGCCCTTATGTACGTCTGGAATTACCGTGCAAGAATTAATTAAATTATTTATTCAACAAGTCTTTTTGTCATTTTTCGCAAAAAAACTTTTCTTTTGTTCGTTATCGTTTTAGCAATAATTAACTTTATTAAAACCGACTGTAATATCTTTAATTTGTAATCCCCAACTGAATCACACTTTATAAATAAAATAGACTAAAAATTGTGGAGGTAATTTATTTTACCTTCGACCAAAGATGTTTTGGTGTTACTTATCTAAGATGTTCTTTTTATAATGTTGTTAAAATATTAACGTAGGTAATTTGCTATAAATTAGTATGAATGAGTGTAAAACTGTAATAATTATAATAATAAGTAGGCACCAACAACAACCCTAGAAATAAAAAGGGAATTTTACAAATTGGTCTCTAAATATCCATTCGGTATACGAATCATATATATACGGATATATATATATATATATATATATATATATATATATATATATATATATATATATATATATATATATATATATATATATATATATATATATATATATATATATATATATATATATATATATATATATATATATATATATATATATATATATATATATATATATATATATATATATATATATATATATATATATATATATATATATATATATATATATATATATATATATATATATATATATATATATATATATATATATATATATATATATATATATATATATATATATATATATATATATATATATATATATATATATATATATATATATATATATATATATATATATATATATATATATATATATATATATATATATATATATATATATATATATATATATATATATATATATATATATATATATATATATATATATATATATATATATATATATATATATATATATATATATACATACACACACACAGTACAATAAAGAGGAAAATATAAAATGAAATGAAAATAAATTGATTAAATATGCCTTAAGTTTAGGAATAAAAGTTGTTCGTCTCTTTTGGTACATTTACATTCTGAATATATATCCTTCGCACTACAACAACGGGCAGTTGATGATAATATAATTTTCGTTCACCTTTTTTTTCGTGCAGCTTATTTCATTATTACTCACCTTAAGAATGTTAATGGTTTAAGAAGGTTATTATGTATATGAAGTAGATAAATTATTGAAAATTAAATAAAAGAAAATTATTATATTAGTAACAAAAAAAAAAAATTAAGTTTCATTTAATTATGATTTTATATAGATATAAAATAGAATAAAAGAAATTTTTACAATCTTATAAAGTAAAGAAGAAATTTTTACAGTTTGCTGTAAATATTAGGAAATAGTTAAGGTAATTTTTCTAATTAAGAAATCTTGTATTTTTTTTTTATTTCAAAGGAAAAATTAATTTTCTACTGTTTTTCTTAATAAATTCGTTGTTTTGTTTGTTCTTAACTATTATTATGCTGAAAATAGTTGGAAAAGTTAATTAAAAAAAAAAAAATTATGAAAGAAAATTGGAAATATAAAACTTTTATTTTTGTCACCAAGATTTACGAGTACTATAATATTATATATATATATGTATATCTGGATATATGTGTTAATTTTTTTGTTAGTCTTAATTAAAAGTTAGCAATTAAATTAACTTTGAAGTTTTTAAACTTTAACGATTTTGAATAGAACGAGTATATAATTTATGTAATTTTAAAGTTAATAATAATAAATTTATTTGGTATAAGACAAATTAATTAAGAATTAGTGTATTTTAATATTTTAAGAAACGTTTGAAATTCTACCCACACAAACTGCGAATGAAAAAATTAATTTTGTATGCAGATCGAAAGAGCTTGAAATACAAACTGAGAATTTTGAGTGTATTGAAAGTGTTGTGACGTGTTTTGTCTGTTTAACGGTTATTTCATTTAATTTTGGTGCTAAATAATTTTTTTTTGTCTTTTTAAACTTTTTGATTTCTAAATATTCTTTTAGAATTTTTGACATTTGTGATTTTGTGTTTATTAAGATTTAGAGTGTAGGAAAGCCAGTTTACTGATTTTTTCTTACTAACTCACCAAATATCAATTAGTTTTTCTTCTAGTGCTATATAATAATTTTTTTTTAATCTGTAAATTATCTAAATTTTAGAATTTTGAGTGTATTGAAAGTCCTAGGTCAAGTCAAGTTGTTTTTTTTTTGTTTAATTAATAATAATTTTAGCACAGAAAAAGTTAATTGAAAAACTGGATTGGACAGGATTTTTTTACTTAAATATATTTTAGAAATGAATAATTATATATTAGAATTTCACCCTGAAATTAGAATGAGGAAGTTGAATAAATAGGTAAACCCGGTTTTTTATGCATATATACGTGGTACTTTAGAAATGTGCCGTACGATCGTTAAGGTTTCGATAACCGCATCGTTTGATACAAATTTGTGTGAGTGGGTGGAAGTGTATGTATATGCTTATGCATGAATATTCGTGTATGTGTGAATATGTCCGTGCTTGCGAGTTTTCTTACATATAAATGTAAGTATTTCCATTTAAAAAATATAGGTATTTACATAATGCCTTCCCCTACTTTACCTATTGTTTTATGTAAAACGGCTGTAGTTATAGGTCCGGCGTTATTCGACAGATGGACATAGATCTTGGTCATATACAGCCTGAACAAACAATCAATCAGATCAAATGATCTGTAAGGCTCCGTGAAGTAAAAGAAGAAACCAACAATATAAATGCGAAAAAACTCCTTGAAATGATTTAATAACTGGGCACATTATAAAAGAACTATCAGGCAAACCTTAAACTTCTACACTTATTAAATGCTAAATAAAAACGGTAACGATACAAGACATTTAGGTATTCAATATCACTACATTATATCACTATACCTCCTACTATATATCAAAGATATTTCAAAAACTCTTCTGTAGATAAAGAAGCCTATAATATAGAGAGTGATCTTTTTGCATAATGATTTTATACTGCTTATCAGCTTGGATTTTGAAAAAAAAAACAGACGATCCTAAAGCAAGTCTGCAGAATCACAGATATTATAGAACGTATACTATAGAAGTAAAAAAGGTATGTTCAAGAATCTTTTGAATGTAGCTCAAGAATTTGATCGGGAATCGCATAAAAGATTAAAGTGCAAGTACATCGAGGCTTTTTTAGACAACTATGATACAGTTCTGAAACCCTACTTAACCAACAAGCATTTTCATGTAAAATATGAAGATAAATACTTGGAACTAAAGAAACTTTTAGCAGAAGTTCCGCAAAAAGTGTTCTGATTTCTATCTTGTATGTCCAGTTCTCACGAGGCATACCACTAATAAAACAACAACCATATATAGCTACATTTGCTGATGACACAGAAATTTTGGCAGAAAGAAGCAATGCACAGAGCAAGGTACAGACAAACAAGACAAATTGATTAATACAGTTAGTAACGGAATAAAGAAATGGATAATTAAGCTCAACGAAACCAAATCTGTTAATTTTCTTGTTTAATACAGAAAAATATCTATGCATGACTCTAGGTGCCAAATTAAAATAGAAGCAATACGTCAAAAAAAACGAATTAAACATCCAATATAGGAAAATGTATTGCCTTATAGATAGTGACTAAACTATCTTTATTCATAATAAATGGGTCAAAACTCAAAACATTTATTATTTTATTTTAACGATCCTTTATGGTTTTTGAATCATAAACATTCCCCCAAATACATAAAGTGAAACCAATTAAATTGTTATGTTTATTGCATTATCATCACCTAATTCTATAAAGAAACCGCCATCATTCAATTTAAATTCTAAACCTATCGTGTAAATATTTTTGTATATACAAATAACGCATGCGCACAATTTCGTTGTTCCAATCACAAACGTTTAACCTCAAAAAACAAATAAATCTGTCGATTGACGTATTTAAAATGCAATAATCGTATATATAAATTATTGTCATCGATTGCAATTAAAATTCCACACACATTAAACATATCATATGTCGATTACATAATATTAAGTGTGTGTGTGTGCCCAGACCACCAAATTGTCTTACATATATATACACTTAAACCAATATAAGAATATGAATAATAATGTCTAAATATATTATACGTCTTTGGTACAAAATAAAATTTGGTATGCGTATATCATCGTTCGCAAACGCAAAATATTCGATAAAACTTGATTTATCGTTGATAAAAAATATCAATCAAAAAATTGATGGAATGCAGAGATATAATAAGCAATATAATAAAACAAACAACACACAAATTGCATTTTAATTTCAACTGGTTTAATTTTCAACTGTATTCAATGTTAAATGAATGGCATGAAGTTGTCATGTAATTGTTAATTGTACTTTGGTGTACTACTTGAATTGTGTATTAGGTGCATTTTGATGGATATGACATATCTGTATTAAGTGAATGAGATTTAAAATTCATGCATAAAAATGTATTTACTATACAGGTGAAAACAATACAAAATATTGATTGTATGTCATCATTTTCATTCATTTGTTATATTAATATAGTTTTGTGGTCGCGGACGTGCTATAAAATGTATGCAAAAATGTCACCTTGCATATATGGATCTAGAATATAAATAATATATAACTACATATTTTAGTTTTCTATACTATGGCTTCGGGTATTATACCCATATCAATTAAACAATCAAATCTCGTTTCCTTTGAACCTTATATTTTTGGGCTATAGAGACTTTTTTTTAAAGAGTATAGTATTTTATCCAAAGGATTTTCCATTTAGGGCACACAGTTTAAACTGAAATAATAAAAAAAATTTGTACAAACAATTTGTACAAGTGCACGTTTGGTGAATTATTCGAGGGCACTACAACTATTAGTACATATGAAATTTATTTAATAAAGTAAATGGTAAATTAATGCGCCCAATGCACAGTGTTTTTTATAAATTATCTTCTTAAAGTTAAAAATTGGATGCAAAATATAAATATCATGAGTCACTGAAAGCGTTGGATATTTGTTAATCTATATCTCTAGGAACAGATAATTCAAGTTATAAAAATATTCGGTTATTTTAAGAAATAATATGAAAATTAAAAATGTCAAATTTAAGAGTTCTACATCCTATAGGTGCGTGCATTTTAGAATAAATGACATGAACACTAATGTTTTTTAAGAAACTTCAAGGGAAACCGATACGGGCACTCTCCTAAGTGATCACCCTGATGTGTTAAAATAAATCTTTATATCCTCCAAAATTGGGTGTGGTATTATAGTGTGTACCATAATAGCTTAGAAAATTATTTTAATACAAGATTAGACATACAAAGAAATAGAATTAAGGCTTAGAAACCATCATATAAAATTAGCATTGTACTTGCAAATATAAACATTTTTCTAAGTGTAATATTGCTGCATAGCCCGTTTCTAATGGCTTTTCTGAAAAAATGTTTTAAAGTAGATATAAAAATCTGTATAATGACCGCCGATCTGATTGGAATGTTTGAAGGGAAAAAAGTAAATAATATTTTATAATTCTAATGGTTTATGCTTTTTATATTGTGGAAGAAAACCTATGTTGACACTAACATTTCTACATAAACTACATAAAGCCTCCAGTGCTTGAACGTTGGTTGGGGTAGTTATATATGCCAACACATTTCATTATTTGTCCTTGAGATCAATTGTCATTGCAAATGCTATTTTTCCAGAAAATTGTCTTCCTAAGAATTGGAAAGAAAGACCGTTTGATTTTGTGTTAAACTTGATTCTTGGCAACATGATTATGTGGTCAGTTTCTAACCGAGTCAACACTTCTGCGACTATTACATTGATCAAAAGTATTTCTAAAATTAATCTTGTTCCATTAGAAAGATCATTTTTCATGTTTAATATAAATCAAATTTGTAAGGTAGAATTCCTAAAAGAGTTTGGATATACACAGGAACTCAATGGGATAAATATGTCTGTCCTCATCAGTTTCGTCTTTAATATTATCAACGTTTAGATAGAACGTCATTGGTTCTTCAAAGTTGTTAAGCACTTTACGAATAATTTCTTCAACGTCCGAATTTGACGGTATTAGGATTGCTTGATGGCAAATTGGGTGACATTGTCAGTTTGTGTCAATTTGTCACCAAAGACCTCTTTAATTAAGATCATCACCACTTTGCGAGTTCTGCTTAAATTTTTAAAATTTTGTCTACTGCACTCATTAATTTTATTGATGTTTACACAACAGCCTTTCTTTGGGGATGGGGTATTAAAGAAAGTATCTGTCTAAATGGTTTTTAATTTTTTGGAGGGTCGGTTACATCTTTCAGTAACCAATCAATAGCAATTATCGTTAATATTACTTCCAGGACCAAATATGGAGTGGTAAGGTTTCCCTAACTCATAACAGGTTGGCAGCTATACCTTTTGATGTAGAAGGGAAACTTACGTGGCTGCTAATTCAAAGAGTATTACAGATAGTTTCAGAGATGCCGGTTTTTGAACATCCACCAAGACCCCCAATAGAAAATCATTTTGAAATTCAGGAATGCCGACATTGCACAGCCTCGGTCATTGAGTATAGGCTTTTTGGTCCTGGTTTTTTTCCTTTTACATGAGTGCCATTTTAGTAAATTATTTTTAATTATTTTTTAAATTATTGTTAAATATACATTTAAAAATTACTTTTATTGCACAAAAAAATTTTTTGTTGTAAAAAAAATAATTTATGCATAAAAAACATAATCTTGCAAAAAATTTTACCACTAAACTTTCTATTTCTGTTCAGCAATTTTGTTTAGAAAAAAAAGTACTTTGCACATACAAATAATGAATTATGCACAAAATTTTACAACCATTTAAAAAAAGCGTAGAATTTGTGAGCCTAAAGGTTTTGATAACTCTCGTGAGCTCGCGTGTAATTCGCAATAAGTGCGAATAAAGTATAATATAATAGTAAAACAAGTATTTTAAATGTACTTAGCCGATCTTACAAAAACTAACAGATCTAAAAAAACAAGCAAGTACAAATTTAAGAATGTACTGTGGAATAAACAACCAGCAAAACAATAAACTTATGTTGCAAAATGAAAATTGCTTCCTCTTAACAAAAACTTATCTTAGAAACCCCACAATGCTTGATTCCTATAGAAGCCTTGGGCCTAGAGTGATTATTTAGCAATAAGCAATGAAGTTGCAAGAAATCTGAAAGATTGAGTAAATGGAGCACAAAATAGAGAAATGAAGTCATAAATAAGGTTGGCCAATTTAATGGCAGGTAATCTACGAAAGTAGTATTTGAGTTAACATTTACTAGAAGTATAAATACAACACAGTTAATTAATTTAACAATTTTATATTGTCAGCTGAAAAATACGCTTCAATGTTTATTCTGCTACTCGCAATTTATAAGAAAAAAATCCATTAAAGAAAAAACTAAATAATGATAGAACAAAATGAAAAGCTAAATGTTCTATAAAAGAATGCCAACTTTTTTATGTATATTGCTGAAAATTTCGAGGAATATTAATCACCAATGTATAGAAATGTGAAATGTATAGAAATGTGAAAATTAATGATAAAATAAATAAATGAAATGTTATTGTAATTCATTAAATAAAACAATGAATCACGGTTTTGTAATATTTACAATTTTATCGAGTGTCTTATACTATCCTCTAAATAACATTGATCTCCCTTATGAAATTCATAAATACGGTCTTTTAAATTCTTATTTTCGTCCATTTATCGATAAATTCTCTTTAATTGTTTCATGCTATTCAAAAATCATTTTTCTCTATAACACGAATATTTTAGTGATATTCACAAAAAAAAATATTAATTTTCAGAATATGATAGATATGACGTCATAAACTATTTACTAAATATTTTGTAAATTTAATCCATTTTATTGTGATATTCATTAAAAAAATTAGAACACTAAAGTCGTTCTGTGTGTAACAGTGTCAATTCGAGTGGAGCCAATTCTTCGAATGACTCTATGTCTTCTGTATTTCTTCCAAGAACCCAGTTCAAAAACATATTATGTTGTTATCTCACCATACAATTATTGACACACATTTAGTTTTTGTGCATTCATGAGGTTAAACCAAGCGGTCAGTGTCGTTTTTTTTTAATTCAGTTGCATTTACTAAACACTTTATTTCATTAATGTGGAAGAAAACAGTCTGATAGTTTTATAAATACACATCAAGATTTTTTTTGTTATCCTCTCAATAGCGAGATTGCAAATTACTGTAATTAACTGATCTACATATCCGTGTTTCCTTACGATTGCCATTGCATCTTGGTAATTTTGGCTAGGGCTACCTTAGATCGTCAATTAGGACTGAAAACTCGTCGAAGTAAATGTATCCACATTTTCATGTAGGCTGAAAAAAACCACTATTCATTAATTTTGCACACAAACAATAAAAATTGCGCTTACGTGTTTCCATAAAACAACGTACGTTACCGACACTTCAAATTTGCTATAGCTAATTGGTAGTAAATTAAATATAATTTATAGTGTATGTAAATAGAAATGATCACTAAACTAATTTCGTTAGCTAATGACATTTAAAAATAACAATGGCGTTGAGGCCATGGAATGCGGCAAATTTGATTACCGCCGCTATATGACCTGTGACCGTAAATTATTAAAAATACAAATTACTCGATAATTGGTTGGTAAAAAATCCCATTGAGTAAACATTTATTAGAACAATTTAACTATATCCATAACAAAAGTTCACCTCATGCTTTTAACATGTAACGACTATTTCAGCAGTAAAATTTACGAAACAGAATACAAAATATTGAGTGCCCCTATTATAAAACCCTAAATTGTACCTAGCATATTTTGCCATAAGGGGCATCATTGAAATTATATTTACGTTATGTGAAGCAAAACTTTTATGTGTTTTGGTTATGGGATATCATGTCTTGTGAATATTAAGAATTATATACATTTTTAAAATCTTTTATTCATATCAGTGACATCATTTGAATATAAGTTATTTGTCTTCGTTGTTTTATTTAAATACGTATATATATATATATATATATATATATATATATATATATATATATATATATATATATATATATATATATATATATATATATATATATATATATATAAATATATATATATATATATATATATATATATATATATATATATATATATATATATATATATATATATATATATATATATATATATATATATATATATATCTATATATATATATATATATATATACATATTTATATATGCCTGTCTGACACAAACAATCAAAATTGTAATTTTATTATACGATTTTCTTGTTGTGGAAAATATAAATAAAATTTAAATGATTGGTTATGGTTTATTTGATTTCATCCTGTAGACCTTTGATTTATTTGCAAAGAGGTAATTTAGTATAAAATTTAAATGTGTATTTGACCAAATTAGATAATCGTGATCTGGGTATAGTAGAACAAATATTATCGAAATTTTACTAGACTATATGGAAGTTAATCAGTTGCTATTGCTAATATGTAATTTGCGTGAAACATATAAATTCAAATAAAAAAAATTGCTATAATGTTTGTGATTGGAGTTTGGACCAAGTAATGCGATAATTTTGTGATTTTTAGGTACATATTACATATTATATACTTGGACATATTATATACTTGGATATTATATATTGGAAGTAATTTCTAGATATAGTGTACGCAAGTTTTTATCCTTAACATCCACTGCAAAATATTTTCTAAATCTTCTTAATTCTTATGAAAGACACATGAAAAATGAAAATCTGTTTTAATTGTTGTCCATAGACCAATTCAGCTGCTGCACATTTCATATCTTCTTTGATTGCAGTGCAAACCCTTTAGAGTACTATAGGAATTTCATCGCACTAATTTACTATGCTACATTATAGAGAAACTTTCAAATATCGGTGGAAACGCTCTACCATTCGGTTCGTTTGGCGATGGTAAGCTGTTGTGCGAATTCTATGCGATCCGAACTTTTTTATTAATTCTGAAAATAGTTTCGACTCAAACCTGTTTGGGATCCAGAAGAATATTGGTAAACAAATATTCACATTTCATAGTTTACTGACATATCAGGGATCACCAGGGTGAGACAACCCGCGTGTAGCATGTCAAACACCTGTCTACGAATTGGCTTTGGTACAAAAGGACGATATTTGCCAGTAGAAGTAACATTTCTACTAAAGAAATACAAATTCACGCCAAATGATTTATGGTTGGAGATGTAGTTTGTGAGAAGAAAGACAACGGTTCTCCTTTACCTTCATTAAATTGCTCCAACACTGCCCCAACCGCTCATTTGTATGGGCTAGTAAAGTAAAGCTAGCTAAAGCTTTCTTACATTTTAGGAACCAATTTTTACATTCCATTATCCAAATGAATTAATTTTTTATTTTTATATTTTTAAACCGCTATATTCATAAACCTTTGGATTGATTAGACTTGCATATTGCAATCCAAAAGACATTCGGTTGAATTCGAACAATCGAATTGCTGTTTAGAAATGGCAGTTTTGTAAACATCTTCAGGCGCTATTGGAATATGTTGATATGCCTTTATCAAATCTACTAAAGAGTGTACATTATGCATCTTTTGTGTGCGATTGGTAACCTAGAAGACGCGCAAGTTAAACAAGGTCGGAAAATCTATTTTGAACCATATGATCGAATCAAGTTTTGCAAATATTTGCAAGTATTTGCACACGAAACACTGTTATTCGAAATAATTAAAACGGACACACCGGGTGACGCTTCAAAAATTATGTCAGCTATATCAGTGAGTTCTAAAATGTTTTTGCCATCCTTAATTAATGAAATATGAGCGGCATTATTTACTGGAGATCATTTACAAAGTCAAAAGTTTCGAATTAAATTATAATTTAATGAAATGGAATACATATATTCCACATAGCATGCGTTTTTCCCCAAGTTGTCGCTTTTCTAAGAAAACGCGCGACAGCAGTGTTGACAACACAAAAAATATTAAAAAACTCTCATAATAAGCTTTATATATGATCAATAGTAACATTATTTTGTAATTTTAAATTTAATTAGTTGAATTTAGAAAAATCGAAATGTCAAAAATTGCTTGTGTTTTCGAATGTGTATTCCAATGCTGAAATTCCATATACGTCCATCATTACTAAATTAAACCTTTTGATGAGGCCAACAACGTAAATGTTAAAATAAAGTTCGAAAATATTCTTTTTTTTCGAACTAATGAAATTTACAAAGATTATGTTTTATTCCTAAATTCTCTTTCGAGTCGAGTTAAACGTCGCTTTGCTCATTATTAGATTCGATCGAGTTTTTAGGGTACATTGAAAATACAGTAAAAAGATTTTGGAGCCCGATGAATAGTATATAATTAAAAAGCTGCAACAAAAAATGTATTTTACCAATTAAAGTAGCTTTGGTACTTTACATTTGTTCCATATGCAATGCATTAGAATGGCTTTTCATCAACTAAACAAAAATTGAACTCCAATTCAAGGAGAAGCGAAAAAAAAAAATTAGATAAACTTATAATCAAAAGAATCCATCGTCTCAAAGATATTAGTTGAAATAAAGTATACTTAATGAACATTATTGACTGCTGATAGTATTAAATAGTATCTCTAAAATATTGCTAAGCACCCTGTATTCCATACTTTCTTATGTATGGGTATATATATATATATATATATATATATATATATATATATATATATATATATATATATATACATATATATATATTTATATATTCAACTATAATCTCCTACTATATCACCCTTTATATATAACTTAAGCATATATAGGTGCACACACATATAAACACCTTTACTTCATCGTGTAGATTATAACATTAGTATGAAAATAAAAGAAATTAATCTCGGATGTCTGTAAAAATACAAAAAAAAAATAAGAAATATATTTAAGAACCGAAGATGAATCTTATATAGAAAACAAATGTGGAGTTATTGCTTTAATTTAAATTAAGATGTTATGTTTATTTTTTTCGAATTTACCAATTCTCGAATGAGATATATATATAAAACAGAAGTTCGTTCGAGCCAATGAAAACGTTTTATTTATTATCCAAAGTGTTTTTCGCATTGTTTATTAATGGTTAATAATTAATGGTTATAGAGCTTTAGCAGGAGTATAATGTATTATATAGCTCCATAATAGGTTTTTACTGTCGATCTGGTGGTAAAACGTGACACTTAATTGGGAAAATCTTTTTTTTTAAATTAAGTAAAACATCATACAACGTGACTTTGGTTGAGTTTTTGATTTGGAAGTGGATACCATGATTGCACGGTAAATAATACATTATTGTCGAAAATAGTGTGAAAGATTGTGCGATGTTTATACTCGTGACTTAAGCGAGGCCAACATATTTCTGTCACTTGTCTCAAAAAACAGGTGCGACCGAGAAATCGTTTTTTTAAATATAAAAAAAAATAAAAAATAAGAAAACTGCATTTGAACTTATACAATTTGACAGAAATTTTACCATGTGCGCATGTAAGAAATTTATTTTCACATGTGCTTCTCCGTCTCATGATTAAAACAAACCATTTTGCTTCATAAACGTGTATAGTATCAAGTCATCTTAATTAGAAAACGTACTAGGTATTTTTATGAAAAATACCCAGAGACATCTATTACAAATATATTGAATTGTATAACTGAGAAAACACTATATTGTCAAAAGTAAAAATAATTCCTGTATTTCATTCGGTAAATTATTTTTGATATCGGTACTCTAACACATAATACTATTTATATATCTATGCACTTCTATTAATGTCAAACTTAGTCTAACCAAATGCTTTTTTCGTTGCGTACTCATCGTTTCACATTAAAGAAGACCAAAAATGTAAAAAAATATTAAACTGGAATTCAATTTTTAACCACTATGCATGAGATAAACCTATCAAATATCTTTTATGACAAAGCTAATAAAACCATACATTTTCCGGTGTGATCTTTACCATGTAGAGTTTTATTTCCTTGTTGGCATTCACATGGTGAGGACGGCGACTGGATTGCAGAGTTCTCTTTTCATATATGTGTCACATTTGTAGCACTATATATAATATTCGTAATGCATCCGAAGTGTAATAAATATTTGCGCACGTACTAAATTTATTATTGAAATAATAGTGGCTATTCAAGCAAATAGTAAATTAATGAATAATAGAAAATATGCATTTTGAATTTAATTAATTAATTAATTTTTAAATTGCTCGTTTGACGATGATGTCTGCCATGCATAATATAATAATTCACTTCGTCTGATATAATATATATACGAAAATTGGCAAATTTCAATGTTTTCAAAAATTGCGTCAGCACATTTATAAAATACAAAATTAATTAATAAATTGCTAAATATTTCATGACAATTTTGGAGCCACGCTCATTAATCAAATAATTTTCGGCACGCCCAGTGTTGATAGGTCATTTTTCAAATAAATGAAAAAAAACATTTTTTCCCCAATTCACGTACACAAACATAGTATAAAACAAGTTTTGTACCAATTAACATTTCAATAAATAATAATACTTTAATTTATAAAATAAATAAATAATATTTTCTTGTGTTATTTTCCAATTTTTCAATTATATCAAATTTTTTGTTTACGATGAAACAAAATACACAAATTAAATTAATACATGTTCGGTACGATAAAATTGACAGATACGAGTACCAAAATATAAGATAAACAGACAATGTGTTTTTTGGAGATAATTTTAGCAGCAAAAAAAAAAACGGTAATCAAAATAATACCAAATTTGTTTTTATGTTTTCATCATATTATGTGTACCGGAGTATTATACATGTACAAAGTTTATTTAATTTTCTTTCCTATATAACTTTGTAATATTATTTTATTGGAAAAATATGAAAATTTGGGTCATTTGAATGGATTTCGAGAATGATGTTTGATTTTAGAATTACGAATTACGACATAAATTTGGAAAATTTGATTTGATTATATATGCTGCATCGATAGACATTTACAAGAAAATTATACGTTATACATAGATGTGACGTGCGTGTGTGAAACGTAATTTTTTATATTTAATATGCGAACCTTGACTCAGTCTTATACATTGAGGCATAAAAGAGTGTTGATTGTAACTCGTTTTGTTCAATATATTCGGTGAGCAAAATGTAAAGACTACGGGTTCTAACTGTAAACGTCTCTTTGAAATGAAGATGATAAAGCAATTGATGCCCATTCAATATTTTTTTTATCGGATTCCTACGGAATTCCAATAAAAAAATATATGTAATGCTAGTCAGTTGATTTTAACGCTAGCACTAAGATGGAGTGATAACTGTGAAGCAATGGTGTTGATACATAATTTTGGTTCAATCTAAAAGTACTATTAGCCCCGGTCGAAGTACATCACTTTGGTAATAAATTTTAAACTGGTTAACATTCTCCTCTTTCAGTATAGAAGCTCTTTAACTCATGGATTACGAATTTAAAATTAAAATGTAAAAAAAAATATGTGGATCATGCTTGTGGTCGATTATTAGGAGTGGGAACAACCGTTACCTTCGGACATGTACAATTTGCCCCAGCACTAATTTGGGGAGCGCTTGCCATTAAAGAGTTCCGGTTCCGTGGAAACATATCCAATAGAAGAATGAGGTCGCATGCAATGCAAGAATTGCCAAAGGTTCAACTACATTGCAGCTAATTGCAACCGTGGTTATCGTTGCGTCAAATGCTTTGGCAACCACAATTCAGTGGAATTCCTAAGAATAGATAAATCTTCAAGCACGCCAATTTTCTGCATAACCTTCGAATCGCAAGACAATCGAGCCTCATAAGGTGGCTGTCCGGTTTACCAACAGATGTTTATAAAATTAAAAACTAAAATTACAACGAATCGAAAAACTAACATAAAGACTCCTCGTGAGTTCAAATCAACTCCCGTTGCGACACAAAATTACAAAATTTAAGAGCACTTAAACACTTCAGTTGTTTAATACACAGTAATGAGTGCTTCAAAAATTATCACAATAAATGCGATTGTGAGTTTTAATAGGCGTATGGTTTTATTAAAATTAATCGATAACAATAAGCCCGACATTATATTGATGACGGAAAACATAACTTAACATTTCCAAAACATGATGTGATTCGGAACAATCAACCAAACAATAAGAAGGATGGTGAAACAGCAATACTAACTAATTTTTCAATTCTTAAAAAATAATAAGTTTTTTGTCGAACTCGGGAAAAATATACCAGATTATCATCTCCTACAAAATCAACGATTTACCGAAACAAATTAACTCATTCAGGTCAATCAATTTGGTTTTCGTCATTACCATTCTACGGTACACGCCATAAACAAATTCACATTGGACATTTGCCACAAACTCAACGCAAAATTCTGTAAGGGAGCTGTACTAATCAACATGAATAAAGCATTCGTATTAGTTTGGTAGCATGGCTTTCTATATATATAAACTAATCAATATGTGACACTTACCTCATATTACTGCTAGTTGAGATGCTTTATAGTCGTAAATGTGTGACAACAAACTACTATAAAACAACCAGCAAACTTGTTTGACATCAACAACGGTTTATAACAGGGTATAGTATTACGGCGCCTATTTTGTTCAACCTCTATAAAGCTGAGGAAAGCGTGTCAAGCATTTTTTGGTCTGAACTATATTTTGGTCTGAACTATATATTAATCCGATCTATATTGACAAATGGTTGCCCCATATGGTTCAATTTAAATCATTCCTGAGAAAAAATTGCAAATCTGAGAGACGTTGCAAACGAGCATACCAACAGCTATACCGAAAGGCATCGATTGATTGCAAACACTACATATATCCAATAGTACTCATTATAGAAATTTTAAACCGGACAGAATTAACATACATATACTGTAAGGACTATACAAGACTGACATTAATCACATTAACAGGAGTATTACTGCTCATAATATTCCAGTCCTCACTGACGATTTCTCGGCTACATTTAAGATGGACAAACCAGTCATTTACCATGTTAATTGCAGACCAAACCAAAAATGGTTCGATCATTCGATGTTCGGGCATCCGGAAACCAATTGGCACTTTGACAGGGCCATAAAGTTAATATGGTATTTTGTTTGAGCTAAAACATTTCACAATATGTAATTTTTGTGTATAAGATTTCAAGCCATATCTATATTTGGTAACATTATAAACCGTCTTTTTATATAAGTTTTAAGCTCCACATTTAACCTTTTATAATACAAACAACATTAGGCAAATTAAATGCATCCTTCACACAGCTTCAAATATCCGTACCGTTAATTAGGCTAGTTTGGTTATGGTCCAAATTTCTTTCCAAAGCAGTTTTCTTCGTTATTATCTTCTTTATGCTGTCTTGCATAGTTCTTATGAGACTATCCATACACCAAAGACAGTTCCTTGAAAATGTTGGCATGACTGCCATGAGAACTGCATGTACTTTTACTGTCTTGCCTAATACAGAGTTTGGAACTTCAGATTAAAATTCTCCATCATAGATTATCCAGTAAAATGAAAGGGAGTTGTTCCATCTTACGAAATATTTTGGCTTGTTATGTTGGTAAATAAGAAGAATGTCAAATTAGGATTCCATTGTACATCAAACTTCATTTTCAACTCTAGTTTCCATCCTAACAAGACATTTTTGCTTTTTTTTCAATTAATGTTTTTTTTAGTTTTGCTGATTAATTTTTAACATCTTAACTTTAAAATTTACTTCAACACTTTAGCTGTGGAATGTTTTGGAGAAGTTGCAACTAATACTTGCTCTTCTTTTATTTTCGGTAAACGTTATTGCAAAATTCCGCATTTAGATCAATGATAATAATTATTTGGAAGTTACGATTCACATGTATGCAAGTTTTAAAAAAAGAGCTAAGTAGGTCACGTATCATTGGAATTACCTTAAATTAAATATTTTATTATTATGATATGCGACCACCTCATTAAAGCACATGAGCTCGATTATAAAAATCTGCTAATTATATAATTACATTCAACATTGCTAAAAGCAATTAAAATATTACAAGTAATTATTGTTAAGTACAGGTTAATTAATTTACGTTACGTAAATATTTTACATTCTAAATTGTTGATGGCAAGTATATATAACATTCAAAAACGTAAAATTTGCGCTTTGCCAAAACCGGCAAATTATATATGTACATCCAATCACAAAATAATATATTATTATTACGGTAAATCGAAGTAAAATACTTAAGTAAATAATTCGCATAAACCATTACCAAACCTATCGTTAAGACTACTGGCTCCGTTCCAATTCGTTTACCATAAGGAATTACGCCACGAATATGATAGAAAAAAATAATTTGCATACGATTTGTAAATTATAGATTTTTGATATAAAATCGTGAGACCGCTGCAAAATCTATTAAATATTTCTTATCTATTCAGGTGTTTAAAGAAAATCGTCTATATATGTCTTAAGGTACTATCTCGATTCGTGTAAATCGATATTATGTTGTAAAAAAATCATAATGTTGCCACATTTATTATGCTTATTATAAACTAAACATATTTATTCTATATGTATATACCTTGAATTATTTGTCATTTTACTCTGTGGTCGGGGGGCTATCACATGTTTCGTAAATATAATCGATCGCGCATCTTAGTCTTACTTAGAACATTACTACATTAACCATTGCATGTCGAAGGAGATGACCTTATGAAGAAATAAAGTATAGATAAAGTATGTTCAAGAAAAAGCATGCAAAACGACTCAATTGTCTAGTCTATCTCTAAAAAGGGTACCCATTATAATATAAAGTCAAAGCTTTCTGGCAAATACAATATTTATAATATTATTTGGATTAGGGAAATTATCGATTTGTTGCAGAAGCTTATCAGTTTTTATGAGCTAACCATCATGTGCATCGTGGATTGTGAAATGTTTTGACTTGTGGAATACATTTCGTAGTTTTAGTGGGCGAACCATTACATGATTTGTAAATTTTGGAAATTTCCGATTTGTGAAATCAATTTTAAAAGTTTCAATGGGCTAACCAAAATGTAATTTTTTAATTTTGGAAATGTGCATTCTATTTGTGTCATAAATGTCTTAGTTATTATGGGGTTATTATTTTGTTTCTGAATTTTTTTTAGTTGCGACTGATACTGCTGACAGACTAGTGATTAGCTAAGTGCGATTAGGGATTTTTTCGAGATTAGCTGTAAATGAATAATAATAATGATCACTAAGCGCAATTAGTGAACTAAATCTCAATTATTTAAGTTTTATCTTTTTAAACGAGACTAAAACCCGATATGTAGTGCCATCTTATCGTATTGTTTGGAAGTAAAAATGCTTCAATTTTATATAAGTGTATTTAAGTATGACAAAAGTGATAAATTATTTGCAGTGCTAGTTAAATCCTTTTAGTGTGTCAACGCTTGAGGATTAGTGGTAGATTAGCTAAACGCGATTAGCTAATCGCACTTAACTAATCCTTAGTCTGTCAGCGGTATTTGCTTGTATAGCTTCAATGGACTAATTATCACGAGTTATCTGAATGTGCTTTCATTCACAGCCCTAATGAAGGATGTTTGACTAAATCTTAGGAACATCTTCGATTTTTAATTCTATATTGCTACCATCGGTTTCAAAAACGGAAAAAACAAAAATACGATTTTAATTTTCAGAAATATTCAGTGTTTGTGGCATTTTCATACTTTTGTATTAAGTCCAAAAAACGTGGATCGAAAGTATATCTTTGTTGAATAAACAAAAAATTTAAAGCGCTTTATGAATTTTATTAAAATCAGCCGTTGATTGGTTGGTGAAGCTGGTTTACTAGTTGGATAGGGGCCAACAGTGGCTTTCTAAACTATTTTATTAATTTACTTATTACGATTTTACTAAATTATAAACCAAACAAACAAAACCAAACTGGCAAACAAAAAGTTGAATTTAGTCAAATTTCCAAATATATATATATATATGTACATCGAAGAATTTCATAATGTTTTAATGTTGTTTAATTTAAAAACCAAAATAAAGAAATTTAATGATGGCTAAGGTTTAAGGTTATGGTCAAATAATTAAATATATGTGATTCTATTTTTAATTGAATTTTTTTATGGCAAATTGAAAAACAGATGTGCTTTACGCAAAGAGCTAGAATGTTTTTCAAAACGGTTGACGTAAGATTTATCTAACAATAAATTTTCTAAATCAAACGGATAGGCCAACACAAGACCTACACATATAATCATTGTTTATGTACAAATTTAAACTATATAAATTATTATGTATTTCCGAGCAATAAACTTTATATAGTTATGTATATTATATGCCTGCCTATCTAACAGAAAATTATATTTAAAATAAAAAATTCGAAATAAATCAAATCGAAATGTATTTTTATTTTAAACATAATTAAATTAAATAGAAAAAATTAATTCGAAGAAATTTTAAATATCTCGTAAATCGAATTAAATAACATTTAGGATGATGTAATTTGTGTCTGCCTCGGGGTATATTCTATCGTGTTCTGTCTATTTACTCTATCTAGAATCGATGAGGAGCAGCAGTACAAAATTATATAGAACACACATTTTTGTGTTAATTACGATTCTACATTTGGATTAAATACATTATGACATTGAAAAGATTACTTAAGTAAAGAACCCAGTTTCTTTATATTGACAGACTAATGTTAATTGGTAAATTAGTAAATAAAACATGACGTTGAAACGTAAAATGGTTTTAGACGATTTGTTTAGTTTTATGGTGCGTTACTTCTAATTTATAATTCATAGTATTTATTTAAGGTGCCTCACATCAAATTTGGAGACATTTTTTGTATAGACACATAAATTTTTATAGTTTTGATTTATCTTTACCTATATACAGTAACACCGTTTAATATATACTTACGATAAAAAATGTCAATCAAAAAATCGGTAAAATAATTATCAGGAACTTACCTAAAACGAAAAGAAAACATGATAAATGTTAATAATTTAATTACGAAAGAACCAATATGCAAATTTATAGCAAAATCAGCATGTATTTAATTTTATTATCATTTTGATTGACAACCAAGAATATATATATATATATATATATATATATATATATATATATATATATATATATATATATATATATTTATATATATATATATATATATATATATATATATATATATATATATATATATATATATATATATATATATGCATATATGCTTTATTTTGAATAGGTGAACGAACGACACGATATTCAAGTCAAAATCATAATAAAAGATTAAATAAAATTTTAATTTACTGTGAACGTTATTTGCCAGCTCTTATCTTACTTGCTAATCAACTTTCTTATAGTCTTGTATTGTTGCCATTGACCGTGAAAATACAGATTATAATGAAATGTGTTCAAATATTGTACGAACGTATAATACTAATATTTACAAAATTTAACAGATGTAAACTTTGGGGATAAAGCATCTCATCGACATAACTTATTATTATCTTCTTGCCTGTTTACTAAAATATAGCAGTTTTGAGCAGTTATTTATTTAAATCCTGTAGTAGGGTTTTGGTACAAATGAAACCTGTCAATTCACCTCAGACTAATTATTTCTTTAAGAACGTGTTTAATTGTAAGCTATTCCGTTTTTCATTTATATCAGCTCTTTAATTTCCTTTGTTCTGTAGGTGTGAAGGTTTCCACATTGAAGAACCACTTCACTCTCACAAAATTGAAGTTATACTCAAACAAATTTCCTCATATAAGTTGCTCTGAGTAATCTCGAGTATAACGCTGGTCCTTTGAATTTTCCTTTAAGTTCATTTAAACAGTTTCACGCATGGTAATACACTCTCTTTTATAAATGAAATTTGAATCATCCATTTCAAACCATAGAGTGTGTATTGGGGTTGCATTAATTGCTCCTAATACCATTTTAGCACATGCATTCTCAATTTGCATAGTGTTAGTCAATCCAGGATGAGCTGTCCATATCGGTTTACTCACGCTTTTTTTTAAAATTCAGTTAATATCTTCAAGTGCGCTTTAACACTTAAAAGTTGATACATCCAGATTCTCAAATGCCTATATGTCAAAGTAACTTATTCAATTCTTTCATTATAGATTTGCACATCAATTCTTTTGTGCGTTCGAAGAGCCGTACAACAACATTTTCTCGTATTTACAAGCAGTCAAACAGTTGATTATCTGAACTACACAATCTTGAGCTCAATGCCGTTTCTAAGTTTGGACCTTTACTCATTATGACAAAGACATCTGCAACCTGGAGAATGACATAGTTTTCTGAGTTTAATCCATGGATCAAGCTCGTATACAGGTTGAAGATGGAAAGAGAAATGTTAATACCTGCGTAAAACCCAGGTTCAAAACCACCTGATATAGTTGGCCTGGAACCACAAAACCATACGCTCTTTCAATATCCAAAACTACCGTTAAAATTTCTTATTTTTCGTTCGCACTTTTTGTTACTCACTCGATTAGTTCCTATTGGGTTGTAGATTTTGAGGTATCCAAAACCTAAATGTATCATACATTCATTTATGTCACCTAAATAATTTGCAACATTCACCATCATTCGTAAGAATTGGATTACATTTGCTCTGTTATCTGTCGTATATATCTTTGGTTGTGGTTCCCACCGATTTTGCTTTTGTTATATCGCACGGGTTCTGACCCTAATATTCCCATCCTTGTTTCTTTCATGATTTGGTATTAGAAGGCCGGAATACAGGACGAAATCAGCTTACAAGTTTCTACGTACATCATTACTTTAACATCCCTACATCCTCGAATGTGCATTCATAACATACCACAATCACGCCACATTTATCACTTACTCAATAAATAGTTTTAACGTCCTTCAGGACTTTTCTCTGTCATTCATACATTTAATTGGAGTTACATATAGAAAAATTATGTAGAATTTTCTATCTTGATTCGGAGTTTTGGTAACAACAAAGTGATTGGACGAAAGAATAAGTTGTGTTACTTCTTTTGGGCACTGGTTGAATATTGGCTGTTTTCTAAATCGAAAAACAGTGTGCTATGTTAAGATGTCGAAGAGCTTTTGAAACAACTAGACATCGAAAAAATATATTTTTCAGTTTGATTATACAGTAGTGCAACAGGTCAAACTGGGTTTGGCGAGATTTGTAATAAACTACCGGTTCGACATTCCATTTAAGATTACAAATGGTGATGTCATAATTGAATTTGAACATGCATGTTTAGATATACAAACTAAGCCACTGATTTACGGAGGGCCTTTTACGAAAATTTACAAAATCCAGGCGATAGTGAGTTTCATGCCATTGAAAATTGGAAAATTAAACCACGAATCAAAAAAATTTCAAAATTAAGAAAATACATTATGGTTAGCCCATAAAACTATGATTTTATCAGCCAATTTGTATCTTTAAAATGCAAGATCATTTAACCAATTAAATAACTGAGTGTCTTAATTAAAACATAAATTATTGAGCATCCCATTGTTGTGTGTTGATTTAGATCATTTACTAAAGATTTGGAATTCAAGATACATAAATTTCACATTTCGGGATGGAGTCTTCATCTTCACAAAGCATTTGAGACTTTAATTAATAACTGTAGCGGCTGTAGGTAAATATTTTAAAACTGATCCTATCATAAGCGTCATTTGAGTAAAGCTTGGATGTCATATACTAGTGATATATGACGATAAATATCGAAAGATTCAAATGAAGCACGCTTTAACGGGGAAAAACTTTAGGAGGAATTTTAATTTAGAAGTAAAACAACGTTGTAATATGTTAAGGTTGAAATGGATATTGAAACACGCAAGTTTGCCTATTTCATTCTATAAAACTGATAGGTCGGTTATTCTAAGCGAGTAATTAGTGGCGTACATGGAACATTATCGAATATGAGTTTGGAATTTAAAATTTTAAACTTATTATATTTTGGAAAGAGGGATAAACTCGAAGCCTCATGATGAACTACCTATGATGTCACGACTACAACATGTAAAAGAAGTGTCAATGAAAAGAAAGCCTAAATATACATTTTTAGCAGGTTTCTAAAAAAATTTACGAAACTACAATCACTGTTGTAATAAATATGTGTTGCTATCTAATGCAATTTAAATAAAATCTGTTACAAAAGTGTATGAGCAAATCACACAAACCATGTGAGATTAAAAAACAGCCCTTTTTTCGTATATCACGAAGTTTATTGAGAATTCGTCACATTCTGGTAACACAATTGATTTTGACTTAATACTAAATAAATTGAAATAAAATTTGATAGTTATACCTTTATATTTGATATTATAGCATATTATAGGTAAAATATCCCGTAACCAACAGCGGCATTATCACTACATATTGTTCACTTTAAATGGCATAATAGGTTAGATGTTGTCCAAAAATTATTTGAATTTATTTGATAAACTTTATGAAGGTTATATCACATTTAAATATTTAAATGGAAGATCACGTAACTGTGCTCAATCCCAATGAAGTATTGATTTGTTCATGAATCATAACATTTTACTGTGAAACATTCATTTCTTGTCAATTTTAAAGCTTTCATTGAAAAATCTATTTTAAGAATGTCGTAAAATCCCCAAATTTGTAAAACAAATATAAGTTATTTCGTACTGGCGGTAAATTATTAAACTACAAAGTTATTGATCACTTAAAATTATTTACACATAACATCCGACTTGTATGCTATATGGAGTACAGTACTATATATAGATATACAAAATTTTCCAAAACCAACGAATTTCATTGCCAAATTTTTGTAAATAAAACTATCAAATTGCTAAACTTAGATTGTTAAACCCAATCAAAGATTTATGATCCAAATTAAGGGTATAGAGAAAGCATACTAAACAAAAATTATAGCTTCATTATCCAAAAAAAGAATTAATCGTATATGTATAAAGTGTTTTACGCAGGCACATAAATCCATACACATACACACACCAATATAACATATAACTTTTCAACTCACAACACACATTTCATGTGTACACCTAGTTTTATCGTTATGACCTATAAATTATGTCATAACTTAACATCAATTTTCATTATAACGTACTTTTATGACATTTTGACCATACTAAAGATTCCTATCACTATGTCTCTGTCTCTCTTTTTCTTTATCTTTTTTAACATCAATGATCGTTATTTATGTTTATGTGAATACGCGTAGGGCTAATATTATACATTTGCTAGGGACAAATACCTTATAATAGAAATGGGCAAGTGTTGTTTATAATTTATATCACTTAAGTTATATAAGTAAAGGTGGAAATCTTAAATTATTGAGTATCTGTAACCGAAATACTTCAAAAATGTACTTGGTGTTTTTGGTCAACAAATATTATGTTGGGTATATGAGTGGTATCTTTAAACACGTAAAGCATTAGAATAATTGTGTTAACATTTTTTATTTATTGATTGCGTGTATGCGGAACAGGTCCAATTCACAAAGTTTCTAGGTTAAGTAATTATAAATAGCATAATACAGAGTAAGTCGTAGGAGGACATCTCACATAATTGAACATTCACACATTTTTTTTTTGGTAGAGATCGAAAATGAATGATGTGTTAGGTAATGTAATACAATTGACGGACTATAGGCATTATCTAATCATGCTTAATTAATGCAGAACTGTTGCCACACTCGAACCTAGCAAAACTAGGGCACTGTCCGTTGTAGACCGATTTTTAATGTTCTTGGAATATTTCACACAAAAAATGAACTGGTATGTGTATTACATAACAAAAAAACTGTATTATCCTGTTATTAACCGGAAGTTGTGTAATTTGTTTAAATTCATAAAATAAGCTAACTTTAACTTAATTAAGGTGCCATGTTTGGATGTTATACAAAGTAAGCTATCGAATTTTCGGATGATAATTTTGTAAGCTAAATTTTTAAAGCGATTGAGGAAGTCTTGACTTTTGAGGCATAATGTGTTATCCACGAATGATATTGCAATATACTATGCGTTTCAAAATTATTAAAAAAAAAATAAAAAATAAAAAAATGTGATTGAAAGTACAGACTTTTGTCTAAATAATAAACATTTTTTTTTCTCAAAAATAATTATCAAATTTCTATTTCCCAAGTAATTTTCTTTGGTCGTACACCAAAATTATATCGTGCACAAATAATTTTGAACCTCATAGCATGTGGACAGTCAAGCGGCAATCAGACACTTGGAAACAGTTTTTCTGGTGTTGGTTTAACGCATGGTTTTTCTTAACGAAATGGGTAGGTTTTACAACCTCCAGGTCATCTGGGTCAATGGCTACTCCGATGTCAAGCAGAACTGCAGTGTAGACGAACTTGCTAGCTAGATACAATTCTCCAACTGAAACCAGATAGACCAGTTATGTGAAGGCCTATTACGAAGCTTAGACTAGCGCTTAGGAAAAACTCAGAAGTCCTGAAAATGAGGAGGTGGTTTTAAAGCCCTACATTTGATAGATTATAGACCAAGACATATGTAGCCAATGCTTCACTTTAAGTGGACCAGGATACTATACGCCTATGTCATAAACACAGTTTCAAGGGTTTAATCTCGAATTCCACCGAACTTCTTGACAGCTGTCAAAATTCTATATCAAACTTCCTTGACATTTGAACATATAAATTCCCCATGTAACTAAATAAACTTTTTTTGAATCGTTCGGCAATGTTGATTCTCTACTTACATATTTTATCTTCCTTTAATTCACTCCTTAGAGTGGTGAATTGGACTATTATTGTTTCACCTGTCAACTCTTTACATATAGAAATAATGTTTAAATATAAAATGAATTGTTCACTAAATTTATATCAATAAGATTTTCTTCTAATTACAATGATGAGTTTGTTTATTTATCGGTTATTTCATTTAATTTTCGTGCTAATTAAATTTTTCTGAATCTGTAATTTAAATATATTTTGGAAATGTGTATATATTGAGACTATTTGTGTGCTAGGCACACAAATTTGCTAGACTTAATCATTATATTACTCGGTATCGACTTACTAATACAATTTGTTGTTTTTATTCTATTATTTTAACCAGGCCTATATTGTTGGGTATGTATATTTGTCAGATAGTTACAAGAAGTATTAATTAAGAGATTTAATAAATGATTTTAGATTATATTAGAATTTTAATTTTTTTCAAAAACTTTGTCACCTTAAAGTTAGAATGAGAAAGTTAAATGAATAGGTGAATCCGGGTATTTCTGCATAAGTTCGTGCTCATAAATGAGTGTTAACCCTATCCGCACCCATTGGTGGTTGTCTTAAGTAGAATAAAATGTTTTAATCTTATTTATATTCCAGGGTGATAGGTTTAACATAATAGTAATTTTTGATATTTCATTTCATCACAAATCAATAAGGAAGAATTTTGCAATAAACAAGTCAAAAATTTTACTTGGACTGTAAAGCAGACATTAGTATATAGTTCAGAATGAGATTGAAGTGCAATGTTGCTAAAAAAAACGTTCTGAAATCTTAAGTAATGTAGCGGTAATATAAATGCATCGTAACATTGCCATTTAAGTTGATAATGTTTTAAATGAACTACATTTACTGACAATTAAATACTCGATTATAAAGAATTAAATTCGTTTTTAACTAATAGTTGACCGAACGAATATATGTAAAGACGATCAGCCAATTAAACAAAAAAAAATTAGATAAATGTGCTTGAAGCAATCGAAATTATTAATTTTTCATACAAATTTTGCACGCATGAGTCATAACACTTTGATCTTCCAAAAATATTTATATTTTGTGATATGATCAAAACTTGGACACACAGATTTTAAATTTGTTTATTTTTACAGCACTTAAAACTAGCTTCGTTTGATGTTTACAGAATCTATAATCAAAAAAAAAAAAATTATGATTTAATAAATAAAATGTATTTATTTATTTATTTTATTAGCACCAAATTATTTTTCATATACCATATGACAAAGTGCTGCCATGCTAAAAATAGCGATTAAAATTATTCGACAAAAACAACGTTGCGATGAGGAAATTAAACCGGACGAAATATGTAAACAAATGTATGCGTAGTATATCCAAAAAATGTGACATTGTAAGATTTCTAAACAATTTTTTACTGACCATGGTGTCAATCTCTAAGATTTTAATCATATCAATTTATATATTTTTTTTTACTCCACCCTATCGGTTTAAGTTTCAGCTTTTTTTGTAACTTCAAGGTTGATAATATCGCAGCTAGATATGTGTACATACTCGATGTGTTACGCAAATTAAAATTTGGATACCAGATAGCAAAATTTATAATTTAATAGCTTAATTTGAATACTTCCAATTAATCATTCGACTACCTTCACGGTACATCGGTCTATTGTCACAAATGTTTTCGAAAAAAAAAAATGCCAAGCCCTAATTTGATTGATTATTCCCAGAAAATTCAATTAAGTTGGAATACATATATATATAGTACAACTTGTAATTGTAAACATAAAATCTGTTTTAAATTGAACAAGATTCGAAAACGAAATATCATTTTATGTTTTTAATTAATTAAATTATAAATATGTGAATGCATCGTCGTTTTATTTAACTGCCAAGTGGTTTTATAATTTTATTCTTCTTGAGTTGAGTTTTTTTTTTTTTATAATTACACAAGAAATTTTGTGAGCGCATGTTGTTAAGTCATCGAACGCGAAATGGTGTTAGAATTTTTATGTGACTATAAATATTTACTTTTAATTAAATATTCATAAAAATATTTAAGTTTTAAGTTAATCTAAACATTGTATTATATGCTACTTAGTACTTACCGAAAATGTACGATTACACAATATTGGTATAACTTCTGGATTTCCGTATAACTTTAAGAATTGTATAACACCCTGTAGAAAAAGAATTTTGTATATAAACATTTTGGTTTTGCTAAAAAATATTATCTTAATTAAATTATAAAATTTATATATAATTTGCCATAATTATCACACAATAAATTTTCGTATTATTATTTTTTTTTTTTAACACTTAACACAAAAAAAAAAAAACACTTTGTAATTTAATATATTCGTATACACCAAACAATTATTTCACTTCACTTTTAATTTACACTTTTTACACTTTTAATACATTCTGTATCGATTTACAATTTATTGAAAGCCTAATTAATAATCCATTGGGTTCTGTTTCAATTTCATTCATTGAAAATATTTTGTTCTTTAAACGAACCGAACACCAGAATACGTAATACAAAGATAAAATATTTTTATATTCCTCGACTTTACCACAAACATAAATCAGAAACCACGACCATACACACTCATAGAATAAGAAGAAGACGAACGCACGATTTTATAAAATTGATATATTTTGATAAACACGCGACCGATTCAACGTTTTTAAATCAAATGCAATCAAACAATAAAATAAAAAAAAATTGAAAAACTTTTTTTTTTTAAGAAATACAAAAAAAAAAAATCTTAAATAAATTGTAAACAGAAATCGAAAATACAAAAAAAAATAAAAAATATAAGAAATGTAAAGAGATAAAACAAAAAATAAATGTGTACGATCAAGAACCGCGCGCGCGATCATATGAAATTAGATTTGTTAGTATGTTCGATCGTACCGAGTTATATTACATACTTTATGGGTACATACATGTTCGAGTATAGTGGCTTGATGCGAATTAACGAATAAAATAAAAACGAAATCGATCCAATAAATGCGATTGGTAATAATAATTTTATAATGTCTCGTCGGATTTTCAATTGATATATTTATTATTTAAATCGGTTTTAATTGCGATCGCTTACGTTCAATTATTTTCTCATAAATTTGCATATTGTTACCTCATGTCGTTACTTCGGGCCGCTGTAGTTGGAGGGTTAAATACAAGAGTATATGTTCATATGAGCTGCAAATCATTGTCAAAATTAAGTCAGGACGATTGACCGGTACTAAAACTAGCAACATTTCAAGAAACTTTAGAGCACATAGGTTCGACATAAAGTGTTTAAATTATATTTTACGTTCATTAAAACTTGGGGTCGAACTTTACCTTGTTTCGCAATGTGCGATACAATGTGTAAAAAGCGTAAAGTTCGAAGACCAAAAGGAGATTTAAAACTATACTTATGAAATATCATATTATTTTTGGCTAACGATTTTCCAACATCTCATTTAAAACAGTAAATAGTTCTAGGAAATAATTAAAAATACCGATACTTCAAAACCGATTCAGCGGAATTGGTTTTGAAAATGATATCTCAGGTTTTCTTTTTTAGATTATCCCTGATAATCTTTATAATCGGCAAGGAAATTGTAACTAAAGCATTTGTTCTATTGCGTAGTACATGACCTGTCCACAAGGGGTTCGATGGTGCAATTTATTGCACCACCAAATACAGGGGTGGCTGAGACCAAATGTTACTGACTTCACTCTGCTGTCATTTGTGTAGTTGTCATTTTCGGGCGTCAATTTTTTGACATATTGAAGTTTGGTTAGTTGTTTACATTTGGTCAACAAATAATTGTTCTAAATTAATATCTTAATAAAAAAAACGTAATGGAATTCAAACGTAATAGTGTAATTGCATTGTATTTGAGTGAAAATTCACAAACAGCAATAGTTCGTCAGCTCCAGCATTTGAATGTGAATAAAATGTTTGTGTATCGAACCATAACTCGATTCAACGAAACTGGCAGCATCGCTAAACGCAACAGAGGCGGTCTTAAAAAGACAGCAACATCAAAAGAAATGATACGAAAGGTGAAGAAACGAATCCAACGAAATCCTCATCATAGTGCCAATCAATTAGCCGCACGTCTACATGTTTCACGATACAGCATTCAAACCATATTGAAAAGTGAACTACACTTGAAGCCCTACAAGATACAAAAAGTTCAAGATCTTACGGAGGCACAAAAAAAAGTTAGGCTTGAAAGAACACAAGCATTGAAAGCCATGGCCGAACGTGATGAGATTCCAAAAATTGTCTTTTCTGATGAGAAAATTTTCACCATTCAACAGTTTGTGAATAAACAAAATGATCGTGTTTAATTAGAGCACAAGTCCAACGATAATTTGGACACATTAGTTGCCATGCGCAAGCAATCACCAGCTTATGTTATGCTTTGGGTTGCAGTTACTGCAGATGGACGCACTCCTCTGGTTTTCATCGAACATGGAGTCAAGGTAAACCAAGAGGTGTACCGCCAAAAGATCCTAAACGATGCTTTGCTACCTTGAGTACGTAAACACTTTGGTACGAACCGTTGGACACTCCAACAGGACTCGACACCGTCACACAAAGCTCGAGCGATACAGTAATTTTTACAAAATTGCGTTCCGCGGCTGATTTCGTCGAAAGAATGGCCACCATATTCACCCTACTTGAATCACATGGATTTCTCCATATGGTCCTTTTTTGGAGAGTAAGGTGTCTTTTAAAAAATACTAAAGTGTTGATCCATTGAAGTCAGCTCTTGTTCGAGAATGGAATAAAATTCCGCAAGCCCACGTTCGGTCAGCATGCAATGCTTTCTATGGAAGACTGAATCAAATAATCAGAGCCAAAGGAGGTCATATCGAGCAGTAACATGTTTTTCATAAAATGTAATATGTTTTCAACATATTCCACGAAATTTCAATAAAAAATAATCAAAATTAAAAAAATTACAGCGTTTTCATTTGGTAACTCTTGGTATATAATGGCACCCTGTATATAATGGCAAAGTAAATTTTCTGAACGCAGAAAAAAGTAAAATTATTCCAAACGTGTCTTCGTTTTGAAGTGAACATATTTAACCTTTTGCATAAATTGGAACAAAGAAGTTTTTTAATGAAGCAGGAGAAAGGAAAATACTATAATTTAATTGACATAATAGCGAACATATTCAACCGTACTTCTAATGGCTTCGTAGGAGTCTCAATATTCATTTTAAAATTCTCGTAATAATTTTTAGCTATGAGAACTGTCTTTATAACCTTGTGCCAAATAGTTAGGGATAAGCTTAAATTTTCAAATTTTACTGAAATTTTCGGTCGTATTTATAATGAATCCCCAGTTAAAGATTTATCGGTTAGTTTCTTTTATTGCATTTTGCTTGCGAACATTCATTTTGAAGAAATACGCAATATGCAAGATGTAATTCAAAAGATTAATTTCTAAAAGCGTTTGGATAATAATAAACTTTCAGAACTATTAGCTATATCTAAAAAGTAAAGAAGTTCTCTTCGTTCTACAATTTGATATCGTTAGGAATTAAATCGAATAAATCTTCAATAAAAAAACATTTTTGGGACATTTATACTCTTATAGAAAATTGTACTGTATAAATTTCATGACTGCCCTTAATTAATTGCCCTTAACAGCGGAGACAACAGAAAATGGTTTCAACATTATGGAAAACCAGAACTGGCAGTCCTAAATTACCAATATTGAAGACGACAGATTCAGTGGAGAAATTGATTTGGTCAACAGTAAAAAACCTCTTTTGCGGAGAGTTGCGGCTGTTTTGGGTTATCATCGTGTTTTCTAATAAGATTTACATGAGTATTTTGAATAAAACAGTATATTAAGCCGATTACAAATCAAAGAGTATAAATAATGAATTATTGACAATCAAAATGCAATGTAATGTTGATTAGATAACATTAAGGCTGTGTGTATGACATGGGAAGATTGGAAAGAAAGGAAACGGTCAGAGATATACTTTTTTCAACTCAAATATGGAACACAGAGGCTGAGCTTATGAAAGTGGCTATGTCTGTTTCCCATCTTCCTTTGGTTTAATGACTTTAAACGAACCCCTGAACCATTTATAACACGTAGTTTGTATCAGCTGAATCTATTTCAATTTAAGGCTAAAACGATAGCTTAAATAGTAGATAATTCTTTTATATTAATCTGTGCATAGCTATAAAATATTAGTGTATGAAAATAATTAAATAACCGGATTCCATTGATATTTTGATAAACAATTCTATTAAAATTAAAAATTGGATGGATAAGTTTATCTTTGAAGGTCGATCCTAATTACCAGTGGAAAATTTCTTAGGGTGAAAAAATTTATTCTTATAGACATAACCTAAAGTTGAAGCTTTAGTCAAAGATGGATTATGATAACCCAAAGCCTTAAACAAATTTCATCGGAAATTCCCATTTTAAACATTTAAGAGCCAAACAAAAACAATCCAATTAAAAAATATAAAGGATAATTTGGCCACCCATTATACCAAAGCTTTTCAGATTACTGTATCCAAATTATTAGTGAAGAGTTTGTAAAGTATCTACTCTGTATCGGAGCCTCTCGCTGTATTTATATGGTACGGCAGAGCTAGTGGCCACTTTATGGTGAACTTTTTCGTTTTAATACTTTGTCGAGACTCCTTTGAATAAAATTATCAAATTGCTCAAGAAACATTTTTTTCATTTGATCTATCAGAGAGACAACTCGTTGTACAAGACAAGTTTTTAAACTACATCTTTTGAGTATCGGTATTTCGATTGCATTTATTGTAATATTGACATCGATACAAATTACATGACTCGGCTGGCAAGATAATGAGTTTAAGTGTACAATAAACTGATTAATTACCGTATCAATTACAGCTGCGGCGGTTGAAATTAGAGATACCGAATTAACTTCGAAATAGTGTTGGTATATAGGCTTGACATTTATATACTTTGATATTTTCGTCAAATTTCATCGTAAGGTTTTCGAGCTGTCGGTTATGACAAGAGAATCAAGCCAATATCAAGGCCGTTCATTTTTAGATATAATTGGTTTGTTAATAAATGTCTTAAATGGTAAAACTGATAAGAAATCTCTGTCTACTAAATTACTTTTAGTATCCCATACAGGCCAACGGATAAAATACGAATTTTACTAACTATAAATTGCATTCTAAACCCGGTCGTAATGAAGTGATGGAGTACTGTGTGCGATCAATTAATGGGCAAACTTTCATGTTAAATCGAAGGTTAAAACATGTGTAAAAAGATTATTTTAATACAAAGCTCGCTATCATATTGCAATCATATTGTACTCGAACATGGATAAAACTAATCCAATCGTTGTATCGTCATTTGATCGAATTAACGAGTGAGAATCAGGATATCATTTACAACACTTTTCTAATAGGATAAAATAATTCTATAGGCAAAATTTAAGTATTTTCAAAAACAAATTTAAAATTTAAAGATATCATAACAGTAATTTAAAAAACGTTTAGCCATCCAAAGGGGTAAATGTTTTTATAACTAAAATTTCAAAGAATCATCATCTTTCTGCTAATTAGACCAGTTATTCAATGTACAAATCGAGACCAATCGAGACTAGTCCTTAAAGTTATAAAAATCCACCATCAATTTAACAGCAAAGTACATAATGCAAATGAAAGTGTTTGCTGTTGAGTATAGTTCATTATAATTAGTTCCATGCATTAACTATAAGTTTACGTACGTTAAAAGTATTTATCTAAGTAATTAGTTAAACGCACTTATGATGATTATCATATTGTATACTTTATAGCTATATGTATACTTCTTGGGGATTTCTTGTAAATCAGCAAAGTTAAACAATATATTGTAAAATTATTAACCTTTACTACGACGATACAACAACGATATTATATTAATAAAACGACTGTCATTTTTTCTTAATTAATTAAAATTACTGTTACATTCACCGTCACATTTAATAAGTATCGACAGTAAAAATAAAAATAATTTGGGTAAACAACAAGCCTATCACAAATTGATTCGCGATCACCCTTGAAACACACAAAATCAATGTACTAACAAAAAAAAAACACCAAAGTAATTTTCAACGAAATAAAAATCTCAAGATGAAAATGATGCTGCTAAAATAATAAGATTCTAAAAATGAAGCTAAGTGAGAATGAAGACACACATTACAAAAAAAAAAAGTTATTTTATTATGTTTTGTGTTAAAAGAATACAATAAAACAATCCCTATCTTATTTGTTGACCTCTTGACTGCTCGTTGTTGTACTTGGTGTCGGCTTAAACATAATATTATGTAAGCTTATAGAGAAAATTTGAAACATTTACGATTTTTTTTTTATGATTTTGTAAGTGTACCAATTTGAAAAATTAACAGACGTTCGTCTATTGTAATTATTTTTAGCATATGGACGTTTGTGTACATAATGATTTTTTTTATGTGCTAAACTGAAACTGAGCAACAAATATTTTATTTCCTAATTGGCAACAAGAATGGTAATTAAACTGATGGATGAAAATTAACTCCGGAAATATTTTATTTACTTACTAAATAATTTTAGTATACATTTTTTTAATAGATTTGACATATTTATGCACTTACAATTTTTTTCCATTTCCCATTAGATGGTGTAGAAATATGAATAGCTGTCTAATAACACTGATTTCGATGTCTAGTAAATTAAGAAACTCACTTGATATCTTATTTGTCAAAAGGTTGTGTTTAGGTGCTGCGTACCGTCACAAGGTGGCTCTGAGATTACTCTTCGATATTTAAAAAACTTTAAACTTGAATCAATCATTTTTGAAGAAAATGATTGTTCATTGGTCAAAAGCACAATTAAATGTACTTCAACACAATAACAGACGTAGCTTAAAAATATAAAATTAGTCATATTTTAACACCTTTAGCGGGAAGTGGTATTAACAGTTTATCTCATCACAGACCGGGTTTGAAAGTAAACTATCGGGGACCCCAGGCAATGGTTTTATTCTAAGATGAAAAAGTATTTTAGTTGAAACTTGTAAATTTAAAGTTTTAAAAAGAGCTCGTATCAGTGTTGATGTATAGGGATAAATAAAAGAGTAATTAAATAACTGAGCAAATTAAACTTCAGTATACACAACAATTCACAAAGATATGACACGTTACTAAGCGCAAAAATAATAGGATATTTAAAATTATTAAGAGGCTAGCAGCGATTATTGAAAATAAAGAATACTGAAGGATTTTCTCGTAATTTCAATGACGTTTAGTCTAAAAAGTTTAACAATTATTTCATTTAATTTTAGTGATAGTTAATATTTTTGACTCAGTAATAATATAAGTTTTAGAGTTTTGTGTGTATTGAGGTTTTAATACACTAACTATTTCAGTTGAACTTTCTTGTAGTTACTAAGGTATTTTGTCAGTTTAACGGTTATTTCATTTGATTTTAGTGGTGTTATTATTATTATTTTCTTTTATTATAAAATACTTTTATTTGAATAAGAACATAAATAACAATTAGTTTTAAAGTACAATATTTAGACAGTCTTAGACAAAATAAAAAATATATGAGCTGACCCTGAATGAGTATAAACCCAAAGTGATCAACTTTTAATTATTATAATAATATCTTTAGTTTGGTGGGTGCCAAGTTTTAAAAAGTAGTAATTTTCATTTAAATAATTTGTAAATATTAAAAATAAAACGTGAAAAATACAAAACATAAAGTATAACATAAATTATAAACAAAATCTTCATATTACAAAATACTAATCATGTCGTCTTGAGTAAATAAATTAAAATACATATAAAAATAAATATTAGCTAATTCCTTTTAAAATGTCTTCTGCATTTTTGAGATGCAGAAGCCAACGCTTAATTGCTGTCATCGTATCATTAACGGCGCCATATACATAACATTTTTTCGAGCTATTTCAGATTTTACTTTCGGTGTCCTGCATAAATTCAGGTTTCTAAAATTGTAGACGCTAGTTTTCAAATTCCAATTTTCACTTCGTTTGAGAACATTTTTAAGACCTTGTAGATATAAAGATTACGTAGTTGCAATATATTTGATTTGAAAAATAGTGGAAAAGAAGGATATATACGAGTCTTATTATTAATTATCCTTATACAATACTTTTGTGCAACGACTATGTTTCTTAAATTAGCAAAATATGTGCCACCCCAACAAGCAATGCCATATTGAAATTGTGAGTCAATCATTGCATAATAAAACATCTTAAGTACTTCAGATGAGCAATAGCTACGCAACAAATACAACTTTTTGATCGATATTATCAATTTGTTGTGGAGATTATTAATATGTACTTTCCAAGTACAATTTTTATTGACATTTAAGCCCAAGTATTTAAAATTATTGATCAATTCAATTGTAATACATTTTCGATTATTGTATCCATCACTTAAACAGTTTTGCACAAGATAAATAATATCGTTTACAGGCAAGTAGTCTTGTTTTAGGTCAAAAAACATTACTTTTGTTTTAGAACTAAGAATCAGGAAGTGACTGTCAAACCATTTCCGTAAGAGTGATAAGTCATTTGAAATTGCGCGTTCAATGTCTAAGTTACTATCTTCCGCGTACAACACTGATGTGTCATCTGCAAAAGCGATTAACTCACCAGAGAGACTACATGACAAAATGGAATTTATTTAGATTAAAAAAACCGAGCACTGGCCCTTGTGGAACTCCAATTTGTATCGTACCCGTGGAACTAAGAGATTCATTAACTCTTACTTTTTGATATCTATTCACCAAATAACTTTCAAACCACTGCAACGCTGAACTACGAAACCCAATATTTTCAAGAATTTGGTGGTTAACGGTGTCAAAGGCCTTGGTGATATCAATAAATAAAGACGCTACTTTTTTATAATTATTGAGATTATTATTCACAAAGTTGTTAAACGAAATAAGCGCGTCTTCTGTTGAACGTCCTTTCCTAAAACCAAATTGGTTTAAATTTAAGTAATAAATTTTTTTTAGATAGGACATCATACGATTTTTTACGCTTTTTTCGAAGACTTTGGAGATAACTGGTAGCAGGGATACCGGTAGTTATTGGGATCAATAATCGGACCTTTTCTAGGTAGTGGAATGGTTATGGCCGATTTTAGCTTGTCTGGAAATATACCTTGATAGAGGCTTAGATTTAAAATATGAGTTAAAACATCACAAATATATCCACTAATTTGTTTAATGACATAGCTACTTAAACCGTCATCTCCAAAAAATTGTTTATTTTTCAAAGCATGGATACATATCAAGACTTCATTCCTATCAGATGGGAAAAAAATAAAAATTGATAATTGATGAATTCGTGGTTGAAGATAAATTGGAGTCAGCGACAATAGCTGAAGACAATTTGTGAGGTATTTCCAAAAAAAATGTATTAAATTCTTTACAAATATCTATGTCTGATATGTCTGAATGTCTACCTGTAAGCGATCGGCCATTTTGAGACTGTGACGAGTAATGTTATGTAAGACCACATTTTGGTGAACAAACACAGCTATACCAGTTGATCTATGTGTATCATTGAAATTTGCGTACGTGTTATATCCATCAATATTATAATTATTAAGTTCGTTGTTATTTATCCAAATTTCACTTAGAAAACATAATATAGGCTTTTTGTCAAATTTATCCAGATGCGCAAGAAAACTATCAAAATTAGCACGCAGTGAATATTTTGTAATATGATAGAGCTTGAATCTACAAATTAAGGAACGTTATTGTTAAGTGTATTAAGGTTATAAGAATTTGTTTGTGAAGCATTATTGGTACACGGTTGCTTCTTAAAATCAAAGGAATATTTTTTAAATTAAAATCAGCCTTTAAATAATTTTACTAAGATCATCTTTTGATTTTATAAAAACAACCTGGTCACCAGAATTTTTCCTTAACATTATATTTCCATATCTTATCCATAAAAATTTATAACTTTTTAGGTTCTTCAACGTTTTTGCTTCCTTTAATAAATTAAGATGCAATGTTGTAAGGTCTTGGCTAAAATAAATGTTACTGCCACCATTAGCCGCTTTTAGTTTATTAACATTTTCCGACCTCAATTTGAAAATCTGGTTTATAATATTCCTATTATTGAACTTTTTCAATATAGGTGAAACACTGTTGCTTGCTTTTAATTTTATACAGCTAATAATTTGATGCATCAATATCAAGAGATTGCTATAAAATTTTTTGTAAAGTACTATTTAATGGTTCAGCTTGGTTTTGTAAATTATGTAGTATAACAGAATTATGACGTTTTTTTTTGTTCCATATCGTCAATTCGATTTTCCAATACCGTTAGTATATTCATTAGATCCACTTGAGTTTTTTCTATTAAATCAATAAGCTCAACAGCCGATGCTAACTGATTGAACTGATTATTGCTCTCGTCAGAATTTTTATTTATGTTTGTTTTAATATCCGCTATTTCAATATAAATTTGTTTTAATGTGGCTGATATATAATCATTATTAGCGGCATTCATGACAGTTGAAGTAGTTTTAATAGTTTTAGGACTAGCAGCATAACTTTCATCATTAACAGAACCTTTTGTACTTCTTTTGGAATTTACACAATTTGAACAATCCCAAATTTTTTTTTTCTTTAAGCAAAAAGTCTAAATCATTTTTGCCTAATTCGACACATGTAGCATGATAAACGTATGAGCTATTATTACACTCAATGTTTAATTTTTCACCACGAATAACACGTTTGGTACAGACACTGCACTTCAACATATTTATTTATATAAACAATTTTATTAGTATAACATAAAAACTATTTACAGATTTACTGTTTTTTATTTTTTTATATTAAGAACAATTTAAAAAATTAAAATAAAAATACAAATTAAAATAATTCGAAATTTTCGATGTGCACCCAACAACATACGAAAACAGAAATGTTATAACTCAACTATGATCACTGCAAAGAAAGAATGCGTCTTTAAAATCGTCGATCGAGATGGAGTTTGATGCGGCGTTGCTAACGATTTAAGAATCTCCGAACAAATGGTAAATGTATGTACAATTTATAAGAAAATTGACATTATCGATTTTTTGAAATTATTAAATTATTATCTGTTTTCAAGTTCAGTAACAAAACTCTAGCTCCGGAAACTCCACTGTAGTGTAAAACAACTTAAACGAACTATATAGTTTGCTCAAATGCAGACATTTTCGAGTATTTACTGATAACGATTCCCGTTCAATCAACACACACTTATAGTGACTTACAGCCAAAAACACATAGTCTCAACACTTTTGATATAGTATATTGAACTTTTTTTTAGTCTCATTAGTAAGCCAAAAATTACCAGCCAGAAAGATTCAATGAAGTGTACAAAGATTAAAAAAAGATGACTCAGTATATAAAAATAATTTATAATTAGAATAATTTATTTGCAAATATAATTCTATACCTGAAAAAATATCACCTAATTATTTCTAGTTCCGATGGTATTAAAGTGATGAATAAGTGGGTAGAATTGCATACGTGTAGCAGTGAAGTTAAATTATAGGAAGCATTGAAGTAAATATAAATGACTTGCAATAATTAAGATTATAAAGGGATCAATCTTCCTTTCGTAATCATTCTATAATTAAATATTTTACTATAATATAAATACATACTTATCATTTATTATTAATTAAATTATTTAAAAAAGATGTGTATTTTAAAAAAGATGCCACTTAACCCTGTTTTTAGCGTGTAATTACTTAAGTTATACTTAGCTAGAGATTTGTATAAAAAAACAAAAAGCGGGGACTAAGCAAGTGACCAGGACTTTTACCTTTGCATTAAATTACTAACCTACCTATACAACAAAAAAATCAACATTTACTTAAGTCCCTAAAAAAAATATTATCTAGTAATAAAAATTCTTAAAGATATAGGCACCCAGATGCACGATATTGTCAAAAAATCTGTAGCTATATAGTCGAATAAACAATGACAGTTCAATTATCTAAATCGAATAAAAAACTCGAGTGATTGATGTGACAACCTTAATTATATTCGATATTATATCGCAACAACAACAACATAAAAAATTAAATTAAATTAAATAACAAAAAAAAAATGGTTAAGCAGTATGCGGTCAAAATCAAATTGTATAAATGTATCCTAAAAATCACTTGTATTATAAACATGTCATCGTTTAAGATCAATATGTAGCCTATGCTTCGTAGCATTGTATGTACAAAAATGTTTGTTGTTTTCGTAATCGAGAACTCAACCAAAAATAATAAAATAACAAAAACAATTTTTTAACCATAATCGGAGGGATGGATGGATGAAATTAAAATGGTTATTAATTTTGGTTAAAAAAATCAAATTCAAAATCTTATGACTCATCAATTTTAGTAAATGGTCCGTCTTTGTTATAAATATCAAAACATCTCGATGTAGCATAACTTGAAGACAAGAGTTTTTTTAGTGATGATTTAATAATTTGATTTCAAGCTGAAAATTAAATGAAATCTACCATAAAAATGTAAGCATTAATAATTTTGTTAGGGAAATTGGATGATTGCAAATGCATCTGTTTTTAATTGAGAAAAGAGAGTTACATGTTTACTGGTATAGGGAAATGATTTATAGTAATAAGATACCTTCGACAGGAACGAGATTAGGCATTAAGGAGAATGTCCTGCATATGACATAAAAACTCGTATTAATAATATTTTTACACAAAGTTAAGAAAACCACCGTAAGATGACATCACTTATCTTGTTTTGATAATGAAAACCTTTAAATATTTAAAGATTGGCTCAATCACGCGATTGGTCACTAAACCGCAAATGAAACAAGATTAGCTATATAATCTCGAACTAGTCACAACAAATGTGTCACAACGTCAAAGCTAACCACGAACAAATTAGAAACCACAATTAGCTCAACTAACAGTTCAATGAATCACGCGTTAACTAAAACTAAACCAAATTATTATATAATGGCTGTAACGTTGTATACCGCATCTCTAAAAAAATATTTAGAACCACTTGTTATAGGGATTGGGAAACGTTGTAGGTGGACTATGTAAACATGACTTTTGGATTATGCAATGCGGCTCAATTGTTTCAAAAATTCATCACTGAGGTTTTACGCGGTTTACATTTTGTATATTTTAATATTGATGACAGCTCATCGTGGATAGCATAAATCGATAGTGAGAAACATCACAAAAATTTCTTACGTAAGTATTACAATGGCTTTGTGGTTTTAACCTATATATTAATACATCAAAATGTGAGTGTTAAAAATCCATTTTTGGATCATCAAATCATACCAAGAAGCTTTCAACCTTTATACTACTAAAAGTGCAAGCCCTTCAATAGTAACAACTACCTAGTGCAGTTAAAGGCTTTAAAAAGATTTTTGGCAATGATTAATTTTTATATGATGTTTATTCGTCATGCCGTCAATCACCAAATCAGTTTAAAGCAGATGATCAACTCTACTGTGTCATCCTTTACCTAATGCGCAATTAGCACAATCCGTAAATGCTTCGAATACTGCAATAGACGCCACTGGGTTATTTTTATGAAAATAGCTATTGTGTTTCGATCATCGATTGTTATTCAAGACAGCCGAACGCAATTCAAATCCCAAATATTACGGATGAAACGATCACACAACATTTAATTTCAGGATGGTTTTCACGTTTCGGAATTCCTAAGAGAATTTCGATCACACAACATTTAATTTCAGGATGGTTTTCACGTTTCGGAATTCCTAAGAGAATTTCAACTAACCAAGAATGACATTTCGTATCGTTATTATTTTACGAACTAACGAAAATTTTAAATATTTACCACCTAAAAACTATAGTAGCTATCATCCGCAATCAAATGGGTTAATCGAGAGATGGTTGTGGCACATAACCCTTAAATTTCAAAAGTTCAACTGGTTAAATTTACAACAACAATATCTGGTTAACGGAATTTCCACTTGAACTCGATTCATAATTTATAGACCCAAATTTTGAGCTGATGAAACTAATTTTTTTTATATTTTTTTTCCTTAATTTCCCTTTAAAAAGGTTTACTTAACCGTGTTAGCGTTATACCTTTGACATTTGGTTTCTTGATGTGATGTTTCGAGATACCATTAGTTTGACAGGAAAATGAGACAAAGTGGCCGTAAACTTTACCTTGAACGTCTATTGACTTCTTTAGTGAAACGTAGAAATTCTAGAGTTTGGCTCGATTAGCCTAAAATGGTCCGGTAGATATGGTCTGTCTCAAAAACTTTTTCCCATTTTTTCAAGAACGTGACAATTATCGAACAAACAAATCGTTTGAGGTTTTAAGTATAATTTCTTATAGTTTTAACTGATTAACCCAATTTTATATCAATATACATTATCATAATCAATTTAACCATGGAATAATTAAGAATGTTCTACTAATCAGTGCATTAATTTATAATGTGACTGGGAACAAATATAAATGTAAATATAATGCGAATAATCAATTTAACCTAGTTCATTAATTAAAATCCATTAACATAATAATGTTGAGTTTGTTTAATATATTTGTGGTTGCAACGTTGCTTTACACTCCAACTATTGTTGCTATCACATATAATACAAAAATTGGAAATGATGTTGAAATTGAATCGCACGCTGAATTTGAGGGATTTTTAGTCAAAAATGATAATGTTATTGAAAATGGCATTGAGGAGTCAAAAGTAAATTTAATTTTAAATATTAAATATAATTAATAAATTTAAATTATTTTAAATGTAGATGCTCCGTTTATTATTCGACATGAACCCGTTCCTAATTGACAAAGATGATGCAGTAGAAAATGAACAAAAAAGTGTTAACGACGACCAAGCCAACGAATCATCAACGGAAGGATTTGGTAACATTGTTAGAGGGAAAATCATGTATGAAGATTGTAAAAATGCATTCAAATGGATTGCAAAAATAATTGAACAATTATTACTAAAATATTTTACAAAAGGATGTAAAAATCTACCATTTTATTTGAGTTCATCGTGTAGATTGTATTTGAAGTATGGAATCCAACTTATAGAACGGGCATTAAAAAAATATGCAGCCAGATTAGTATGTAAACTATGGTAAAATTTCAACTTTCCAAAATATATTTGCCACCTATACAATACACAAAAATTATCAAATAAAATTTACCTTATTGTGGAACTTGATAATAATAACTTCAAAAATCAAACCTACACTTCCAGGTAGTAAAATATCTAGATTGAATTCTCATTTCGTTACTAGGCGTATACAAAAATCAATAAATATTTTCTATTGAAATCTAGTAATTAATAAAGATTGGTAACAATACTGTCAAATTTCAAAAACCAATTACTATACCATAAATTCAAATGATTCAAAATTACAAAAGCTCTCTAAATTACTAATTAATCATTAAAATTATATACCAAAACTAAATCAAGCGTTTCACATTTTCGGCTAAAAAATTTGTCTAATCGGATTGCTCCCCTAATAATTTTAAAATAAGAATAAAAATAATCTGAAGAAAATTTCAATTTTTCGTTTTTTTTTAAAATGTTATTGTACTTTGTATTATTATTACTTTTTTTTTTTGATAAAAGCAATTTAAAAACAATTGCTTACAAAAAATGATAATAATAATCTGAAAATTCTTTAAAGTATTGCGAAGAAAATTGGAAGAAAATGACGAAAAAACAAATTTTCTCGTTTCTTTCGTTTTTAATTTTTGGTTTTTCTTTTGTTTTCACTATATGTTGCAGTAGCTCCAGCTCTCTTGTTTTCTATATAAATTATATATATATATATATATATATATATATATATATATATATATATATATATATATATATTATATATATATATATATATATATATATATATATATATATATATATATATATATATATATATATATATATATATATATATATATTGACTGTTATAAACGTTATTGACAACCGTTAAATATTGATGTGCTTGATAACACTGTAAAAAGCACAAGATAATGAAAAAAGTTCATTCCTATTGAAATTTATATCTTTTTGAGTGAGCGTTGTACATTCTTTGAATATATAGGATATTAGGCAATATATGTCTGTGCAGCGTTCTCCAATTAGGATCTTCGAACCAAGCACTAATTCAACTAAAGTAAGAATTTCTTTTTTTGTACAATATCACCAGGTTTGTATATCATGCCATTAGATCATATTCGTTTAAGGAGAATAAAGAAAAACATGAAATGTAATTGCAAATAGGATTTACATTAAAAATAGAAAACTCTTTAAATAAAAAATAAAAATAATCTTTCAAATTATATGGATAAGGATTAGAGAATATTATATTCCGTTTTCCATTTTTTATATATATATTAAAATTAGACATCAATCTCGGATTTTATCGAAAGAAAATCTTGTTATAATTTTCATTTGAATTTAAATCATTCTTTTTAACGGAAAACATATGAAAATATGTTTTAATTGTTTGGGATGAAAATATAGATGATATTTTGTTATATAAATGTGTTGCACATTTAACTATGCACCGATTTTCTTTTTTGTGGGTTTAAAATAACAATTTCCGAATAAGGTTGTGTTTTTTCTATTTTAGGAGAGAAAGACGAATTATTGTGATTTTTTTTATGGTAATTTAGAAAGAATATAAGCGAGCTTATTGTTTAGAGGTGCTTATGTAAATATATATGCATTAATTATGTCTAGGTTCAACAAAGTAATTCATAATATTTTGGAACTGTTTTATTTTTGTTTGTCCAGGTAAGAAAATATAATTTACCTAATGTAAAAATAATTAGGTGGTTTATGTTACGGTTTATGGATATGTATGTTTATGTTTAACAATGTATGGCAATAATATCTCTTAGATGATTTTAAAAAATTATGAATCAATATCGTCGCAATGGCCCATTTGTTACTAATACTTATTTGGCGTACTGCTAAAATTAATGCAGGTACTAATATAGACTATAAATAGATGAGGTTTTTAGTATTTGGTTTACAATTTTTAATTTTTGTTGTTATATCTTCTTATTAAATTGAAGTCCAAACGTCATTCATATAGTTTTAAAACAATATGCTTAACATTGTGATGATGTAAATAGCTAAATCCGATGACTCGAGTTCCTATAGTGACTCTGATAATTGTGTGAGAGCGGGAAAAATACAAGTTAAAGTTGTTGAAGATTGTGTTGATCAGATACATTGTCAAGTTTGAACGTGTAAAATACATCTTTACCAAAATGAAAAGCTAAGTGAATTTTTTTTCTTATTTGGAGAAATCTGCTGTTTATAATTTTAACAGTAATATGAATAAATTACATTTTTTAGAGACAATATTTATTTTTACTAAGTAAACTTTGACAAAGGCAAAATTAGATTCTATATCGATGATTACACCCGTGCTTCGGTCAACCGTCTCAAAAATTGATTATGTGAATGAAAATTGGTATACCAATTGTCATTAAAACAATAACCCGTTTTTGGGTAAATTTTAAAAATTATATATAGTTTGTGTATACAATTGACCAGGTCTAGCTCAGTACGTTGTAAATCACAGCATCAATAAACTTGATGTCACCGAATCAGTATCACTAACCACTTAGCTCTGAAAATGGACTTAGATTTATTTCTACGGTATTGAAAAATGTGAATAATCACTCTGTTGTAATCAAAACCGACAACACCTAGAAATTAGCAAATATAGATTCGGTACAAGATTGTAAAAATCTTAATTTCTGAAGTTTGCCCATACAAAATATAAAACTTTCATGATCCCTGTCAGTAAAATAGAGGCTACAATATTCAACATCAGAAACAGCCATACCAAAGCACCCATATTAACGCCAGCTATTTCAACAACAGCCATTTCCAAATATTATATTACCTGATGGAGGACCTGAATTGAAGAAAAAATAAGTAACTAAAGTGATATCAGAGACGATGGAGAAGAGGAGCTGAGAATAATATACAGGTAAACTTTTTCGATAAGTGCCTCTCAAGCATACCCTTAAATATAATATCAAAACCATCATAGAAAAATAGACATAGAAATAGACACAACGTTTGTCGATAAACTTCAGTAGCACATTAATATTTTCACCAAAATTTTTAATAATAGCGAAATGTTTTTTTTTTTTAAAAACAATTCGTTTTCATTAGAATAATTTTATCTCAAAAATACTCAAAATGATATATTTTAAAAAATTATTTTATTGCAATACACTTCTTACTTAATAAGGATAAAATTTTGATTTAAAACGATTTAATTTAAAATGTACTGTTAAAATTAAAAACAAAATAATTTTAAATTAAAATGCAAATGTTTTAACTTATTTATATATATATATATATATATATATATATATATATATATATATATATATATATATATATAACTGAATCGTAATATTGTCAGTCATCGTTGCCCCATATACTATTCTGGTTCAATTTTAATTAGTAAGATGATACTATAAAACGTCAAAAGCTAAGAAGACATTCATTCTGTTATTAATATTCATAAAGTAATTTCGATTCTAGCATTAATCCTTTAACCATAAAATACAAATATTTTGCAACATCATTGGTAAAACATTAATCATGGTTAAAACACAACATACTTTATGGCACGCACACACAACATACATACATAATATTTAACATACATTCGGTACATTCACAAATCTATTACTATTTACTGTACACAATTTTATCATTATCCACATAATTAGCTAGAATTACGTGTGATAATTTCTCATCGAGTAAAGCACCAAAACAACAACACCAACAACAAAACTAATTAAAATTAAAGCATACTGTTGTTAATGTTACAAAAATAAAATTTAAATTAAACAAAAAATGATTTTAATAAAAAAAAAAAAGTTTTTTGGTTCCCTTCTATATATTAATCGTTTTATTTACAAATTCTTATCGCACAAAACGTTAAATTTATTTAAATTAGAAAAAGAGAAAAATGAAAAGTAAATTAATACAAAAGCTCGCAAAGCACACAAGGATAAAACCGAGTACAAATTACATTACGAAATTGTATAACGAACAAAAAAAATTCTCGTTGTATATAGTTATGTGCGATATGTGAAAATTGTTTTGAAAATATATTTCCTTCTGATTTTGTGGTTGTCGTATCGATTAACGTTTAATTAGGTCTTGGTAAAGTTTACAAAATCCCTACACCACCCATTTATTTATAAATATATATAAGTATATAAGATATAAGAGACACATATAAACAATTTTGTACTTATTACTGGATTACAACTTTTTGCTCTAGAAAAATAGTTTATTTCTGATTATATGACATTATCCTACTGTAACTACATACTCGTGCATATATGTATGTACCAAATTTTCTATTGTTTGTAAATGTATATACTAAAACAAGGATATGTTTATATGTATTAAGAAAAAAGTCTTAAGCATCTAATAAAAATTCAAAAGATATTTTTATAACTTAAGAATAAAAGCCTTACTTATTGCATTATAACATATTTTCTGTGTCTTTAGATAGCTTTATTTTGTATGCTGCTTCTTCTACTTGCTATATATTTCATTTGTTTATACACATGTATCTTCTTTGTTTTATAAATATATGATATAAATTTTAATATTTGCTTCGTATATAATGTGATATCTGAACTGTGATTTGTATGATGAAGAAAAATTGCTTATTGCTTTCAAAAAATAAAAGAAAAAAATTAAATATTTCAGAAGAAATAAAAACATATAATCTAGTTTTGGTATTATGTTATAATGTATAAGACGTCATAAAAGTAGGAATAAGTTGGATCTAGAACTAAGAAATAGGATAATCCGACACAAACGATTCAACGGATCGTCCCCTGTCTTCATAATAGGTATAGATTGTCATTCAGTTTTATAATGAAAACACCCTCGATAAAATATCAATTCGATACTTGGCCCTTAAAATACGTATTGCCTGTCGTAGGATGCCATTAGTGACGATTAGATTGCTAGTTTGACTATCCGCATCCTTAAAAAATTATTATTACAAAAAATGGATAGAGAAGTTCTCTAGTGGTACAAATTAACGTTAAAATACTAAATATGTAAATATTACTATACATCTACTACACCATGGGCTGTTAATGCTACTACGATATTCTTCTAAGGTAACACAGCAATGTGACAACTATATCAATAGTAATTAACACAATTCGCTCATTGCTATTTGCTTCAAAACAATCTCAAACTATTTCAAGCTTATCCTATAAAGACTTTGGTTCATCTATCTTTTTTCGAACCTAGTTCTGTGTATTGTAAAACGCGAGAATTTTTGTTGTTGTGCGGGGATATTTTTAGTACATCAATGAAGCAACATCTTTCTCTACGCTACAGAATTCAGCGACAACACTTTTCGAATGTGTTATTAAGCAACGCGTTTTTTGTTTAAAATTAAATCATCTAATATAGAGATACACCTAATTTTACTCGAGTTTATGGAAACGATTTGGGTTTGCACCGCCATTTATTAATTCAATAAAATTCAGGCACGACTCGAATTTTTTACATGGTAACATGGTATAGATATAATGCATGAAAATAAAATTAATATAGAACAAATCAAAAAAAATTGTTGTGAAAGATGTAAAATCAGACTAAGTGGTTTTTATCATTTAAATAGGTGCTGCTTCTACAATTTATTCCTTTCCTATTTCTAAAAAAAACAGGTTAAGAATTAAGCGAAATTTATCAATATAATAAAAATCAATATAATTTATTGTAAATTGCTAGAAAAGCATATGTCCATATTTTTTTTTTTTTTAAAGTTTGACATTTCGAATTTTATAATATTAAGTGATAATGGTTTTGTTTATTTCCTTTTTGTATCTCTAAGGAAAACTATAGAATCACCCCATTGCGGAGTTAATTGCAATAATGGGCTCTTGTTAGTCGGAGGCATACTTTTTCGAATTATATTTTCGACCTTATTCGATTTTCGTGGCAAAGCAAAGTTATGCCCGATGAATGAAAAATAATCGCATTGTATACCATATCTTTAAGACAGTGAATCGCTCAAAATACATTAAGTTTTGCGGTATGGAGACCTACATACTCATACAAATTACAATCTTACAAATATTGGGGATAATCACTTCTCTGGTCAACATCGGTCTCTATATGATCAAATTTTTAGGATAATTCTTTCTAAATATTAGGAAATATCCCGTGACGTACATCAGGTGACTTTAAAATTCAAGCAAGCCTATGACTCAACCCATCGGATTAGCTAATGGTCTTTTTTGCGATGTCTGCGGGAGTACTAGAAAAATATTTGTTTTTGTAAAATGATAGTAATGCAGTCACATCACAAGTTAGAATTTTCCGTAAAAGTGGAACACCTTATTACAAAATGTTATACCGTCAGTTCAAATAGGTTTTGGAATATGCAGATGATTTCTGTGTAATTAACTGACTAGCAATGATGTAAAGGAACTACTGGAACCATTTGTATGATTTTCGGCTTCCGTTGTTGAGAGCAACCAATGAGCCTAAAAATAAAATATATATGATCACAATTTTTGGAGACCAAGATGCAATTAATTTTAGAAGTTATTACCACCTGATGTGGTTTAGTAGATGTTGTCCAGAACAGTTGTCATGAGTACGATAGTTGCCTGATTACATTTGTGAGAAGTGTCATTCGCTTTATGTATAGTATAGCCCCAAAAGCGATGCGATAACGACACTTATACCGAGTTCTATTTTTCCATATCAGGAATTTGATAAAATTTTCTCATGTCACTCATGAAGTAAAAGGGTCTCTAGCGACGATAGAGCCTCGCAAATCTAGCGACGATAGAGCCTCGGAATAGAGAACCGTCGGTGCCGAATTGTTGAATTTTATTTTTAAGTATATAGGAGCTAAATGCGCCATATTATTAATGAACTTTTGATTTCTTTTGCATTTGAATTTTATACTATTATTCTATGTACATCTGGATATTGCAACATATATAGCTGACCAATATAATCATTGATCCGTGTTATAATAACAATATCGCTTTTGATATCGTCACAGCTAATTATTTAGCAAACAAATGAGTCACGTAAAATATTGTTTACGATCAATTTCGAAGCTTTACACCATCCATCTGTTATGGACTCTTATATAGTCACATAACGATGAATCTTATTTTTAGTGTAAATCTGTTGGTCGTATAAATTAAATATTCAATCGGGTATCACAAGCTTAGTGCTTATATTGTCATTCTCACCTTCATCTGGTCCAATAAATACCGCGTAATTAATTAAAGTACATCTGACATTATCTCCGGGTAATTTTGCTAATTTTATTCTATATTGATGCATTTTCTGAATATATTTTACTCATTAAATCTTCCGAAAATATTTTTATGTTTTGAGAAAAATGGTAAGATAATTGAGTTTAAAAGGAACCTATACAAAAAATGATATCACCATTTGTATGTAAAACAAATTGTTATGCAACATCACTAATTTAAAATGTTGACCGGAGACGATATACTACATATAACAAAAAATATAAAGACCTTTCGAATGCAAATTAGTGAGTGTATCTCAAACCAAAAAAAATATTTACCAAAATAAAATTAAAATGTCTATCTGTAATGTAAAATTGTTCAATATCTACTTTTGATACGTTTCATTAATTCGTTATGTAATTTCCTTAGCTTCAAAATTAAAGGACACAAAATTTTATAAAACTGCGATTTAATATCTATGGGTTTTATAAAACAAAATTTTATGAAACTGTGCATTAGTTTTTGGCATAAATCTACACAGTGATTTGATATCTTTGATCTTTGCTCTATTTTAGTAATATGAGGAAACTTCTGTAAACATTTAAGAATATGTAATATTCTTGACCAAAAATTTAGTGACATATATTGGATTATTTTATAGGCCAGCGACGATGTATCCTTGCAGTAGAGAACAATTTGCTTCTTCTGGTTGTCTAAAACTTTACGAAGAGCTCGGATTGACGATATATCAGCGGAGATATCAGCGGAGATATATCAGCGGAGATATATCGTCATATCAACTGATATGACGATATATCAGCGGAGATTTTTAAACCACACATTAAATTCTTTCCTTTTTGATATTAGCTTTTTAAGCTTTGATTTTTGTTGTAACTTACCTACATTGTAAAATCAGTAATATTTTAAATTAAAGTTTTGTGTTGCTTCGCTATTGTTTCAATCGTCCATAATGAGGTGATTACTTCGTATAGCCATATTTATATAACATAAAGACAAAAAAAAAATGATAAAACATAAATTAATTATTAGGATTCCGAGTCTTAAATTGACCCAAAGCAAAACGAAAAAAAGATGAGCCTTTACAGGAAATATTTAAAACAGAATCCACAGCAGAAACGACAAGGCTTGTTGATTAAGGTGGAGTTGAACCCACAAGAAAATTGAAGAGTGCCTTGCGAATAATACGCGAGTGTAAAATTGGAAGTAAAATGTTGCTTCTTTACGACAACGATCTAATAATGCTCCGCAGCTGCTTACTCGTGATCAAGGCTTTCATAGCATGCCCACGCATCTTAAAGACTATAGAGTTAATATTTAGCAACAATTTCGTGTTTTATGCTGTGTGCCTAATGCGAAATTTGTTGTCTATATGGTTTTTTTTTATGTTAGTTCAATTCTCTTTCGTATAGATGGCTACAGCATATGATGGGTATTCATACATGGTCGTTTAATCAATTTAAGCATTATACGAGTATATGCATACATAAACCTTTTGCTACAAATATAAAATAGGTTTCCTTATTCAGAAAATACGTTATAATGGTATGATCTGGTTCTTTGTCGAATTTTCGGGATACATATTCATAAAATCCGATATTAAATTCCATTTCATGGAATTTCATTAAATTCATGAAATTTCATTAAATTCTTTGGTGCCCAATCAATTTTCGATGATATTTAAAAGTGATGTTAAATGAATTTAAATTACGTAGTGACAAGGTGCCTCTGCAATAATGATGGTGAGAAACGTTTATGTAATAGATTTTCTGCAATATATTTCCGTAGAAGAAAACCCGAAATTAATAATGGAATTAAGGAAATCAGTAATTTTTAACCAAGTATGTCTTGCTGTAAACATTATAAAATCAACCGATATTTCTTCCAAATTTCTACCATCGTTAGGATGATGCCAACTTTGTAACGTATCAGTACAGGTTAATTAGATTTAACTTCCTCAATCATTCCATAAAATAGCATATAAGTTAATGCTTATTATATATTTAAACAGAATTATATTTAAACAGAATTATAAAAAAAAATTATAAAAAGCGATTAAAGTATCTTTCTAGCCTGCTAGTCACCTTTTTCAGCTCCACGCTCCTAAATAAAAACACATATTTTATTGGAGATTATAACTATTTGACTTATTAGCGGACTATAGTTTTCCAGTGCATGGTAAGGTCTGTTATAAACGGTAAAATCGAGCTGACAATCTAACGGTATATCGTTATGTAGACAATTACTCCTAACAACCTCCAAAATTTCCAAATTTTCTGTAAAAAACTCTCAACAACACGACTTTCCATGCAGAATAACTGTTGAACTTAATGTCATTAATGTCACATTGGTGCCCGCAGCTCGATTTATTATATACTTATAGCAAATATTTAGTGACAAAAAAAATCAGGTCATTTTATTTTGGCAACATACTCGAATCTATTAAATATAATACCGAAAGGTAGTGTATATGTTGACGAAGCTGAATGCTCTCATTGTCTTTATAGGAGTTTTTTAATCGATCTCCAATCTTGTTTATGGAGCTCAAGGTTACTTTTCCAGGATTATTTGTCGAAGACAAAGAAAAATGAAAATTATCACACGCAACTATAAATAAAAAAAAGTGCTAAATATTTAATTCTATGAATCCATCTATCGTATCCACCTAAATAAAATAAATTTTACGTATTCTTATCCTTATCTCCCCATCATCATCATCAACAACATAATGAACATCATCAACTAAGATACATTATCATCATCATTTTCCTCGGATATCGAAAAGAAAATAATTTAAGTTTTCTTATTTTATTTCCGTTTTCCCATTTTTTTTTCTGTGTATGAATGGTGAGGATTATAAATACCATCTATATATATCCACACAGAAACAAGAAATTTTGTTTTGTTCATTAGAGATGAACAAAGATTTTTTTACAGTAAATTGTACCTTTTCAAATTACATGTAAAGAATTTTTTTATAGTTTTTCTAATTTTATTGATTTGACAGAAAACAGAAACATTTTTTTCTCTTTTCAATTACCTCTAAATTTAAAAAAAAATGTTAAAATCGATTTCTAATGAAAATGGTTATTATTAGTTAATGGCCATCAATGGTTCTTACTAAATTAATGTCATCGATTAACATTGTAACATTACTTTCGTTTGCCATGTCGAAATGAACGAATTGACAGCTTGAGGTTGTCAGTGTTTATAAGATATTTCGTTTAAGTAGGCTCAGAGATACATTTTGGAAATCAAAATTGTACAGGCCCGTAGATTTGTCTGATTTCAAACGGCTTAGAGGGTTATATGTAGAAGGTTTGGTAACTTAGAGGATTATATATAGTTAACCAAACTGCCTTTTAACAAAGTTGTAACTTTATATAATATCTTATTATTTTGTAGGATAGTTTTATCAACTTCTAGATTTAGATGATTTTAAGTAACACTAAAATATTAAACTATGGTTTAGAAATCGTAAACCCTCATACCGCGTTTCAAAATCGAGCTCGGTATTGCGGCGTGGTAAGCAAGTATCTTAACCATCACTATACGATCGGTGATAGCCAAAATTCCGTAAAAAAGTCATGATTATTCTTAATTTTCGATTTTTATGATTTTAAATCGATTAAGGTGAATTTTTGTAAGACAATTTAAACAATTCTATATGGTCGAGCGAACAATTTTCTAGACGTCAAACATGCTGTTAACTCATTAAATTGAAAAAGGAATAATACGTTAATGATCCTTTTAGTCATATCATGGCTATTCCAAAACAGTGAAAAGTAGGTCACATTTGTAACGTATCACAAATAAACATTTGACTTTAGATTCCGTATATGTGATAATTATATCGTAATTTCAAAAATGTCAGAAACTCAATAGGAGGTTGTCCTTCAAAAATATGTATCTCTTATTCTACATATAACAAAATACAAACATGGGTATACAACAAAAATCATAACACACTTCGATAGTAATCGATTTACACAGCACGATACTAAAAAGTGTACACAAATAGGTTTAAACAACATTTTTTTTTACAATATATAATCAATAAAAATATGAGAGAATTTTCACTTCAAATTGAAACGTTATGATTGCAAAAATAAAATTTGTATTTTTGACATTTTACCATCATAAATCAATCATATATTAAAAAATCGCATAAAAAAAATCAAAATCACGAATGCCTTTTAATTAATTTAATATATTTTTTTTTGTGGTAACGATATCTTCTTTAACCACAAACCAAACCAAAGATTTGATTGATCATTAGAATGAAACATTTTGTATTATAATAAAGACCTGACTAATTTAAAAATTGTTTGGTTTTTTTTTAATTTAAATTTAAAACATATTCCTTTTTTTTTAATAAGTATATCAACATAAATCCTTTAATCATTATACACAATTTCTAGACACTGTGCTGTTGGTGGTTTCTTTTAATATATTTTTTTCGTTTAGATTTCTTACAGCGATCGTTATAATATACGAAACGAGCAGACAAAATAAAACCACAATTTCAACTCGTTTAAAGTAGGAAAAAAAAAATATAATGTACCAAGGTGTTTCTTTAATTTACCATTTCTACCTTTTCTCAGGATATGAAATCTTGTATTTCTATATTATTTTGTATACATAGTACTCCATCTTCTCGAAACTTAAGTCCTTTATTATGATTATTATTATTATTTTAAATTAAAAAGGAAAAAAAAAATACCAAACCGAACATAAAGATGTTAAAACCAAGATAAAGAAAAAAAGGATTTTTTATTTTTATTCTCATCGTCTAAAAAATTTATATGAAAACAAATAGAATATTAAAGGATTTTTCTTCAATTTGTGATTTCTTAATACAATTTTACAATATATAAAGTAAATTATTTTGATTAAGTAAAATTCAACTATCTTATTAGAATAAAACATATAATTTTGCTCATTTCGTAACGCACACAGTTCAGCAGACAATAATATTTTAATATATTTGTAAAAGTCTTTCCACTACACTCGAGACGGTATACATCAATACAATTCATCAACAATAATTAAGGCATAACCGTTTACCAACTAAAATTATTTTGATTGATTAAATCCTTTAATTTTATCCTTTCGCAACCAACTAAGCAAAAATTCTACGATGTTTTTGTTTTGTGTATTAAGATAATTGGGTGTTAAATAAATTCAAATTATTTACATTTTAGATTTTTAACGAAAAAGAAAATTTCGAAAAAAGGCTTTAATTAAAAAAAAACGAAACAAAGAAACGTTTTGAGAACAATGGCTGTTAAGTATTTTTATTTTTTTATAAACCTTCTTAATTTCTTATATTATAAAGTTATTAATGCAAAGTACCTACAAAATCGTTTTGAAAACGTGTAAAGTTTTGATAGAGGATGAAAGGGTGTAAAATAAAAGTTAAGCTGAAGTGGTACAAAATTAAAATATAAACAAATATATTTTAAAAATGTTGATGGACAACTTATAAATCAGCTCGGTAACCTAATTCCACTGAGTAATGATGTCTGCGTAATAGTTTAGCTGCAATTACATCAATCTCAGCACATAGCTTCGTACAAAATGAGAAAGGTTATTATCAGTCAACGTTGGCTAAATTGTGTTTAATCCACCAATCAGTCTTTGAACGTTTTGTGGTATATGTCCACTTTTTTCATATACAAGTTTAGTTCGTTTTTAAACGATGAAAAATTTTCGTTTGGCGAACCCGTATATTTTACAATGTTTACGTTTGGCTTTAGTTACCTTACGCTTGGGTTTTAAAAAAGACATACTAGATAGCTTCTTTAATTATTTGTATTGTAGAACACGTATGAAAGAATGCAGTTTTTTCACGACATGCTGTCGTCGGTAATGTTATTATTGTACAGAAATATCTTGCAAGCTAAAATTCAGAAAGTTCATAATTTTGACTAAAGAAAATTCTATTGTTCGAATAACGAGATCCCGTGACGATTTTAAAATATTCCAAAAATTGATTAATTTTTATAACGAAAGTACTAGTACTGACTATGCTAGAAGTTATAAATCTCCTCTAATATGTAACATAAAACGCATATATAATTACATATATAATTTATACAATTTTTTAAATGATTTAGACTAGTAGCATGCCGACTACAAACCCTAGACCTATATTATAATATATGTTTGATCACATATTAAAAATAGAAACTAGCACCATGTTGGCCTAAAAAGGAAAGAGCTTTGGAATAATTAAAATAAATAAGCTATATTCGATAACCCTCATTAGAATAAAAATTCAACCAGGTTTAAGGAGGCTACCCCACTTCCGTTATAGATTTGAATGAATTAAGCGAAAATATTACCACATCGCTGAACTCTATTAGGCTTGGGAAGCTCGAATACAATCTACTTTTCAGCTAAAACTTATTTAAAAGACTCAAAATGCTGCGCTGGGAGGAAAGGTTTAAAAGTTAAACCTGAAAATGAAAACAGGCGTGCTTGTGTAATTATTTTCTCAGAATGACCATCAATATATTTATGGAACAAATTGCAAACTTATTTTTTTTTAATCTAGAAAACACTTTGCTTAGCAAAGCTGTAAAGTGTAATACGTAAATCGAAATTTTGCTATAGACCTAATATCTTAATGTTTTCTTTTCAATAATCCCGTTCCTTAAGTAAACTGAACGTTTCGTGCAAAACTTAGTTTTTATTTGATCTAACTTTAAACTTCTGATTTAAAAAAAAAAGGTAAGCTTATTTTGTTTCTTGAATTAAAAATGCAACAAATATGATACACATTGCACTAATTAAAACAAAATAGGGATTGCAGAACTCACCAACAAAACTAAATAATGGCTTACTAAGCGGAAGAACCCTGGTGAAATTCCAGTGAGAGTACTGAACGAGTTTGCAGCAAGTGTGCCTAAGGAAGAGTTAGTGGTTGGAAAAGCTGAAAAAGTCGACTAGACCACCAATTGCCTTGTAGGTAAAATGGAAAGTCGCTACACCCTGAAAAGAAGCAGATTTTAGTTTATTAAGTTCATTATATCCAATCATCTCCCGACTATGAAACTTAACAGCAACCAGGATAATTGGGATCGATGCATTCCCCTATGTATAATCGCATATCATAGTGCAGTCCATAGTACAACAGAAAACCCACCAATAATAGTATTAGGCACAGAAGTTCGATTGCCATGCGATACCAAATTTGGTGTCGTAAGTGAGATTTTGTAATGACGAATCATGACTCATGATGAAAACCAACATTAATATATTTATATCTCAGCATCTAAAAAATGAGTTACAACGGCGTGATCTTCCACGGATAGCATCAAAATATTGAAATTTTTAAGGCAATAACAAAAGGCTAACCAAATAGATCCAGAAGACGTTGGCGATACCGAAGATGTGCAACTTATCATACCACAAACATCAACATTGGGAGTAGCAGCAGCGACTGAAATAAAATCGCCACAAGTATCATCGATAGAATAGCTTAGTAGTTCCAATTGAGAACAATAAACCATTACCGAAGCGCGAGCAAGCAGGAGAAGTAACACTTACCATCGCACCAGCCGAGGCAAACATATTACTCCAAATTAACAGTAAGTTTTATGAACTGGACGCCAAACCTGGACAACAAACGGAAGAAGCGAAGCAACAGAACAATAAATTTGATGAACTAAACACCGAAATGAAGCAGCAAGTGCAGCAACACAGAATAGTAAGTTTGATGAATAAAATGAGAATACTTGGATCAAAAAAAAATAAAATAAAATAAAAATGCAAAGCGCGCAGGATGGATACATTAGTTGGAGAAATCCATCATTGTTGATGGGACAGGACGAACACAAGAGCAAGAAAATTCTTTACAGGTAAGATGCTAGAGTTGGAAACATTCGGAGCAGCTGACGTAACCAATAGAAACGGAGAAATACAACATGTTAAGCAATCCATTGCAGCTAATGTAACACGAAAGATGCAAGAATTGGAGGACAAAATAAAAGAACTCGGAGCTGTACAGAAGAAATCATCCAAGCACACCGATGCAACTCTCTGCCCAAAACAGCTGTATAAAAACCACTCGAAACGAATTAGCTAACGGAGGACATAAAGGAATCCTGAAACTTCATAATGATGAACTGCTGAAGAACAGGTTATTGCCTTGATCTTACCACTCTAGAATAAAGCAGCAGATGTCCTACAAATTTTACATGCTATAGAAATGAATTGCTGCTGAACCTTGAGGGAGTTAGTGTTGAAATACGGCAATCCCATATCCAGAAGCTATTTAAAAGTCAGTTTCATGATAGAAGTCAGCAGCGAGGGAACCGCCTTCAAGAAGCGAAAAGAAAACTAACGAAACTCGCGCGGTAAGTACACTGTAAACCTCCTGTTTATATTTTTTATGAATTAAAAGTGGCTGCCTTCATCAACGCCTTCATCAACGTAAAAGATATTGCGCAGATATAGGCCATGATTGATGCCATGATTAAATAGAAAATCAACTCAAGCCATCCAGAAAAGTAGACACCGAATGTCAAATTTTCAAAATAAGCATTGTGCAGACCACAGTGGCATGAAATTTCGACCGAAAGCGCAACCGTAAAAAGCTAATGGGTCCAGTGGCAGTCAGTAAACCAATATATTGGATTGCTCGAAAGACTTTGGAAATCGGGCATCAGTAAAACATTGGTCAAAGTAAGAGGACGGTGCTATTAGATTAATTGCTGAAGAGATGTTGAAGAGAACTACAAACAAGAACGAGAGAGAAGATGAAACAATACAATTTGTTTCTTTCAGGATGCAGTAATTTTACATTTTACAACTCACACAGCAATTGTTGGAAGGAGTTTCACCAGGTTCTTCTGTATTGTCTATATTTAGTTTTAGTTGGTGCTACATGGATCATATTCGTTACAATGTCTACAAATATATTAACATTCCTAAAAATATGAGTTGCGAATCCAGCATAGAATACTCTAATACTTTAGATAAATGTTTCAATCGACTAGGGAAAAATAAATCAAGTTAAAATAAAAAGCTCACATTTTACGTAAAAAAGTTGTTGAAAATATATGAAAATATTGCATACACCGCAGAAACCATGGATCGTTCACACAATAAAACCGAATTACTATAGCATTGTATGTTGTTGAAATGTGTTTAGCTTTTTAAAGTTGTATTGATTTGGAATTGTTGATTTGTTCTAAGTAAATAAAAAGCATATACAAACACACAAGCACAAAAAAAAATTTATTTTAAATTTTATTTTATGGTACACACATAAATTTCTACATTTCATATAGAACCAGAATTGAATATTGATACACCCGCATCGAAAGCTTTTTCTTGTTTCTGTTCGTTTATTCTAGAACCTCAACTTGGTGTGTATTTTTTTTCTCGTGGTAAATTTATTTTCCAACAAAAAAAAATCTTAATATGAATACACACATAAATAAAAATGGTATAATATATAACCGAGGTGGAGTAAATAAAGCTTTATGCTCGTATATAATATAGGTAGAAAAAACAACTTAACCGATCGGAATAAGCAAATTTCGAATATATTTAGGTGCGGTTTGGTTGGATTTATATTATAATCCTGTGAGAATGATGATGTGAAAATTTTGAAAAAAATGTTTTATACGATTTGTATAAATTTGCGATATATAAATTTTATAATTTACTGAAACCATACATATCTCTTATATTTATAGGCTGATTATTATTGTAAAAACCTTTTCTTGTTTGGTGTATACCAAATATGCTGTGTACATGAATCATACAATATATACATCTAGCATAATAATACAATTCTAATAAATTTAAAATCTAAATAGTATATAAAACTTTGATATTCAGATATATGTATATATTGCGTTATGTATACATATCGTTTGAATTATATTATAGTACATAGATATATGATACATATGAACATACAGATACATATATTGAGAAACATGTATAGATATTGATAATTTCATATAATACAGTCTCTAAGATACATATGTATGAAATATTTTGTGCCAATTGAATTTTTTTTCAATGAAATCGATTTTAATTTAATAAAAAAGAAAACTCAGAAATTTTTATATGTTTGATGTGGAAACCATTATGCCGTTTGCTCTTGCCTTTGATGTTGATATTAACTTGAAATATTTAGAAAAAAACATGTAGAAAAGGTAAACGAAACTGATAAATTATGAACATTTTGGACATAAAGCGAACCAGCAGTCAAAAACCTCAATTTAGCTAGCATCGGTGCAATGAAGAACAATAAAAATTTACTTAAAGGATTATTTGGTGATTAAAATTTTTGAAAACTACAAATTATATGCTTCTTGTATGGTTTGTTTTTATTACATTGATTTGTCAATCTAAGGGAAGCTCATTATAATTATTCGAAAATATTAAGTCTGGGAATATATTATTATTTAATACGCTTCTTTTATTCCGGAATTCTCAGAACTTTAAGTACACAAAATGTCAATTGTTTTAGGTGAGCATTATATCTTTGGATCAACGAATTTTCTTCTATAGAATTTTCTGGTTTCGTTTTTTTTACACTAATTTAAGCCTAGACAGAGACGCACGACGCAGTTGAAATGAACACCTCATAAATTGTAGTTAACTTCGCCAACAGCAATTTTACCCGTGAAGTCACTGATGTGAAGTCATATGACCGAAAATATGTAGTATTTCAAGTACCAATAAAACCCCAGTAGACCAGGGATGAGAATTTGGAGTCAATTCCCGCAATTCAACATTAATGCCTAACTTAAAGCAGATGTATGTAATCTTTCAAGTTGGTACTTTTTGGAATTAATTAAATGACTTTACAACTTTTAGTCGCGAAGCAACTATTAGCCATTTCACAAAATGTCATTCTATTGAGTTAAAAGGTGGAATCCGATAATCCAATATAAAATATTGGTTACATCTAGATGTAACCAATATAAAATATTGGTTACATCTAGATGTAACCAATATTTTAGTTAAGCGGTTTTAATACCAGGATTAACAGAAACAGTTTTGATACCGCAAATTGATTTCAGTCGTCTATAGGTGGAGAATACTTAATATCGATGGAATTTTTAGACAAATCCTATAATTCACCAAAACGAGACCATTTAAAGGTACTTCATTAGTAAAGGTACTTCATTAGTTTCTGTTCCACCAATCACACAGTTAGTAGACGAAATCCTGGAATAATCAGAGCATTAGCAGCCAAAACAGTTGCATATTATCGCAAATAACAGCAGAAAAGTTGATTTTGATATCCGTATCACCCGGATAATGATACGCTGCATAACAAAGTTAAGATATGTATTAGCGCTGAAAAAAAAGATTTACGCCTAACAAAACCATACAATTCAATAGATATCGCCAAAGTAGTTCAAACTTTTGTGATGCTACTTCTTAAGCTGCGATAAATTTGATGAATTTTTTCTAAAATAAGCGTAAAAAAGAGAATTTCGAACATTTAAAAATTAAAGTTTGTTTCTAAATCCAACAATTGAGAGTGAGATGTACAACGTCTCTTACTTTAACATAAATTGGATCAATCACGGAATTTCTACATACATTAGATAAAGCCTGTTTTAAATTATCAAAAAATTATATTTATTATTCGCACAATATAAGACGATCCCAGACAAGATTCGTTCAAACCGTCATTTAGCAAATCAAAAGAAATACGGCTATCATAACGCATGAAAAATGTGAAAATACTCATTGGAAATCGTAATTAAATCTGTAACTTGATCTCTATTTGTACTCAACAAACAAAATAAATTTTTCAAATTTTCACCCACATACTACTTCCGACATAACATAAAAAATATACATATATTCCATAAATCATAAATTGGAAAAAATTAAGAATTGAAACGTTGACTGTTACTGAAATCAAAAATTGAAATAGAACTTCAGAAAAATATGTACAGTCATCGTTCAATTTTCCCAACAGTCATCATATTTGTATAACATAACCTAATTTTATTTTTACTTCCTATCTTCAAAAATCAAAAATACTAGTTGAGTACAATACTATAATAATATATATAGTCACTTGTTTGTTCACATTTAGAAACATCATCAATACAGTAGATTTCTTATTACATATTATTTTTTTGTCTTCGATTTTTTTCTTGTTTTATTACTATACCAACAAAAAACCAATCGGAAATTACAAAAATGGCATTTTATTTTGAAGTATACATTTTGCTAACTCTAATCACGTCCTACCATATTTTCTGTGTTCTTTTAATTTTTAAAATATATCAATTTTTTTTTAGTTTTGTTAACATAAAAATCGGTACTCAGTAAATTTTAAAAATTGTCTATCGAACGAACCAACCCTAGACTAACCATAACAATATTTAGCAAAAAAAAAAAATTGGAAGAAAATACAATGACTTGTATTGTAATGATTTGTGAGTACAGTTTTGTTATTGCATTTAGTCATCTTCGTTAGATAGTTTTGTTTGTGCTATGGTTATATAAATAGTCAACCATTCATATACAATAGTATTTAATATCTTCAGTCAGTCGAATGAATTTAATTCTTCTCGTATTCTATCTTCAACACAGAAATAACTTAATTTTATAGATCACTGGTTATACTAATTATTTTTATTCGGATATGTCAAAAACTATATTTTTAAAAAATATATACGTATAGCAAGTCAGTTATAAATAATAACAAGAAGTCAATTAAATTAAATATATCGGATACACATTTCATTTTCAAATATTTGATATCGAATTAAATTCAAATAAGTTTATTTCGAAAATTTTAAAATCGATAATGACATGTGCATTAAAAGTAGTTAAAATAAATTATATTATTGTTAAGTTTTACGAAATGAACTATTTGCAAAAAATGAATATTTTAACTATTGATGCATTACATAAAATTTAATGTGTATACGACTATATACCACAGTAGTCTGTATATTTTGTGATTTCACCATGAAGCCGCTTTCACAGAAAATTTCTGCAGAATTCTTCAGTAATATTTCTTCGGCAAAACATGACGAAATTAAATATTGTTTATCTTTTTTAGTAATTTTTTAGTAATAAATAATAAAATTTAATTTTAAGTTGGTATACACTTTCGGAATTTACTAAAAAAGATAAACATATTTAATTCCGTCATGTTTTGCCGAAGACACATTACTGAAAAATTCTGCAGAATTATTCTATGAAAGCAGCTTGAATAGACTTACGCCAAAACAATGCTATCAAATTAAAAAAAAAAAAATTTTGAGAATAATGTTTCAGTCCGCCAAACTTTTTACGATCGACATAATCGTCTATATTTAAACAAGACGTCATACAGTGCGCACAGAAGAAGTTATTGCTGTTGTGAAGCGAATAGTGCTGCTCATAAAACAAAGGGGCATAATTAAAACACAAATAAACTTAGTTCTGGTTTTAAGCAAACTTTTTACTATAAACAAATGAAAAAAATGAAACTGCAAACATCAACCCAGAAAGAACAAAAAAAAAAATTTAAATTTTCCGCCAGTACAGGTTGTTTCACAGGCTTTCTACAAAGACATACGCAGGTGAAGTAGCATCTGATGGTGAGCCGGGGCTAAAGAATTTCCCAACAAAATGGCTAAACTAAAGTCAAACTTAAGTAAAAAAAGAACTTTGGAATTATTCGGCTCCAATGCTTTCCAAAGCAGATGTTAAGACCCTTAGGTGTAAATCGAGTCCATTACCTACGATGAATAAAAGGCGTAAATATTTTCTCATTACCGGTTCACTGTACAGCTAAAACTTCATGCTAAAATTTTCTTTTTTCAAATACAACTTAGTTAATACAACCGCTGGGTCAAGGAAATATTCAGATAAATTTTGGATAAATTAATAAATGATGAAAATTTAAATGTGACAAATTTTTAATATCCTTTGAGGTACAGGATGTTTAAACAAATTGCTTTAGAAAAAAATGCATACAAAAGTTATTTATCGGAGAGAATAGTCTTATTTGTCTGATTGTTTAGACTACATTTAAGATCTAAGTGATTATCTTGGATCTGCATCCGTTTCAGAGATATGATGCTTTAAAGTAAAAAAATATTTTTTTTTTATAAAATTCAGTTTTTTTAAAAGAAAATTATTTTTTCTTAATTTTAATTTGTAATTGGTTGATTAAAAGGCATTTTGACAATGATAGTTTTGTAAAAAGTATTCTTTACAAAATATTTCATAACAAACTTTACCAATCTACACTTACGGGGGTGAATTCCGGTTCTATGAGAAAAGTCATAAATGACTTTAATTCGTATAAAAATTTTAATTGGTATAAGCAAATCATAAAAGCGATTCCTGTTTAATCACTTACAAAATAAAAATCATATTATCTGTCAAAACAGGTCATAATTATTTTAACTGTGACAAAGTGATTTTAAATAATTAAATATTTTTTTTTTAATTCGAGAATATGTCGGGTGAAAAAAGTGAAAAGCAAAAAAGTCATATGATTTCATATTTAGAAGAAAATTTAGGATTAACGCGAAATCAGTAAGAAATATTGTTATTTTATAATACACATATTTACACTATATCGAAAATTTACAAACATATATATTTTTAGATTTATTAGCGTAGATGGAAGATCTACAAACACCAACAAGTGGTCATCGCTGACTGACAAATTGTATTGGCGGTTGCCGTAAAACAGGTGCACAATGGAAAAAATATTGGGAGGGCCTAAGGTATATGTGCATTTATAATTATAATTAATATTTATATGAGAATATAGAAACATATGTATGTAATACGTACTTATTTGTATATTTTTAGAGACAGAGTTTTTATGATAAATACTTAAAAATTTGCAAACCAAAGTGGCGTTAATGGTGCTGGACCTCAGCCACTCGCCACATTAGAAGAAAAGGTAATTGCTATAATTAGTGTAGACGCAGTCGAAGAGGATACAATAATACTATTGAACTCGGCACTGATAGAAACCTCAAACGCGAGCGGATTAACGAAAGTTTAAATGAGAGTAGTACACAAGGACGTATTTTGATTGAATCGTAATGTACATATTACATAAATTTTAATTCAATTCTAAACATAATTATGTTGACTTTAATTCAGTCAACATCAATGAAGGGAAAAAGGAATGAATCATCCAGCGAAGAGTCCAAATTCATGGAGAAGTGCCTGGAAATGAAGAGAAGGAAACTAAAATTATATGAACAATTTGAAAATGAAAAAAATTAATTTAGAAAAAAATATATTAATCGAAAGAGAACTGAGCATAAGACAGCAATAATTGATAATAAAGGAGCGGGAATTGTCAATAAAAAGATAAAGAATTTAAATTATTACATGGAGAATATTTGGGCTGATATCTTTAATATTATATTTATATTAACTTGTGCTATTAAAAATAAAGAATACATGGTGTCATTAGCCACGGTTGTAGTCCATATCTGCTGTCACAAAAAATTCATAAAAAATTTATTGAAGGACACAACATACAAATCTTTATTTTATAATTACCAAGTAGCCAAGCATTTGCATCACGATTTTCGTAGTGAGTCACCATCATCTCCGTAGCAATTGAATTATTCCACACCAAACTATAATGCGCCGAACCTCCGTAGCGAGCATTAATATTTAAAATTAATAAATTGGGATCGCAAATGATTTGTACTTTCTTAGTATGGGCCGACTTTTGTGTTGAATAATAAACGTACTCAATGCTATTTTCTGTTTTTTTTTATTGAAATGTGCTCTTAGGCCTATGATACCCGGCATGGGTTCCCATCATAAAATTTTAGTTTTACTTGTACGACCTGTGGAGTATTTAATTGTAGCTTAATGAATTGGTTTCCTAAATTATCCTCGATGACTTGACAAACTTCCTCTACACATCATGGAACTGAAGTTTGAGAAAGGACAATAAAAATATCATGTCCAATAGCACGTTGGTAGCAGCCGAATGCTAAGAACCAAAGTGCACATAATATTCGTAAAGTCGAGCATAGCCCATGTATTCGACTACGTCGTTGCATATGCGGTTGGATTAAATCTATTAAGATTTTTCAGACTGACTTATTTAATATAAAAAGCCTAATAAATTATGCATCGTTGGTATCTTTAAAGGGATCGCTGGTATCCTGCAAATTTCTGCGACGGCTAACGAGTCGAAATCTAAAACATTGTAAAATAAATTAGAGAAATTTATCTTTATAAGTTTTTTATGTATATCAATTTCATGCATTACCTGCGATGACAAATTCGTTTTCTACAAATTCTTATTGTTAAGATGTCCATATTATAAAAAAGTATAAATATTTACAAGAACTCAAAAATAATATCCACCTATTTAATATTTTAAATAAGCTACTTTTATAATTTTTATTTCACACAGTAATAACCATTGATCAAAAAAAATTATATTTGCTGAAATGTCAAAAAAGGAACCCAATAAATAATACTCAAACTATAAAATGTGTAGCAAGTCAAAAGTCATTAGGTAAACCAGAATCGGCAATTTTATGAGAATGAGAACTGAATAGTCGAAGAAAAAAAATTAAGCATTTGTCATACTCATTTGTCATAGAACTGGAATTCACCCCAAGAGCTGCTGAAACAAGCATCATGTCAGACCGGTTCAGTGTAAACGTATGGGCTGATGTAATTGGCGATAATTTAAATGGCCCTTTCATATTATCATCGACATTAAGTAGTGACTCGACATTTATGATGTTTATCTGTTATGTAGATCCTTGCATACATACAAAAAAGATGGTGCTCGTATAGTCACTACGGTATAAATGTTAAGAATTTGATAAATGAAATTTATTCTAATAATTGGATTAAAAGAAATAGTCTAATTCATTGACCTGGAAGATCTGATCTAACTGTATTAGCTGTCTATGTATTGAGAACCATGATGCGTGAATACTCCAAAGAAATTGGAACAAAAGAAGAAGCATTACAACGAATATAGACACAGCAGCTCACAGAAATATATAATTAAAATAACCAAAGACATACTAAGTATTAGGGATTGTGTAGAGTATATTAAGACAAATTAAAATTAAGTAAAAAAAAATTCTTTTTCCACTTAACTAGTTTTTTTTTTTAGATGCAAGATAACCACTTAGATCTTAAATGTAGCCTTTACAACTATCAGTCAAATAAAAATATAAGTTAAAGGAAAATGATAAAATTGGTTTTATGGAAAATACTGAATTTTAGTTTCTAAAATTATTAACTCTACATTTAATTATGAAGTAATGTGGGACGAAACTTTAAGTGTTCGAGGATCGTGCGAAATTCCTTCTTGCGTAACCTAAATTGAACTATGAATGTTTTAATTTTTTTTTTAAATGTTATTGCCTGAAGCAATAACAAAACATCTTTGTAAAGTATAGGAAACTGGAGTTCGGAAGATATTTTAATGCGATGTTACAAATTGTATCAGAACCTGAAGCTTTATACAGACAACTTGCATGGATAATATTTTCGACTTTTTCGACAGCTACTATAAATTTAGAACGCAGTCGTGCTCAGAGTATAGTCGTAGATGACTATTTTTAATATCCTGTGATTCTACTGCATTGGGGTAATTTTTTTGGTTAGATGATACAAGAATTTCAACAGCATTTCCCTAATTTACGGGAAGTATAGAAGTACATTTTTTATATTTATGCATCTGATAGTTTGCTAGTATGGTTCAGGCCCTTTTATAGGATGTCTCAATTTATTGCTTGATTACATTGTTTATTAGGTTAACTATTTTTTCAAGGTATGGATCAGGGTTTCGAATAAATTGTCCACGCCGAGGATAGCTCCGAATTTGTTTTGTCTATAGCATAGTTAATGGAGGATATAAGATTATCAACAGTATCGATAAGATCCGTATTTGAATATACAGAAAAATCAAAAGTAAAAAGTTTATAGTCAATGATTTTTCGACACGTTTCCCAATCAGCCTTTTTAAAATCATATGTTTGATGGGTCAATTTGTATTGGTATTGTAGGTGGACTAAGCACCGTTCAGTCAGATCGTCGAAGTTCAGTTGATGTTATAAGTCTTTTTAGATAGTTTCTAAAATTACTGTTACTAGAATACCTATACATTTGATAATGATGAATGTGAAAAGCAATCCCAGGTGTTAGGTATAGGTTTCTGTAATAAACATTATGTTTATTTTGTAAATATTTAAAAAATGTATTACCTGAAGCTTTTTGTTATTTTTATATACAGACACTTTATGTCTGTAGCTAGAATTACGTGACCTTGATCTGCAGGAGAACGGCGTTTTCATTTACTGTCATAAGTATCAACATTAAGGAGTTAATAATTTGAACAGAAAACTACACAGGTCAAAATATAAATTGTATTATTGCAAAATGATATTTTTGGTTACCTCAATGTATATTCCAACTAAAAATCATAAACCATAAATAACCTTAATAGAAGTTGATTTTATCCTTCCTATAATTGAGCGGACCAAAAAAAATAAATTATAAATTATATTACGGTTTACAATTCGTCTCAGATGAAATAGTATTTTAATAAAGGCAATATACGCCAAAATTTTAAAATTATGTCAATGCTTAGATAGTAAACTTTTAATCCATATCTATCTATTAAAATGTGACTAGGACTCTTCATTTACAATCATTAAATACATTAAAAAGTATGATATCACAATCTGATTGTAACAAGTATAACTATATATAGACAACTATTTTCGTAAGCTTTGTACAAATGACTATGAAAAACATTTAAGATACTATATCCAAAATCGAAAACATTGAATGTAACATAATATTAGCGTTATGGGTCAACATATATACATTAGCGCTATTAAGTTGATGAAACATGCCATCATGCGAAAGCAAATTTACACACAACAAAAAAAAAACATTCCATCAGTACGCTTCGGTGATTAAACATCAATTTGGATCTCACGAATTTATCATTACCAAAAAGCAAGAAAAAATATACAATTTTTGTAAATTTATCATAAATTCAAGAAACACCTTGAAGGTGTAATACTTTGCAGCAAAATAACAAAAAAAAAAAAAAAAAACAAAAAAAAATTCACCTTCTACAGTTTTTTGGTTTTATTTTCACATAAATAGCTAGCACGCGATATGATGCTTTTATAAGGTGTTTTTGTATCAAGATATTGATATAAGATTTGGGTACTTTAATGGTGTTTTATAATGAATTGTTGTACTGTAATAAGGGAGTTTAGTAATTACCGAATATTTATACAAATCAAACGATGCTTCCAAATACATCTAAAATCGTAGTATGACAAGTTTGGACTAAACAATTACTGTTGTGTTCATCGAAAGTTTTACGTACTTGAAAAAAGGTTAACTTATTGGTATATGAAATTTAAAAATTTGGGAGCCTTCTTGGACCTGGAATTTAATTACCGTGACCCTATTAATTTACTGTACTTTTGACCAATGCAATTTATCTGACTTAAAATGTTACATTGAGACCTATCAAAACTTTCCATTCAGTTTTTCAATCAACATTACCATTTTGAATAATTATGTCCAAACCACCATTTTAATCAAATTAAATTCTGACGGATCTCAAAAAAAATAAAAATAAAGAATAAGCAAAGTTATTTAAATGTCAACAATTTTACTAAAATTTGCGAGCTTTATATACAAACAAAAACGTACGATAACAGCAAGAACAATAACAAAAATAAGATGAATGATGAATTCAATTTACTTGAGCAAACATTTTAAGTTTTTTGTTCCAAGGCTTGGATAATACACTCGTGCTGAGTAGAAAAGTAGATTCCACACTTTTCCTTCGTTTCATTTTGTTAACGAGGTTACACAAAATGTGAAAGCGTTATTATCGAAAAACAAAATACAGGCAAAATTTATTATAAATATACATAAACAAGAAAGGGGTTGATTATATTTTCAGGTTGATGATAATGATGATAAAACTTAAAATGAGAATAATGGAAAGAAACTGAGACACATATTTTAAGACTTAACCATCCCATAAAATGTTTATGATGATCTCCGTGAGTTTTCTTTTGTGATGTTTTTGTTTTTAAGTTTATCACAAGAGATTATTTATATATGATTTTTTGTCTTTAAGCACATTGTTTTGTTACTTTTAATGGTAAGGAGTTTTTTATAAAGTTAAAGCTTAATTGGAAGACAAGTAGAATACGGACTCTTAGTACTAATAATATTAATAGCAAACCGTAAGGTCATTTTTGGTTTAAAGTGCTTGCAAAATTAGTATTGAGTAAGAAATCCTGGAATTAGATTTACAATTTTAGTGACATCTCATTGGAATACTTATTGGTGACATCTAAAGTATTATGTTGTTACCTTTAAGGCTTAATTAATTTTATCATCAATTTACGAAATTATTTCCTTTTGCACAAAAAAGAAAATTTTAAAACGATCAGGATTTACACCGTTTAACCGTACATTTTATGTAAGCCCAACAATCAAAACAATTTATTGTACACATCCCACTGTATAACACACATGTTAAATATACTTATGTTTTAAAACAAACACATAAAATATTCGCCCAGATATAGCCAAATCTGTTCGTTATTTCAATTTTGGTTGGCAACAAAGAAGAAAAAATGAAAAAATAATGGAAAACCAACATTTCTTGGAATTTAAAAAATTTACATAATTTAAAATAAGGACAACAACAACAAACCATGGATTACTTTTACATAAATATTTTTGTTTTTGCTCCATCTTTGCATCCAGATAATTTGATAAGGGAAACATACGAAAGCCAACATTTTTAGGCATTTATAAAAGATAAAAAAAAACTTTTAGCTTAAAAAAGTTAACGAGAAATTTAAAAAAAAAAACGGTGAGCTTTTTACATTGTTGGTGTTATATCACTCGTATACTACATATAGATAATTTACTTAGTACAATAATCTGTTTCTGTCAATCGAAATATTTTCCAATAAATTGAACAAAATAAATATTAATCTTTTAAGGATTAGATGTATAATTAAAGTTTGAGTTGGGATGTAATTAAATAAAATATTATATTACAATTTTCTTGGGAGAATGATTAGGATTTTTCGAATCGGTACTATAGTCTACCGTAGAACCGTTAACATTTTGACGTTACGGTGACATATTTTTTTGCATAAACTTTACTTAATCTAGGGTTACTCATACTTCATGAAGGTTTTGCTGTTGAAGAAAACTAGAAACAAAAGGAAATTAATGGGGTAGAAGCAACCTTATTGGTGGGTGATGAATGATAACATATTATCTATTCTATTGCTATTCGACCAAAATTTATAAAAAGTTTTCGACATAAATTTTACAGAATTATGGATTTACCATCATGAATTTTCTTAATTGAAATTTACAATTTTCGATATAAATTTCATAGTTTTGGTGGGTGGGTCATCTTTCCTCTTATGCATTTTAATACATTTCGGGTTTAAATTAAATTTCTCTTTTATGGAGTTACTCATAAAGAATTTAATGGATTATAAAAATTTTAGATTTGTGGCATAAACTGATCAGTTTTGATGGGCGTTTAACTATATCATCTATATTTTTGATTTTAGACATTTTTGGTTTATGACATAAATTTGGCATTTTTGTTGGGGTATTTTGATAATTTTCTATTTGTGTTATACATTCAACAGTTTTTAAGCACATCTTGAATTTTCTGGATATATCTAACATAGGTGCATTCCGAAGTAATAATTTTAAATAATAATTTTCTTCTGTATCCACATATAACAACCCCATACATCTATATACGACTTGAAATTGAAGTTTCATAACAAGAACTGAAATATTTTGAACAAAATAACAAAAATCATTAATTATATACCAGTCCATAAAAAAGAAAAAGATTATAATGCAGCGTTAGTTTATTTTGTCCAAGTACAGAGGTATACAATTTCAAACACAAGAAATACAAAATCCTCTTATTTAATTTTTTTTGTATAATAATTTTGACATTTTTCCTGGGAATATTATAATATTTATAAAAAAAAAATTAAATCGGAACAGTCAGTAAAAAATAAGGCAAAAAATGAAAAAAAGGTCAAGTAATTAATCAACCCTTCATTCAAAGCATCTTTTTCTCTATTGTTGTTGTGCTCGTATTTTATTGTGCTTTTCCTACAAAAAGAAAATGTCAACAAAATAAAACGTAATGAATGAAAAATAAATTAATAATAATATGAAATAATTTAAATAAATCACTTTTGGAATTTTATTTTTTGTTCTTTTTATTTTTATTATTATTAATAATTTTACAAAAGCTCTTTATATAATATTAGTTTTGTTACATAATAAACAAGTAACAAAAAAATGTTACCCATTCCATTTTGTAATCATCTCGAATTAAATTTATTACAATATTGATAAATTTATAAAACTATTTAGTTTTTAATAACCAATGAATTATATTAAAAAAAAAGAAGTTGTTGTTCTACATTTCTCACAAAGCTTTACAGTACAGTGACTCACATGCAAGTACGATGCAAAAAATATTTTAACGAAATAACACTCTCTGTGGTCTACTTGGTTACACGGATATCTAGGTTTACGGAGCAAACCAAACATTTAACAAATTACTAAAATTAATTGCGTGTTGGTCTCCAACATGCCGCGAAAGGTTTGTTACATTTTAAACAATCTCCTTTCCTAAAGATATAGGACCTAACTGAGCCACTGTCCATTCATGGGGCATATCATTTCTTTTCCACACTAATCGAATAAAGTCGAAAAGATAGTTGCACGGAGTACACTCATCGAAGAATTCAGAATTTATGCAGTTAACTTCAGGAGTTTAATTTAATTAATTAATTTCCTAAATAAATTAAACTTTTTCCAAATAAATTGAAAATTTTAGAAACTAAAGAACTATATAATTGGGCCTGTATATATTATTGTATATATTAGCTAAATTATTCTTCGATTATAACATAGAAGAGTAAGGTGAAAGAATTAAAGAATGTGGTTTCTAATCAGCTTCTTTATTTCTAAAGTTTTACAAAATAATAATTGGGTCATTCCAAATTTAATAGAAGTTTTTGAATAGTAACATTTTGACTTCTGACTTACTCACGAGAGAATATTTTGAGCATTACCATTATTTTTAAATCAAGCATGTCTTCGGTGCAAATAAAAGTTAAAAACTGCTTTATCGATTAATACAGGGTATTTAGTATATACTTGAGTGTAATTATTTTCAGGAATTATCAATATTTACTGAGATAAAAAACGTTAAAGAAAATTAGTTTTGGGTGGTACCTTTCCGCATATTTTACTTAATTACTCTAAAGCTAGGTAGGACCAAGCGCAGCATTCCTTTTTTATTGTTGGGGATCAGAATTAAGGCTCAAAGCCTATTTCTTTATTATTAGTGTTTAATTTTTTATTTTTATTTTGTTTTTTTTAATTTGATTTTTTTTTAAAAACTAGTAGCTTTTTCCCTCTTTTATTTTTGTTTAGTTTTAAAATAATTGACAATCATTTAAAATTACAAGTTTTTTAAATGAAGAATATGTATGGATAATGCATAATGGAAGCTCTTTTCAAGCAAATGGGCAGTCATCAGGTGAATGCAAATCAGGTTCCATCTTCATTTGTTTATAACTATGATGCTGCTCTACGAGCAATGAGAAACTAACCTTCAATCAGACATTTGTCTTTATGGTTCAATATGTTTAGCTACACAATTTGGAGTAATCTTTATGACAATAATCTTCGCCCAAACCACTTTACACTCGTTCAGGGTCTTTTATCTGCTAATTTTGAGAAACAGAGAGTTATGAAACCTAATTTATAAAACAAAAAAGGACGATATTACCTTTATTTCCAAAATACTATGGGCCGATGAGTTAAGTAGAATGAGTCTGCTGGCGGATATTGAACGAGAAAACATCATTTACCAATAGATGATGCTCCTGCTTATTTTGGGCATCAAATATAGGACTAGCTTAATTTCAACTAAAAAAATCGCAGCTTTTGTTTTTGGAAAATTGTTTTTTGAAGTAATTATATTTGTTAATCGTTAGCTTTAGTGAATACAACTATTTGTTGTAATGACTGATGAAATAAATGATTATAAATGGAAACGGTATAAGGAATTTTTGTTAAGCTTTTACTAATAAACATTGCTAAGTATCCCAGCAGCACAACTAATATATATAGAGATAATTAGAAAAGCTGAATGTGAAACCATAAAATATAACCAAATGGATTCTTGTATCTGACCAAGAATTATTGGCTTATTTCGGGAAATTGGAAGCTACTGGTGTAAATCATGCTGGCATGCAAACACGCGAGAGATGTTTATGTTCAGAGCAGAGGACACGAGACGAACGACCACAAATTGATAAAACAGCACCAATACGTGACATTTGGGTTATGTTGTTCCACAATCTAGAAGCAGTATAAACACCTGCAGAATCAGTATAACTGTTGAGGAGCAGCTCTTCCCTTATAGAGGAAATACGAAATTTGCTCAGTACATTCTGCCAAAGCCAGTAAGATATGGAATAAAAATATCGACTATCGGTATTTTATATACGGGAAAATAATTGGGGCAACAAAGAGAATACAACGAATGAGTAGAGCGCTCCTCGTTCTAGCCAATAAATAAAAATTCAGCGACCAAACGACTGTTCCTGATATTTAATCTAAAAAATAATAAAAAATATATTCTAAAAGAGATGCTAGCAGATAGCAGCCACTTAGACACTCAACTCTTTTTGGTTTTACGAACAACACTGCTTTGTAGTATGTATCGAAGAAAAATAAAGCCGTTCTTTTACTTTTATCGTTTCACTACGATACTGAAGTCGTTGGTGAAGCTATAGAAAACCACAAGGTATATAATGTTTTTTAATAAGCATAAAGGTGGTGTTGCCAAACAAAGCGAAGTAAGTGCTAAACAAAGCGATGACCATTCGCATTATTTTTCAATATATTAGATGTAGCAACTTTAGCATTATTTATTTTCTACAAAAGTGTAAATGAGAATACAAAAACCAAAAATAACGGCGCACGGCAACAATTTCTTCGTTCTCTATGGAGTCTATGGAGTTATTTACTCCTCAAATAAAAGAAACGATGAATAATCCGAAAATAAAAGGGAAGTTTTTCGTTAAAGATGGAATCAAATTTTTTTTCGGTAAACCTGTACAGAACAAAGTTCTACAGTAAAGCGCCAGTGAAGTCAACCAATCAACCCAAAAAAAAAAATCAAGTCAGATTTGCATTATTAACAAAAATTACATCACATCAAACAGTATATAAAGTGCCACAAATGTGACAAAATAAAAAAAAGCAAAAATTAAATTAAAATAAAAAAACAATAAAGACAAATAAATGGATGTATATGCTTTAAAAAAATTTAAAAAAGGAGCTTTCCTAAATTTTTCATTAAACTTCAGTTAATTTCCATAAAACATATGAAGGTCTAGCCAGATCTTTTCTTGCATATGCGGGTTAGATGTAAGAACATGTCATGCACAGAAGCATTAAAATGTATTCAAAATGTAGGTGTACATTTTTATCACTTGCTTGTAAAAAAATATTTACGAAAATTAAGAAAATATACTTCTATAAGTAAAAATGAAAAATGTATTATTATTTTCATATTATTAGGCTATAGCCTCATATATGAGCTTTCATAGGCTATGTACTTACATAATTCATTAAAACAAAGGTAATTCTGAACTCTAACAAAGGGATACAAATTTCTTCGCTTGAGCTACCTAGCTTTAGAGTAATTAGGAAAAATAGGCGGGAACGTACCATCTAAAACTAATTTTCTTTACGCACTGTATCTATAGGAAATACTGAAAATGTAATTTTCGATTTGCCGGTTCCTTGGTTGTGCAAAAATATTTATTTTTTAATGTTTAGTTTAATTGGACAAAACTTTACCAGCTGCATATATATTATGGAATATATGACAATGCGGACAACAAAAGGAGTTCAACAACTGAAACATTTCACAATACTCTAAAAATGTTGCAGTAATAAATTTAGTACACTTATGCTACGATTGCAGGAGAAATTTCAGAGTTTTTATTTTAAACAAGTAAATTTACTTGAACGTAGATTAGCGGTAAGCAAGTGTCTTAACTATCGCTAAATACAACCGGTGGCAATATTTTAATGGGTGTATTTGTATCATCATCAAGATTTTGTAATTTTCAGATTCTGGTTTATGAAGACCATCATTCATTTTTTGAATTTTTATAATTTTTTAGTCACGGCTTTAATCTCTCGCTTGGAAATTTTGATATTAAAATTGAATTTTTCGAGTTTTTGTAGTTTACTTCGGCTGACCATAATGAGTTTTTGATGATTAGTTTCTGAATTATGAAAAATTTCGATTTTCAGACTTTAAAGAAACAATGATTTATATGCCAACCATGTTTTGTCTAGGTTCTGTAAATTTTTGATTTATGATGTATACATTTCACATTTTTTAATCGGTGTATGCTAAATTTTCGTATAGTTTTGAAAACCGCGTTGCATAGTACAAATTAATTGTAAACAATTATTTCTTGATTGTATATAACTTGTTAGTTTTTTTATCCCGGTGTAAGCTGGGTTTATTTTATTTGTAATATGCTTTCGTTAAACGTAAATCTTATTAATAAGACTGATTTTGCCTGACGCAGATGTGACCTTATAATACCTTACAATAACCTTATGAACTAACCCAATTTAAATGTTCAATGCACTTCTAACACAATGGTAAGAACTTGATATAAATCCATTGAAGAAAAATGCGAAAACTCGTTCGATTTATTTCCCAAACCGGATACGCAAATATTTCATCAACGTTTCTATAATATTTATTTTCTATATATACTTTAGCTAAAATCACTTAACACTAATGTGTTTAACATCTGCATCGTTATCACATTGCGACACTCTGTATAAACTTATGTACTATAAAATAATAATAGGAAAAGAAAAACTTTTTTTTTTATATATAATACAAACTAAATCTACAACACCCCATTGATGACGAAAATTGAATGAAAAGTTAAGAAAATACAAATAAAATTTTCATTTGCATATTCTTTGTATATGTATTTTGTTATTGTAATTTATTTATTTGTGCTAACAGTTTTCATCTTCTTTTTTTATATAGTTTACACAGCCGTGGTATGCTTTAAAAATTCATAATATATTATTATTATATCGAGCTACCGATAGTTAGTTTAAAGCTTATTCTCAATCTACGATTAATTATCACGTTATATAAATAAATATAATTTTCATAATTAATAAAAAAAAAGTTTGATTAATATTAATTATCTAACTATAATAAATTGTAATTACGAATTATTTTATTTTTTATTATCTCCAAATTAACATTCAACTCAACTATAAATACTGATACACGTACGCACGCATGTACGTTAGTTTAATAAACTAAAAACATTTTTTAAATTACTAATTATTTAATAAATAAATCATAATATATTAAATATTCATTTTTGATGATTAATTAATTCGATTATATATATATATATATATATATATATATATATATATATATATATATATATATATATATATATATATATATATATGTATATATATATATATATATATATATATATATATATATATATATATACACATATATATATATATATATATATATATATATATATATATATATATATATATATATATATATATATATATATATATATATATATATATAATGTAAATTTCATGTTGCTACGCTTATTGATTCAATAATAATAAAGTAAAAATGCCAAAAAAAAAATTTTAATAGAAAATAATTTGGTGTGGCCATGTCTTAATTTAATTAATTTTTTTTTTTTTTTTTTGGTTTTGATAATATTTTATTCTATACGCAAAAATGGAATATAATCAATCAAATTCTGTCTAAACTACTTTAAAAAATAATTTTGTTTTCTCTTGTAGGTTTCGTCGTTGACAACAGAAGCTAATTTTAATGGGTTTCTTTAGTGTCGTTTTTTCAATGTTATGTCTAAATTTTTATAAAATTATATCGTTAGTTATACTGTATATAGTAAATAAAATCTTGGTAAATAATCTATTTGTGGTGCGTGTATATAATCAAAAAGGCGTCAATTAAAAATGTAAACATTTTAGCAGAGTGATAGTTAAAACTAAATTATTCTGGGAAATTGTGAAACTTCAAATTAGCTTCTATATCGATGTATGCCTTATGGCATAAATTTATTAGTTTCATATAAAATTGGGAATTTTTTAGATAATTCATTATAGTTCATAAAACCCATTCATAGATGGAACGGAACTAGTGTCGAAACTACAAGCGATGTTCGATTTTTGTGATTTTAATATTAAGGACTATTCAATAAAATTAAATAGCATAAACTGTATTAAATTTAATTTAAATCGTGAAATTACTTTTTAGCTGCGACGACCAAACTGTATCCATTTATTACATAAATTCGAGCTGTCTCCAAATCAAATAATGGTCTGTTTGGGCACAATTCATTTAAATTACCCATAACAGTCATCAAAAATAACTCACCGAAGAAATGTTCGTTCTAAGTTTTATAGGACATTCCATCATGTGATTATGTGATATTTTGGTTAGGTGAACATAACATAATTTTATGATTTTGTGGCGTTATACTTATTTTCAACGTATAATAAAACTTTAATGCTTGTAATTTTTATATTTTTGAAGCTGTCGACTAATAAAAGATAAGAAGGTGTATAAAATCGTTTTTCACGTACAATTCTAAAGATTTTTCTAATTTGTTAATAAAGTTAAAAGTTGTATTGCTTCAAGCAAAAATATTACTCTGCCTTTCTTTTTTATAAAATGTCTTATTCTTCTTGAAAGTTTTAATAAATGTTACATATTTTAAAAATACAGTCGTAGTCAAAATTATTTGCGTCACGCAAAAATTGTAAATATAATGTATTCTACAAAAGTTAAAATTTGGACAAAAAACTTAATTAAACAATTAAATTTTTTTTGTATAATTATTGTTAATTCGCTGATTGGACCAGGTTTTCTTTAATTTGTTTAAGGACTTGATCCCATATGCATTTTATTTTGTTAAAAATTTCATTGAGCGTTCTTCCAATAGTTGATATTTTTTGTTTAATGTAATGTCAAAAATTCTCTATGGATTAAGGTCGGGCATTGTGGTTGCCAGTCTATAGGTTTTTTGGTATAAAAGTTTTAGAAATTTTTATAACTTGTGCAGAATACATTGTACAATTTTTGCGTATGAGACTAATAATTTTGATTACGACTGTATGTATTTACTTAATTGTGTTGCTTGCAAAAAAATTATTTACAGATGACAGCTCTCGTTCATGTTTATCTTTGTGTACCTACAGGTACAAACAGTTTCAATAACTTTTATTGAAAAAAATTCAATGATAAAATCAAATTGCCACTTTAAATAAAAAATGTAATCATGAAAAATTTAATAAGAGTTACTAACTTTAGTTTATATTAAATAAGCTTTAAGAATTTAACTTTGATGTGAATATAAAAGTTTCGAATACTTTTTTCTACTTGTTCGGACCAATAAACTTTTTATTGTAAAAGTTTTACAATTATAGGATTAAATATTAGATTTCTGTATGGATAAAATAAAAAGTCATAATACAGAATTGAGACTTATGCATATTTAATTCGTTGCTCAAAATCGACGAAAACTTTTAGTTTTACATTTTTCACAAGAGGTGGTTTTACTATTTTATTTGTTGACTAAACCTAACAAAAACCATGCTATACGAAAGAAAAGATGAAGGGGCAAAATTACAAACACACATACATTTACAATCTCAATAAATTAGATGATAATTCATCTTCTTTACTTTTTTATGATCACATAAGGTCAGCACCATATACCACCTGATTAATTTTATTTTTTTTCAATTATATGTTGAATCAGCAGGTAATTAAAATCCAATATTAACATCGTTAATTATTAATTTTAAGTTAATAAAACTATGCACAACAACATTTAAATGTTAAAATAACTATTGCAAACACAATTCACAATTTTGTATTTATCAATTAATTGCACCATGGGGAGTCTTAATATTTTGTCAACTTGTAATACTATAAATTAAATATATTTTTTATTACTTTAAAGTATAAAACTTTATAATGAAATACAGTAAATTGATACTTGAACTTATATGCATGTTTTATAAAGGGTAGGCCAACTTGGACGGACTGATTAGAAAAACTTATAACTTTTTAATTTTTAAAGTTGTTGATTTAATTTTTTTTGCAGATAATAAAGAATTATATAAAATTTTTGAATTTTATTATGTTTCCGGACGATCAATTATTACAACACAAAGACCGTTAGCATTTTAATACTGCGACGGCTCCCAGTGCAAACACGATAGTCCAGTGCAATATGTGATGACCCACGAACAAATGTTGCTCGATAAATTTGCACTGAACAAGCTGTGGATGCTGTATATGAGAAAGTGTCCAACCGGGTCCATCAGTGTCTACTCGTCGGTATGCTTCTCAATTAGGCATGTACATCGTTCCGGTGCAATTTGAAAGTTGATCTAAATAAAAAATTCCCCAAAAAATTCAATTAGCCTAAGAACTGCCGAATTTAGGGTATAGAGATTCCGAGAGCAGTGCATCAGCGACAATTACTCACTCTCATATACATTGTTTGGTGTACTAAAACAGAATATTTGCACAGAAATTGTCAAACTGGAGCACAACGTAATGTAAAATGTGTTAAAAAGAGCTATGAACTGCCAACAGCAAAACGGCAACCGCATTTAAAAGATGTAATTTTTTGTACTTAGCTTAAGAAAACTTAATAATTTATACTTTCATTTAAAAATAAAATTAAATAAAAAACTTTAAAAATAGAGTTCCTGTTGATCCACCCTGTATTTTTAAATCGGCTGCTATCGTTAATATAAACCTAAATGAGGCGAAAACGATTTTATACAAGTATAAGAAGACGAACGAGGAAATAGTTTAAAAAAAAGGTGGTAAAACATCTTAAATGAAAATAAATTCATTGCTCTTAGGGTTAAGTTTCGCTCTATCAGCTTGATAAATCAAGCTGATAGAGCGAAACTTAACCCTAAGAGCAATGAAGAGTAATTTATTTCAAACTAACCAAATGAATTTAAGAAAACACAAGATTACTAATCCATTAAAAAAAACTAAAAATAACGTTTAAAATAGCGTCGATTGAGTTTGATAGAGTAAACGAACCAAGAATTTTGGAGATAAGGAGAGATTATGCTTTAAATTTCACATAAAATCTCCAGAAAACCAAGAAAATGTATTTTATAGACGAAAGTGAGTTCAATTTACAATTAAGACGGACTCGCGCAAGACCGTTCTACGGTACGGAAGCTAAATGTGAAATTAATAAGCGACATACGTATAGAAAGGGTAATACATCAAAATATTTTACCAAATGTTAATTGTAACGTTACCCGGTTTTGCTCGTTCATAAGAGAGCTACTTGACAAAGTTAACTCTCAACATTTTTCAAATGCCTGGCTAGTTATTTGTAATGCTGCCATCGTTTTCCATAAAAAGCGAGAAGTGAAAGAACTATTTAGTGGACTTAAGTTCTGTGCAAGTGGACTTAATTTCTCTTGCTAAATTCACCAATGTTTAATCCTAAAAAATAATTTTTTTTAAAAGTTGCTATTTTATTACAGGTATAAGGCGCCATTTAGAAATAATAATAATAAATTTTAATTTTAGGTTAGAAAGGATGCTTTCTGAGATAGAGCAAACATCAATTTGTTAGACGTGATTGGTGCAGGTAAAGGTTTACAAACGGTGAGTAAAAATTATTGTAATAATTACATAACAAATATTTTAATGAAACTGCCATAAGCAGTCGATAAACAACCACATAATTAAATTTCTTACTTTTCTATGAATTACTGAAACGAACTATTTTTGAAATTTGAAGTGTTTTTTTAAGTCGAAAATTTTTTTTATATTTTTATTTAGTTTTTTTTTAAAATTCTTTTAAAGTTTTATTTGAAACTGAAAAAATATATATTTTATACATTCAGTTTGTAAGAAGTTTTCATATTTTGGAAAAAGTTTCAATTCATCTTTATGCTGAAACAGAAGTGCTGAAAAGCGCGCGTTTAATATAATAATATAATAATATAATAATATAATAATATAATAATATAATAATATAATAATATAATAATATAATAATATAATAATATAATAATATAATAATATAATAATATAATAATATAATAATATAATAATATAATAATATAATAATATAATAATATAATAATATAATAATATAATAATATAATAATATAATAATATAATAATATAATAATATAATAATATAATAATATAATAATATAATAATATAATAATATAATAATATAATAATATAATAATATAATAATATAATAATATAATAATATAATAATATAATAATATAATAATATAATAATATAATAATATAATAATATAATAATATAATAATATAATAATATAATAATATAATAATATAATAATATAATAATATAATAATATAATAATATAATAATATAATAATATAATAATATAATAATATAATAATATAATAATATAATAATATAATAATATAATAATATAATAATATAATAATATAATAATATAATAATATAATAATATAATAATATAATAATATAATAATATAATAATATAATAATATAATAATATAATAATATAATAATATAATAATATAATAATATAATAATATAATAATATAATAATATAATAATATAATAATATAATAATATAATAATATAATAATATAATAATATAATAATATAATAATATAATAATATAATAATATAATAATATAATAATATAATAATATAATAATATAATAATATAATAATATAATAATATAATAATATAATAATATAATAATATAATAATATAATAATATAATAATATAATAATATAATAATATAATAATATAATAATATAATAATATAATAATATAATAATATAATAATATAATAATATAATAATATAATAATATAATAATATAATAATATAATAATATAATAATATAATAATATAATAATATAATAATATAATAATATAATAATATAATAATATAATAATATAATAATATAATAATATAATAATATAATAATATAATAATATAATAATATAATAATATAATAATATAATAATATAATAATATAATAATATAATAATATAATAATATAATAATATAATAATATAATAATATAATAATATAATAATATAATAATATAATAATATAATAATATAATAATATAATAATATAATAATATAATAATATAATAATATAATAATATAATAATATAATAATATAATAATATAATAATATAATAATATAATAATATAATAATATAATAATATAATAATATAATAATATAATAATATAATAATATAATAATATAATAATATAATAATATAATAATATAATAATATAATAATATAATAATATAATAATATAATAATATAATAATATAATAATATAATAATATAATAATATAATAATATAATAATATAATAATATAATAATATAATAATATAATAATATAATAATATAATAATATAATAATATAATAATATAATAATATAATAATATAATAATATAATAATATAATAATATAATAATATAATAATATAATAATATAATAATATAATAATATAATAATATAATAATATAATAATATAATAATATAATAATATAATAATATAATAATATAATAATATAATAATATAATAATATAATAATATAATAATATAATAATATAATAATATAATAATATAATAATATAATAATATAATAATATAATAATATAATAATATAATAATATAATAATATAATAATATAATAATATAATAATATAATAATATAATAATATAATAATATAATAATATAATAATATAATAATATAATAATATAATAATATAATAATATAATAATATAATAATATAATAATATAATAATATAATAATATAATAATATAATAATATAATAATATAATAATATAATAATATAATAATATAATAATATAATAATATAATAATATAATAATATAATAATATAATAATATAATAATATAATAATATAATAATATAATAATATAATAATATAATAATATAATAATATAATAATATAATAATATAATAATATAATAATATAATAATATAATAATATAATAATATAATAATATAATAATATAATAATATAATAATATAATAATATAATAATATAATAATATAATAATATAATAATATAATAATATAATAATATAATAATATAATAATATAATAATATAATAATATAATAATATAATAATATAATAATATAATAATATAATAATATAATAATATAATAATATAATAATATAATAATATAATAATATAATAATATAATAATATAATAATATAATAATATAATAATATAATAATATAATAATATAATAATATAATAATATAATAATATAATAATATAATAATATAATAATATAATAATATAATAATATAATAATATAATAATATAATAATATAATAATATAATAATATAATAATATAATAATATAATAATATAATAATATAATAATATAATAATATAATAATATAATAATATAATAATATAATAATATAATAATATAATAATATAATAATATAATAATATAATAATATAATAATATAATAATATAATAATATAATAATATAATAATATAATAATATAATAATATAATAATATAATAATATAATAATATAATAATATAATAATATAATAATATAATAATATAATAATATAATAATATAATAATATAATAATATAATAATATAATAATATAATAATATAATAATATAATAATATAATAATATAATAATATAATAATATAATAATATAATAATATAATAATATAATAATATAATAATATAATAATATAATAATATAATAATATAATAATATAATAATATAATAATATAATAATATAATAATATAATAATATAATAATATAATAATATAATAATATAATAATATAATAATATAATAATATAATAATATAATAATATAATAATATAATAATATAATAATATAATAATATAATAATATAATAATATAATAATATAATAATATAATAATATAATAATATAATAATATAATAATATAATAATATAATAATATAATAATATAATAATATAATAATATAATAATATAATAATATAATAATATAATAATATAATAATATAATAATATAATAATATAATAATATAATAATATAATAATATAATAATATAATAATATAATAATATAATAATATAATAATATAATAATATAATAATATAATAATATAATAATATAATAATATAATAATATAATAATATAATAATATAATAATATAATAATATAATAATATAATAATATAATAATATAATAATATAATAATATAATAATATAATAATATAATAATATAATAATATAATAATATAATAATATAATAATATAATAATATAATAATATAATAATATAATAATATAATAATATAATAATATAATAATATAATAATATAATAATATAATAATATAATAATATAATAATATAATAATATAATAATATAATAATATAATAATATAATAATATAATAATATAATAATATAATAATATAATAATATAATAATATAATAATATAATAATATAATAATATAATAATATAATAATATAATAATATAATAATATAATAATATAATAATATAATAATATAATAATATAATAATATAATAATATAATAATATAATAATATAATAATATAATAATATAATAATATAATAATATAATAATATAATAATATAATAATATAATAATATAATAATATAATAATATAATAATATAATAATATAATAATATAATAATATAATAATATAATAATATAATAATATAATAATATAATAATATAATAATATAATAATATAATAATATAATAATATAATAATATAATAATATAATAATATAATAATATAATAATATAATAATATAATAATATAATAATATAATAATATAATAATATAATAATATAATAATATAATAATATAATAATATAATAATATAATAATATAATAATATAATAATATAATAATATAATAATATAATAATATAATAATATAATAATATAATAATATAATAATATAATAATATAATAATATAATAATATAATAATATAATAATATAATAATATAATAATATAATAATATAATAATATAATAATATAATAATATAATAATATAATAATATAATAATATAATAATATAATAATATAATAATATAATAATATAATAATATAATAATATAATAATATAATAATATAATAATATAATAATATAATAATATAATAATATAATAATATAATAATATAATAATATAATAATATAATAATATAATAATATAATAATATAATAATATAATAATATAATAATATAATAATATAATAATATAATAATATAATAATATAATAATATAATAATATAATAATATAATAATATAATAATATAATAATATAATAATATAATAATATAATAATATAATAATATAATAATATAATAATATAATAATATAATAATATAATAATATAATAATATAATAATATAATAATATAATAATATAATAATATAATAATATAATAATATAATAATATAATAATATAATAATATAATAATATAATAATATAATAATATAATAATATAATAATATAATAATATAATAATATAATAATATAATAATATAATAATATAATAATATAATAATATAATAATATAATAATATAATAATATAATAATATAATAATATAATAATATAATAATATAATAATATAATAATATAATAATATAATAATATAATAATATAATAATATAATAATATAATAATATAATAATATAATAATATAATAATATAATAATATAATAATATAATAATATAATAATATAATAATATAATAATATAATAATATAATAATATAATAATATAATAATATAATAATATAATAATATAATAATATAATAATATAATAATATAATAATATAATAATATAATAATATAATAATATAATAATATAATAATATAATAATATAATAATATAATAATATAATAATATAATAATATAATAATATAATAATATAATAATATAATAATATAATAATATAATAATATAATAATATAATAATATAATAATATAATAATATAATAATATAATAATATAATAATATAATAATATAATAATATAATAATATAATAATATAATAATATAATAATATAATAATATAATAATATAATAATATAATAATATAATAATATAATAATATAATAATATAATAATATAATAATATAATAATATAATAATATAATAATATAATAATATAATAATATAATAATATAATAATATAATAATATAATAATATAATAATATAATAATATAATAATATAATAATATAATAATATAATAATATAATAATATAATAATATAATAATATAATAATATAATAATATAATAATATAATAATATAATAATATAATAATATAATAATATAATAATATAATAATATAATAATATAATAATATAATAATATAATAATATAATAATATAATAATATAATAATATAATAATATAATAATATAATAATATAATAATATAATAATATAATAATATAATAATATAATAATATAATAATATAATAATATAATAATATAATAATATAATAATATAATAATATAATAATATAATAATATAATAATATAATAATATAATAATATAATAATATAATAATATAATAATATAATAATATAATAATATAATAATATAATAATATAATAATATAATAATATAATAATATAATAATATAATAATATAATAATATAATAATATAATAATATAATAATATAATAATATAATAATATAATAATATAATAATATAATAATATAATAATATAATAATATAATAATATAATAATATAATAATATAATAATATAATAATATAATAATATAATAATATAATAATATAATAATATAATAATATAATAATATAATAATATAATAATATAATAATATAATAATATAATAATATAATAATATAATAATATAATAATATAATAATATAATAATATAATAATATAATAATATAATAATATAATAATATAATAATATAATAATATAATAATATAATAATATAATAATATAATAATATAATAATATAATAATATAATAATATAATAATATAATAATATAATAATATAATAATATAATAATATAATAATATAATAATATAATAATATAATAATATAATAATATAATAATATAATAATATAATAATATAATAATATAATAATATAATAATATAATAATATAATAATATAATAATATAATAATATAATAATATAATAATATAATAATATAATAATATAATAATATAATAATATAATAATATAATAATATAATAATATAATAATATAATAATATAATAATATAATAATATAATAATATAATAATATAATAATATAATAATATAATAATATAATAATATAATAATATAATAATATAATAATATAATAATATAATAATATAATAATATAATAATATAATAATATAATAATATAATAATATAATAATATAATAATATAATAATATAATAATATAATAATATAATAATATAATAATATAATAATATAATAATATAATAATATAATAATATAATAATATAATAATATAATAATATAATAATATAATAATATAATAATATAATAATATAATAATATAATAATATAATAATATAATAATATAATAATATAATAATATAATAATATAATAATATAATAATATAATAATATAATAATATAATAATATAATAATATAATAATATAATAATATAATAATATAATAATATAATAATATAATAATATAATAATATAATAATATAATAATATAATAATATAATAATATAATAATATAATAATATAATAATATAATAATATAATAATATAATAATATAATAATATAATAATATAATAATATAATAATATAATAATATAATAATATAATAATATAATAATATAATAATATAATAATATAATAATATAATAATATAATAATATAATAATATAATAATATAATAATATAATAATATAATAATATAATAATATAATAATATAATAATATAATAATATAATAATATAATAATATAATAATATAATAATATAATAATATAATAATATAATAATATAATAATATAATAATATAATAATATAATAATATAATAATATAATAATATAATAATATAATAATATAATAATATAATAATATAATAATATAATAATATAATAATATAATAATATAATAATATAATAATATAATAATATAATAATATAATAATATAATAATATAATAGTATAATATAAGTAGTTTTATTAATTAAAAAAAACAGATTGAACAAACCAAGTTTGATATCTTTGCAAAAAGTGTATTGATATGTCAAAAATAACTCGCTAGCCCACTCGAGTATTTGACATTATAGTATGCAAAGTTAAAGTGTACAAAATACAGCAGAATTTAAGTGTCATAGAATATAAGCTAGTTTAAATAGATGAGCGACAACTATCTTCATTTAGTATACCACAGACTAATGCCTATATCAAAAAAATGATACTTAATTGTAGGCACATACTCATGTCGACGTATTTGTTCATCACAAATTAATAACACTGTCAATACCAAACGTTTCTTGCTTTTACTATACATACTATAGACAAGACTGTTGTTGATAAGACTGTGGTTGTAGACCATAGTTGTGATTTCTTAAAAATTGTAAAGTAGCAGACATAAAAATACACAATCGTTTGTGTATCATATCCATTAGATTTTCAACCATATTAATCCCCACGTGTTTCGACTATGTTGTAATGTAATTAAATTTCACGCGCATTATTTCAGGTCTAATTTAATCGAAACTATACATAGGGTGTTATATAGCTACAAACACTTTTTTTTAAATCAAACATGCACTTCAAATATTGTACATTACTGGTGATAGTTGTAGTTGCATTACATTTTTCACTTCAAAAAGTAATAAAATTTGGAAAGCGGATTAAAGTGCATAAAGGTCATGAACGACATGAAGTAGGCTTGTCGGTAAAGATGTCATATTATTCATTTCAAGTATATTGCGCTGGATCTTTAATAAATCCTAAATTTATACTAACAGCGGCACAGTGTCTTCAGTTTTAAGTAAAACCTACAATATTTAATTTTTTTATTTCGCTTCTGATTGGTATACAACCATTTTACAAATTTCAGTATGACATCGATGGAAATTTTTGTTGGAACAAAGAAATTATATCACCGTGATGTATGCGCACCTTCTGCAAAATTTAAACAAGCAATAATACATGAACAATTTGATTATCATTTTAAATATAACGACATTGGTCTCGTGGAGTTACGTAAACCACTTATATTAAGCAAGCAAATATCATTTGTAGAATTATCAACAGTATCGGATTCACATTTGCTAGTGGGTCAAATTGGGAGAGTAACTGGTTTTGCTCCGGCAGTTCTAGACGATAACAAAGAGAATACTGATTTAACCGAACTAAAAGTTCATTTAATAAGTATTGATAAATGGGATACTGAAAAAGATTTAGATTCAAC